>OU696698.1:57948449-58273080 GCA_916050605.2 Platycheirus albimanus
TCCCACAGCCGGCTCACACTTAGTTATGAGGCCGAAATCATGAATACTGTGAGGAAATGGGGCCTCCGTTTCGATGCCACGGGAAACCCGCTGGAATTCATAGAACGGATAATGGAATTAACGCGATGCTATAACATACCTTCCGATGACGTACTGCGTACCCTGCCCGAAATATTCAGAGGAACCGCGTTAGAATGGCTCAGGATAAAGAGCGACAGTTTTCAGTCTTGGGAAGACTTCCGCAAGGCTTTCCTCCAACACTTTCTCCCGACTCGGTATCATCAAAGGTTGGGAGACGAAATTCTTCGGAGACGTCAAGGGCCACGAGAGAAGGCCAAAGATTATATATTTGCCGTCCAATACCTGATACGCCAACATCCATATATGTCAATTGCCGAAAGTGTAGATCGAATTTTCGACAACCTCCGCCCTGAGTATCGACTTTATATCCGCCGCAAAGATTTCATCTCACTAGACGAATTGGTACTCTTAGCCGAAGAGTTCGAGGCGATCAAAAATGAGGAAAGAAGCATTCGACCGTCTCCCGCAGCCGTTCCAGTTACACAACCAACCCACCCATGTCATAGGAATCCTGTCGCCGTAATCAACACTCCACCCGGACAAGATCCCCGATATTTCATCCCAATGATAATAGAAGATCAAGAGTATCAAGCCCTTCTTGACACTGGATCAGCAAATACATTTATCGGACAGACTTTGCGGGAAAGATTCATAGGACTTGACCTTCCAGTACGGAATCAACATCAAATTATATATTTAGCAAACGGCGAATTGGTTGTCACGTCCGAACATTACACGGCAACTTTCTTTGTTGGTAATATGTGCATGACCAGCGAAATGACGTATTTACCTTCCCTTGAAGAAGATGCCCTACTTGGCATGGATGTAATGAACAAGGCGAACCTACAAGTCTTCATGGGCGGAAAACTAGTTACGAGTAAAAAGCCGCCGCGAGGTTCCGAAGGTAGCAATTTCTGTTCTGTAGTCTGTCATATACACAAGGATCATCAAGAAAGCCTGCACCGATTTTTCAAACCCGAACTACCAAAACTCTACAGGACATCGGATATATCAAACATACCACCGTATCGGATTAAAGAATTTAAAAAATCTAGTACAACGGCGCATATGCCACTAAAAATCGCCATCCAGAAGAATCGTAAGGCATCATCTCCCGTTAGTGGACACAATCCTTCCACGAGCCGAACCACTACGGCGGGAGTACGGAATAGACCGCTACTAGCAGCGTCCACCCGACCAATCAAAAAAACTGGCGAGCCAGGGGTACGACAAAAACCAGCACCAAGTAAAGTTCCTATTTCGGGATGTGAGGATGGCCGTCTTACCTTCCGAATGAAGAAGATTAAACGGACCAGCCAGGTAAAAGGGCCTTCCAACATCGTCAAGGAAGCGATCCCCATACCCCCAAAACAACCTTTGTCTTCTGACATATTCGACATTCGCGCTCGTCGCTTGGAAGCTGAGGAACGATGGTTCCGTCGCAACACTTCTCTACCCTCCACGCAGCAAGCAACTCCAGCACCACTTCAGGCACGTTTGGATGCCCCGCCGAACCAGATACCGCCAGTCCTTGTTTCTTCGTCACTTCAACGCCCGTCAACAACATCAGGGATCCCAAGTTTACCATATGCCCGAGACCAGACAGCCCTAGTGGCCGCGGCTTCAACACCAGCAGACGTGCCATTACCACCCCTTACCGCAGGGCCTGTTTTCGACCCATTTCGTGGCATCGTTTTACGGGGTACGCATCATTACCGTACTTTTACGATTCATCGCCCGTGGGGGCCTATTTCGGTGCGGATGAATAAAAAAGGCACCCAGGCGGACCTTAAATTTAAAGGGTTGCGAAAAATTATCAACGTAGCGAAATAAGCTATTGGTATATTTATTATTACAGATGAGATGTTATGAATTATTTTTAAGTTCTTTTCGTTAAATAAAAATTGAATTACTAATGAAAAAAAAAAAAAAATATATATAAAAAGAAGAAAAAAAAATTAAATATACAAAAAAAAAAAAATAATACAAAAAAGAAAAAAAATACAAAAAAAAAAATACAATTCCAGACGAGAAGGATCCCGTCTCCGAAGAAAGAGGGGAGTGTAACGAAGTGTTACACGCTCATGGATATTAATATATTAATATTATATTATTATAATATTAATCCACACCAGCCGACCAGTGTAGCCGCCTAAAAATAAAGATCGACTCAACATTTACCCACCGACCCAGTGCCACCGATTCATTGGCACACCAGATCGCACCCCCGCTACCTGCGAATTCAACCAAAGCCATCAACCGCCTGTCTACCTACAGTGAATATACCAGACACTGTATTTGCCTGTTAAGCAATTCAATGCCTACCACCCCTGCTACCCACCGTTCTATTTGTAACCACCAGCCACCAACCTACCCATAGCTACTATTAGGCTGAACCAGTTTGAGTCATTATGTGTGTATAATGCAATCAGCATAGTTTACTTGTCAGCCATACGAGACATGTGAGTTTATATTACATTCTTACAACTCACACTTAGTAGCTGTAGGACAATATGACATAGGGAAGGCAATTTAGTAGCCAAAATTGTCTTCTGCCTTCCAGTTGAAATAAAAGTACCAATCCAGAGTACTGAAGAAAGAAAACCAGGGAACTAACAGAGTACCTTTTTTTTACTCAAGGGGTACATAGTTAGTTATCCAAACTTTTTGGTGTATCACCGTAAAAAGGGGCCTCTCTCCTAACCGATTTTTTTTCCCTTGCTCTATTTTAATAAATATAGCTTGGGCCGAGAAGCTATTGCCAGCTGATCAACCGATTTTCCCCTGGTTTGAATTGCCAGGGCCGGAGCCTCTTTCCGACCGATTTTTCCCTTGCTCTATTTTAATAAATATAGCTTGGGCCGAGAAGCTATTGTCAGCCGATCAACCGATTTTTCCCTGGTTTGAATTGCCAGGGCCGGAGCCTCTCTCCAACCGATTTTTCCCTTGCTCTACTTTAGTAAGTATAGTTTGGGCCGAGAAGCTGTTGCCAGCCGATCAAAACGATTTTTCCTTGGTTTGCATTGCCAGGGCCATATATGAAATACCTTGTTACGTTATTATTAGTATATTTTAAGTCAAGAGTAAAACCAGAGCTGTATATATGAAATACCGTGTTAATTAATGTTACAAGAATATTTGCTTTACGAAACAAAAACCGAATATAAAATACCATGTTATTTTGATTATTTAAGCATAATAATTTGAATTATATAAATTTAAAAGAGATTCCATTTTTTTGAAATAAATGAATGTATAAAACAAAAAAAAAGGAAATTGTAATAAAATTGTAAAATAAAATACCAGCAAGACAAATAAAAAGATTTTAAACGGAGTTCTGAACTTCCTATCCAAGTTTTTATTGCTTTTCATTGGGAACACCTTGGACACCGGCGAGCTCACCTCAGCCTTAGTATAAAAAGCATCACATTGGCGCCCGAGCAGGGACCTGAGGAAAGTTCAACCGAATTCCGACCGCCGACCGACCAGGAATTTTCCGAAGGTACCACCGACCGCGACCACCGACCACCCACCATGAAGTCCAGCAACCCTCTCCCTACAATAAATACGGAAGACTTCTCCAACGAACAACCTCCAGCACAGTCCGCCGAAATGGATAAAGAAATTTCAAAAGCCGCCAACCAACACCAACTCCTGCTACCGACCGATACCAGTCACGACATGTCCGAATCCGAGGGCGAAGACCAAGCCGCTGACGAATGCAACCCATTTAAAAATCTTGGGTTTATTTCCTTTTTAAGAAAGGATGAGCTGATCACGATGCTAAGCTCACAAAACTTGGCTACGGGCGGAAACGTACTCGACCTCCGAAAACGCCTGAGGAGATACCTGAAAAAAATCCGAAACCACGGATCGACCCAGGATTTATGTAACCAGTGGGCAGAGCACGTTGAACAAAGGGTCGAAAGAGTCTTATCTAACAACGAGCCCAAACCACTTATGGATGATTCACAACCACGGACTGAAGAGAAGGCCCAGGAACCGGACAAAAAGACCGTCTCGCCCCACGAGTCCACCAGAGTTTCGGCAAATGTCATGACAAGCGTTTCACTACCGAAATTTCCACTACCGGGACTTTGTCCACCAGGAAGCAGTGTTTCGCCCCTTCCGAATACTTGCAGCCATTATACGGCCGACCGGGTTGTTGCCCCCGCGTACGGCCAGACCAGTCAAGAACTATATACACCGTATACCACATACGTACCGTCAGCCACCGACCGGGTTGTTGCTCCCTCGCATGGTGAGACCACTCATGAACGATTGCTACATTCCCACAGCCGGCTCACACTTAGTTATGAGGCCGAAATCATGAATACTGTGAGGAAATGGGGCCTCCGTTTCGATGCCACGGGAAACCCGCTGGAATTCATGGAATTAACGCGATGCTATAACATACCTTCCGATGACGTACTGCGTACCCTGCCCGAAATATTCAGAGGAACCGCGTTAGAATGGCTCAGGATAAAGAGCGACAGTTTTGAGTCTTGGGAAGACTTCCGCAAGGCTTTCCTCCAACACTTTCTCCCGACTCGGTATCATCAAAGGTTGGGAGACGAAATTCTTCGGAGACTTCAAGGGCCACGAGAGAAGGCCAAAGATTATATATTTGCCGTCCAATACCTGATACGCCAACATCCATATATGTCAATTGCCGAAAGTGTAGATCGAATTTTCGACAACCTCCGCCCTGAGTATCGACTTTATATCCGCCGCAAAGATTTCATCTCACTAGACGAATTGGTACTCTTAGCCGAAGAGTTCGAGGCGATCAAAAATGAGGAAAGAAGCATTCGACCGTCTCCCGCAGCCGTTCCAGTTACACAACCAACCCACCCATGTCATAGGAATCCTGTCGCCGTAATCAACACTCCACCCGGACAAGATCCCCGATATTTCATCCCAATGATAATAGAAGATCAAGAGTATCAAGCCCTTCTTGACACTGGATCAGCAAATACATTTATCGGACAGACTTAGCGGGAAAGATTCATAGGACTTGACCTTCCAGTACGGAATCAACATCAAATTATATATTTAGCAAACGGCGAATTGGTTGTCACGTCCGAACATTACACGGCAACTTTCTTTGTTAGTAATATGTGCATGACCAGCGAAATGACGTATTTACCTTCCCTTGAAGAAGATGCCCTACTTGGCATGGATGTAATGAACAAGGCGAACCTACAAGTCTTCATGGGCGGAAAACTAGTTACGAGTAAAAAGCCGCCGCGAGGTTCCGAAGGTAGCAATTTCTGTTCTGTAGTCTGTCATATACACAAGGATCATCAAGAAAGCCTGCACCGATTTTTCAAACCCGAACTACCAAAACTCTACAGGACATCGGATATATCAAACATACCACCGTATCGGATTAAAGAATTTAAAAAATCTAGTACAACGGCGCATATGCCACTAAAAATCGCCATCCAGAAGAATCGTAAGGCATCATCTCCCGTTAGTGGACACAATCCTTCCACGAGCCGAACCACTACGGCGGGAGTACGGAATAGACCGCTACTAGCAGCGTCCACCCGACCAATCAAAAAAACTGGCGAGCCAGGGGTACGACAAAAACCAGCACCAAGTAAAGTTCCTATTTCGGGATGTGAGGATGGCCGTCTTACCTTCCGAATGAAGAAGATTAAACGGACCAGCCAGGTAAAAGGGCCTTCCAACATCGTCAAGGAAGCGATCCCCATACCCCCAAAACAACCTTTGTCTTCTGACATATTCGACATTCGCGCTCGTCGCTTGGAAGCTGAGGAACGATGGTTCCGTCGCAACACTCCTCTACCCTCCACGCAGCAAGCAACTCCAGCACCACTTCAGGCACGTTTGGATGCCCCGCCGAACCAGATACCGCCAGTCCTTGTTTCTTCGTCACTTCAACGCCCGTCAACAACATCAGGGATCCCAAGTTTACCATATGCCCGAGACCAGACAGCCCTAGTGGCCGCGGCTTCAACACCAGCAGACGTGCCATTACCACCCCTTACCGCAGGGCCTGTTTTCGACCCATTTCGTGGCATCGTTTTACGGGGTACGCATCATTACCGTACTTTTACGATTCATCGCCCGTGGGGGCCTATTTCGGTGCGGATGAATAAAAAAGGCACCCAGGCGGACCTTAAATTTAAAGGGTTGCGAAAAATTATCAACGTAGCGAAATAAGCTATTGGTATATTTATTATTACAGATGAGATGTTATGAATTATTTTTAAGTTCTTTTCGTTAAATAAAAATTGAATTACTAATGAAAAAAAAAAAAAAAAATATATATATAAAAAGAAGAAAAAAAAATTAAATATACAAAAAAAAAAAAAATAATACAAAAAAGAAAAAAAATACAAAAAAAAAATACAATTCCAGACGAGAAGGATCCCGTCTCCGAAGAAAGAGGGGAGTGTAACGAAGTGTTACACGCTCATGGATATTAATATATTAATACTATATTATTATAATATTAATCCACACCAGCCGACCAGTGTAGCCGCCTAAAAATAAAGATCGACTCAACATTTACCCACCGACCCAGTGCCACCGATTCATTGGCACACCAGATCGCACCCCCGCTACCTGCGAATTCAACCAAAGCCATCAACCGCCTGTCTACCTACAGTGAATATACCAGACACTGTATTTGCCTGTTAAGCAATTCAATGCCTACCACCCCTGCTACTCACCGTTCTATTTGTAACCACCAGCCACCAACCTACCCATAGCTACTATTAGGCTGAACCAGTTTGAGTCATTATGTGTGTATAATGCAATCAGCATAGTTTACTTGTCAGCCATACGAGACATGTGAGTTTATATTACATTCTTACAACTCACACTTAGTAGCTGTAGGACAATATGACATAGGGAAGGCAATTTAGTAGCCAAAATTGTCTTCTGCCTTCCAGTTGAAATAAAAGTACCAATCCAGAGTACTGAAGAAAGAAAACCAGGGAACTAACAGAGTACCTTTTTTTTACTCAAGGGGTACATAGTTAGTTATCCAAACTTTTTGGTGTATCACCGTAAAAAGGGGCCTCTCTCCTAACCGATTTTTTTTCCCTTGCTCTATTTTAATAAATATAGCTTGGGCCGAGAAGCTATTGCCAGCTGATCAACCGATTTTTCCCTGGTTTGAATTGCCAGGGCCGGAGCCTCTTTCCGACCGATTTTTCCCTTGCTCTATTTTAATAAATATAGCTTGGGCCGAGAAGCTATTGTCAGCCGATCAACCGATTTTTCCCTGGTTTGAATTGCCAGGGCCGGAGCCTCTCTCCAACCGATTTTTCCCTTGCTCTACTTTAGTAAGTATAGTTTGGGCCGAGAAGCTGTTGCCAGCCGATCAAAACGATTTTTCCTTGGTTTGCATTGCCAGGGCCATATATGAAATACCTTGTTACGTTATTATTAGTATATTTTAAGTCAAGAGTAAAACCAGAGCTGTATATATGAAATACCGTGTTAATTAATGTTACAAGAATATTTGCTTTACGAAACAAAAACCGAATATAAAATACCATGTTATTTTGATTATTTAAGCATAATAATTTGAATTATATAAATTTAAAAGAGATCACATTGGGCGCCAATGTGATGCTTTTTATACTAAGGCTGAGGTGAGCTCGCCGGTGTCCAAGGTGTTCCCAATGAAAAGCAATAAAAACTTGGATAGGAAGTTCAGAACTCCGTTTAAAATCTTTTTATTTGTCTTGCTGGTATTTTATTTTACAATTTTATTACAATTTCCTTTTTTTTTTGTTTTATACATTCATTTATTTCAAAAAAATGGAATCTCTTTTAAATTTATATAATTCAAATTATTATGCTTAAATAATCAAAATAACATGGTATTTTATATTCGGTTTTTGTTTCGTAAAGCAAATATTCTTGTAACATTAATTAACACGGTATTTCATATATACAGCTCTGGTTTTACTCTTGACTTAAAATATACTAATAATAACGTAACAAGGTATTTCATATATGGCCCTGGCAATGCAAACCAAGGAAAAATCGTTTTGATCGGCTGGCAACAGCTTCTCGGCCCAAACTATACTTACTAAAGTAGAGCAAGGGAAAAATCGGTTGGAGAGAGGCTCCGGCCCTGTCAATTCAAACCAGGGAAAAATCGGTTGATCGGCTGACAATAGCTTCTCGGCCCAAGCTATATTTATTAAAATAGAGCAAGGGAAAAATCGGTCGGAAAGAGGCTCCGGCCCTGGCAATTCAAACCAGGGAAAAATCGGTTGATCAGCTGGCAATAGCTTCTCGGCCCAAGCTATATTTATTAAAATAGAGCAAGGGAAAAAAAATCGGTTAGGAGAGAGGCCCCTTTTTACGGTGATACACCAAAAAGTTTGGATAACTAACTATGTACCCCTTGAGTAAAAAAAAGGTACTCTGTTAGTTCCCTGGTTTTCTTTCTTCAGTACTCTGGATTGGTACTTTTATTTCAACTGGAAGGCAGAAGACAATTTTGGCTACTAAATTGCCTTCCCTATGTCATATTGTCCTACAGCTACTAAGTGTGAGTTGTAAGAATGTAATATAAACTCACATGTCTCGTATGGCTGACAAGTAAACTATGCTGATTGCATTATACACACATAATGACTCAAACTGGTTCAGCCTAATAGTAGCTATGGGTAGGTTGGTGGCTGGTGGTTACAAATAGAACGGTGGGTAGCAGGGGTGGTAGGCATTGAATTGCTTAACAGGCAAATACAGTGTCTGGTATATTCACTGTAGGTAGACAGGCGGTTGATGGCTTTGGTTGAATTCGCAGGTAGCGGGGGTGCGATCTGGTGTGGCACTGGGTCGGTACAAAGTACCTACTCTCGGCCGTATGCATACTTTTCTGAGTTTATTTAATTAAAAAAAAATACCATCCATGTTCTCATAGTTTAGACAAACTAATTGGACGGTATAAAAATAATAAATTAAGAAGTCAAACTTATCACGCTATCTGCTCGGAAGGGCAGGACAACGTCTGCCGGGACAGCTAGTTCTATTATATAATTCTTCAACACTTCTTACAAAAAATTTATTCAGCTTATTTGCTATATCTTTCTTATTTTTAAAAGTTATATTATCGCACACAATTTCTTTTATTCCACTTCTTTCATCATTGAGTACTAATGTTTTATTGTTAGTTTAAAGTTAGTTTAAATTGACTTTTATTTCATAAAAAAGGTAGGTAAATACAATTTCAGTTATAGTTTTCAAGTCTTTTTTGGTTTGGTCTTTATTGACCGTCTACCAGATTGACATTAAGGCTTCCTACATAAAATATTGGTACACTAATTGTTACTATATACATTTTAAACATAAGCACGAAAATTTAAATGATTTAGAGGAGGAAACTAGTTACAATATTTATATGTTTATTTTAGAAACTTTCTTCCATGATGCATTTTCTATACAGAAGCGCATTCGTATTGTAGTAATACAATGCATTCCACCCATTTTTGCCATTCAAGATGCTCCTCATTTTTTCTTCGTCCAGCACAGCCGTTCAAAAGTATCTGAGGCGGTATTCTTTGAAAATGAGGCATACAGCTAAAAAGTGGAATAAAATTAAGTCCGATTGGCTCACCTCTTATTTTAAATATCAGGCTAATTTTGTCGGCTGAGTTTCTATTCAAAAAATAGGTTTCATCTTGTAGATTATATTCAAGTTGTGGGTAGTATGTTCTGTGTTGGGAGCTTCGGGCATCGTTCACGTACTTCTCGTATCTATCTCGTCCAATTGATGACAAAAGCGTGTAAAACTTAGACCTTAAGGCTATACCCTCATCTGCCGTTGTTAATCGTAGATTGGAACCACATTCATTCGCTAAACGCTCCCAACTTTGAAAGAGGTGAAATTATATGCATGAGTACCAGTTTAGGTAGCCTATCATGTTCCATTTCGGTTATTTTAACTATGTACTAGAAATGTAACCGGAGATCGTCTATAAAAAGAGGTTGTGTGCCAGTTCCCAGGTGCAACATATAATTCGGCGTGCAGCTAGGTAAGCGAAAAATTCGTTTCAAAAAGTATCGAAGAGCAGTGAGTAATGTTCTTGTTACTAATACATCGATTCCACACTGAAGATATAGCACGTTTTGTTTCCGACAGTTTTGCATTAAGATGTTTTTTCATATTGAGGTTTGAGGTTATCAGAACTCCTAGATATTTGTATTCTCTTACTATTTCAATATGTTCACCATGCATATTCCACTTTTCGTTCCGGGAATACCTACCGCCTCCACCTCTAAATATCATTATCTTTGATTTGTCAAGATTAACGCTTAGGTTCCATAGTGTGCAGTACTCAGCTAGTCTGTTTATCATCAACTGCATCCCGTTGATTGTTTCGGAGAAGAAGACGATGTCATCTGCATACATGAGAGCAGGGATCCTTCAATTCAATTCCTCCCTTCACAAAGTCTGTTATGTCATTAACTAACAGGATAAAAAGATGTGCGCTCAGTATACAGCCTTGTTTTACTCCCATTGATGTATGCCAAATTGTCATACATTGCTCTCAAAATGTTGATGACATACCTATTAAGTGGAGCTTATAAAATAGTGCCTCACGGGGTATGGAGTCGAAAGTCGCTCTAAAATCAACAAAGAATGCATACAACTTCTTCTGTTGGCTTTTGAAGATTTCAGCAATGTTAATGAGCGTAAAAATTTGATCCATAGTGGAATACCCCTTTCTAAATCCAGCTTAGAATTCTCGAAGAATTTTCTTGTCAGAGACCCACTGAATAAGCCTTTTGAAAAAAACAGTTCCAAATAGCTTAGCTGATGTGTTTAAGAAGGATATTCCCCTGTAATTCCTTGGGTCCTTAAAGTCGCCTTTTTTGTGCAATGGGAAAATAATTGATTTCTTGAAACTATCAGGTACATCTGCTGATTCGTGAATTTTGTTGAATTCGGCCGTTAGAGCTACAAAAAATTCGTTGGTGCAGTTTTTATAAAATTCAAAAGTAATCCGATCGTCTCCTGGTGCTTTTCGAATTTTTGAATCCTTGATGACTTGAATCACCTCAGACAGAGAGAACGGTGCGTCCAAAAAAGCATCGCTAACTAGCGGGGCCGCATAGAGGAAAGCTGTGGAAATTTGAATGGGGTTAAGGAGTCTGCTGAAGTGTTCCTTCAATTCTGGTGCTTGCAATTTGGATCCAACTGAACTAGCTTTCCCGTTGATATATCTTACAGCTTTCCAAAACTCTGCTGAGGATCTTGAGCTGTTGATAACTTCAATGGTCCGTTCTTCATAAGAGAGTTTTTTTCTTCTGACAAATGCGCTTGAAGTCCTTAATGGCTTCGCCATAGATGTCTTTGAACCCATTTGTGTTGTGCTTTCGCAGAAGACCAAGAGCAGCAAAAGACCTCTCTCTAGCTTTCAGACATTCGGAATCAATCCAAATTTGTTTACAATGGATGCTTCTTCTCCTTGACTCATTTGGTACAGCTTGCTTTATTATTTCCGTGAGCGTTCCTTCAATTCTGGTGCTTGCAATTTGGATCCAACCGAACTAGCTTTCCCGTTGATATATCTTACAGCTTTCCAAAACTCTGCTGAGGATCTTGAGCTGTTGATAACTTCAATGGTCCGTTCTTCATAAGAGAGTTTTTTCTTCTGACAAATGCGCTTGAAGTCCTTAATGGCTTCATCATAGATGTCTTTGAACACATTTGTGTTGTGCTTTCGCAGAAGACCAAGAGCAGCAAAAGACCTCTCTCTAGCTTTCAGACATTCGGAATCAAACCAAATTTGTTTACCATAGATGCTTCTTCTCCTTGACTCATTTGGTACAGCTTGCTTTTATTTCCGTGAGATCGGCAATGTTTAGTGGCGCATTCAAAATTTTTAGGTTCGTTGGTGCATTGTTCAAATTTCTCTGGAATACTGTGTCCATGCTCTCTTTCCATATTAGTTTTGGCAAAAGGGTAGGTGATTCTACATTTTCTTCAACAAGATTTGTACCTGATACCTCCACTTTACACGGGATTTGAAGGGGCATGTGATCTGAAAATGGCATTATTGCTACCCTGAAGTCAGATATTAGATGATTCCAATCACCAGAAATAAGACAATAATCTATAACCGAGCAGGCTGGCCCTCGAATAAACGTGTTTTCACCTCTTGCGTCACCTTCACAGCTTCCGTTTAAAATTCGGCAATCGAACGCGTCTGCTAGATCAAGAATCTTATTACCATTACCATCGCAGACGGGATCCTTGGAGCAACGTGTTGCCTTTAATAATGGAGTTATTGAGCCGCTTGCTAGGTTGTTTTGTGAGAGTCCAATTCTTCCGTTAAAATCTCCAGCCAACATAATGTCAGAGGAATCGAGCTTAAACAAGGCATCTATTGTTTTATCGTAATTTTGTTTGCAATTGTTACCGTTAATGTAAATAGGGATTATGTAAAGGTGTTTGTTGTCAATTCTGATATTTAATATGTGTTTATCTTCAATAATTTCAAATTTTACATCTAGGCGGGTTGGCTATGTTTTCCCGCGTAACGTTTTCCCGCAAAACATTATCCCGTGACAACGATCGACCGCGTATCGGTTGCCTGCGTAACGTTTTCCCGCATAACGTACTATTTTTCTTAGTACTATGTGAAAATATTCATTTCCATATGAATCGGTGGGTCAAATGATGAAAATCAACAAGAACAAAATTTCGTACTATTTTTCAGTACTTTTCGCTACTATGATGAGATTCCCAATTGAAAAAAGTGTCCGACCAATCAAATTGCAAAGAGGGTATCCAAATCATGAGAATCGGAAAGAAATCCAAATTGAAAAAAATTCCGGACCAATGAAAAATGAGAATTCAAATTTTAATTTTTTTCAATTGGAAATGTTAAAGAGTATTAATACCTGTACTCGGGCCTCATGTTATCAAAGATTCTGTCAATATTCTCAGCCGCTGACATTTGCGGGTGCTGCAGCAAGTATTGTGCGGCGAGAATATAATCTTTGGCCCTTTCACGTGGAACTTGGCGTTTCCGTAGGATCTTTACTTCCACACGGTGCAGGTATCAGGGGGGTAGGAAGTGTCCTATTAATGCTGATGGGAAATCTGTCCATGAGGAGAAACTATCCCTTTTTATGCGTAACCATTCCAGAGCGCTACCCCTGAATATTTCGGGCATCGTTCGTAGTACGTCATTAGGCGGGATTTTGTAACAGCGCATCAATTCAGCAAGCCTTTCCAGAAACTCCAAAGGGTTTCCGGAGGAGTCGAAACGGAGCCCCCACTTGCGGACGGTATCCATTACTCCCGATTCATAGCTGAGTGTACGTCGGCTAAATGGGGGCGGGTGCTGGTGCTGAGTGTACTGGTGGGTTGGTATTTTGAAAGGTCTATTCTGGAATCAGTTTGGGCCGGAAGTTAGGCGCTGGTTCGTTTGGTCTTGTGTCGGTTGTTGGGTAACTGGTCGGGTTTGGTATTTGATAAGGGGTACCCTTAAGCTGGTTTCCTCGTACAGAAGATGGTTGGTAGATCGGTTTTGGTGTTGGAGCGGCGGTACCCTAAAGCTGGTTTCTTCGTACAGAGAGGTGGTGGTTTCCTGATAGGTTTGTTGGAGTTATGTTCCGGAGGTAAATCTTCTTCCAACCTTGGCTCCACTATTTCTTCCCATTTCTCGCAAAGGTTTTGAGTCGAACCATGAGCTCGAACCTTTTTGAGATGTAGGCTCAAACGAGGGCGTGAATCTTTCACCCTCCCGTCTGTGTCCAGGCTAAAGTGTTCCAATGTCTCGATCAACTCGGATCTCTTCATGTAATGCACTAATCCGAGATTCTTGAGGATGTTCTGCTCATCTTTAGGATTCTTTTCTTTGTCGTTTTCTGTTCGTTTTTCTTCCATATCGGACATGTTGCGGCGGTCGGTTGCAAAAACACAATTTAAACGGGATCGGCGGTTTTTAGTGGTACCTCTCGAAGGCTTCTAGTCGGTCGGCGGGGAGTTCGGTTGAGTCTTCTAAAGGTCCCTGCTCGGGCGCCAATTTGGGATTCTTTTTTGTGTCGAGGCTTAGGTAAGCTCGTCGATTTCCAGGGTATATCCAAAAGGAAGCGAAAACTTGGGATTTAAGAGGTTGCGAACTCCAAATTATTAATTTTTTTTCCAAATGAAACTTAACAATTTATTCATATAATATTTCAATTTTATCTTCAACATCAGACTAGTCCTGTGGGGTTCCTAAGAAGCAGTGCAACATAAACGGGCTGCCTATTGCCGGTTCGCTTTCCAAATCCACACCTCAACTCCACGCGTTCACTTTTTATTTTCGCTATCGATCCATAGATACATATGGAAGGGAAATGAAAAATTTAGGGAAAGGGGAATCGGCTTCATGTTTACCAATGTTTTTTTTAAATTTGCCGACAGTGTAATCGAATTTTTAATTTAAGTTTTTTTTTTCAAGGATGACGGTATTCCAGCAACTTTTCAAGTCATTTATTTCGTAGCATGGAAACCTTCTTATGACCAACCAAAACCATTACCGAGAGGAAGTAGTGAAGTTTCACTTAAAGATTTGGGAAAAATAATTGAAAGTGGTAGTAAGTCAAAAAAATAAATGGTTTGTTTTTTTTCCTTAAAATAATAATTTATGGTAAACTATTTTAAAAAAATTATAATTGTTTAAAAACTTGAAAAAAATTATATATATTTGTAAATAAATATACCCGATATAATAAAGCCCCTTCAATGCAATGTTTAATTTTAGTGTATGCCTTTTAGTGCAATGTTCTTTTGAAGCTAAGAAATGTGAAGAACGAAACGAAAATTCCTTTAGCATTTAAGAGCCACTGTTATGGTATATCCAATCATGTGAAATAATACCACCATGAGCGTAAGGTTCTTGCTTTTTTGTATATTGCGATCGTGCTCAAGTGTTTCGGATAGCCTTTTAATGTGTTGTGGTTGCCCCAATTAAGCACAATTCGCAACCACGAATGCAATAATAAAAAGCAGTGACTTTGACTGTAAAGATTAGTTTATTCTCTTATCAAGGAAACCAAGTAAAGGGTTTTCCAATAAGAGGTGTCATTTTGATATTCGAAGAAAATGTTTGAACAAATGATCGGATGTTTATTTCAATGTGAAGAGTAAAGTATGCCATTAATATCAAACGATATCAGCCAAATGGCCACCATGGCTATGCTTACACAACAATATCAAGTACTTGTCGTGTGCGGTCGCGTTGCTTCTGTGCGCGTGTGTCACCCAAAAATAATCAAACAAAAATAAACCAAAACCAAATTCACATACCACATACATAGTGCAATAAATTAAAAATCATAAATTTAATTCAGCCCTTTACACTACCCAAAACTCGAAAAAATAAATAAAATAAACCAGTGCCAAATAAAAGAAAAACCTCGCTCGCATTCGCAGCACAGCATCCAACAATACCCATCCTCTCCACCCGCGCCAACCATAACTGTTTCTTTCTATACAATGCAAGCCTCTTGTGAGGCTTTGCACTGGATAGATGAGTAGCATTTGACGTATAGTTTAATCGTGTTTTTTCGTTTATATTAACTCCCGTTTGCAAATTGTTTTATGGGCATAACACCTAGGACAGTTTATTTATAATTGGAATTAAGGTGGGCCTATACTTCACGGCTGAACTTAGTTTCGTCAAAGTTGAATTTTGTGTGTTTAGTTTTTCAAAATGGTAAGTGATTTTTGTATTGTCTATTCAAATGCTCGTGGGCTAAGAAAGAATTTCTTTTCTGTGTACGCCCATACTGTGCAATACAGGCCAGCTGTTTTGTCATTAAGTGAAACCCAGGGGGCTTATTCCGAAATTCGCGGCGGATCGTATTAAAAGCGATATCTCATTTTCGACCGTCTTCGCTTTTGGGTATTATCAAATGCGAACAGGGCGTCAATAATCTTTCCACTGCCTTCCACTTTTTCCAAATAATCTTTCCACTTTCTTTCCAGAATTCCATTTTTTTCCCAAACGTTTGACAGCTATTTCCCGTCATCAATTATTTATTTTATCGTTTTTGAAAAGATATAATTGTTTGCGTTTAAAATTTGTTCATTTTCAATTTAAAAAAAAGATAACCTGCCTAAATGCTAGTTATGGTGGGAGTTCTCATGACTCAGTTATGTGGTCAATGAGTTGCGAGAGGAAATTTTTGGAGGACAAATTCAAAGGGAAAGACAACAGCAAAATTCTTGGTAATTGATTTTATACGTCTAGGTATATTATCAAGCTTGTAATGTTCAAACAAACATTTTAATTATAGGCGATGCCGGTTATAGTCTTGAGCCATGGTTGATGACTCCATATAGGTCAGCTTGTTCAAATAGCCGTGAAGCTAAGTACAACACAGTGCACTCCAAATGTAGTGGTAGTATGTTTTTGACTCCTTTTTTTTAAGAAAAAAAAATCACAAAAAATTAATAAATACAACTAAAAAAGCAATTTTAATACACAATTGAACGTTTAAGTAACTTAAATCTTCTTGGTTTTATTAAATATTTACATTTTTGAAGATCACACAAGCAATCCGCCAGCAATCCGTCACCTAAATATCTATCGCTTTCACTTTCAATAGAAAAATGACATTGAAAAGTGCTTTCGCTTTACTTTTGGTCGAATGGAAAGCGATTCGTATTTGGGAATATGAAAATACAAATCCGCCTTCCAAAGCGATCCGCCGCGCATTCTGGAATAAGCCCCCAGGTTGGACAGAATACTGATTTCTCAGAATTTTGTTTGGTTGGATATAACTTATTGCCATTACTTTTCTCCCACCATGGTCTTGTCGTTTATGTTAGGAATGACATTGCTTGCCAGAGCCTTCCCCAATATGGGCATTGTTCTTTAACTTTAATTTCCTGTGGCTCAAATTCACTGTCCGCAAGCATATCATTCATTACTGTTTTCCTTACAGGAGTCCGAATCTTGACAGCATGTCTACTTGTGATGAGTTAGATGTTCAGTCAGATTCAATTTCCCGAATTGTTTGCCATTGTCCTCACACTGAAGTCGTGATTACGGGCGACTTCAATGTACACAATTCAAGTTGGCTCCGCTATTCTGGCCAGACAACACTCGAAGGAAGGTATACCGAGATCTTTGCTGAGTATAACCATCTTACCCTTAACGATGAGCCTACTAGTATACCGGATGTTGATGGGCATTCCGCCCATGATCTTGACTTGTTCCTTACTTCCCATCCTGATAAATATACTATTAAAGTAACATCCCCATTTAGCACCTCGGACCATTGAGTCATTTCAGCTAATTTCTCGAACTCCACCCAGTTAAAGACAAAATTCCCACTAGGACCGTTTGGCAATACGAGAAAGCCAACTGGGACGGTCTGAATAATTTCTTTCGCAACTTTGACTGGTCATTATGCTTCCTCGATAATGACATTGATGCCAGTGCTGAAATGATTACAGAAGTGATTTTTCTTGGAATGAGAACTTTTGTCCCTCACAGAGCAAAATGTATCAAACCAAAAAAAAAGTCTTGGTTTACCGAAGAGTGTAAAGAAGCTATCAGGTTGAAAGCTTCCGATGTTATAAAGCCAACCCAACTGAGGAAAATCGGAAGAAACACAAACAAGTTAGGAACTCGTGCAACTCCGTTATTCATAAAACGAAATTTTTACATGACCAGAAGTTACGGCAAAAAATTCTTCAATGTCCCTGTTGAAGCACAAGCAGTTCATCAATCTATTTTGAGTTTACTAAAAGATCTATTTTTTAATTTACTTAAAAATCTATATTCAATCTACTTTAAATCTTAAATTAAATTTACTTTAAATTTTGTTTTTGAAAATACTTAAATATTAATTTAAAACTTAAAGTCTAAAATTGAATAAAAACTTAAAATCTAGAGTCGAATAAAAGTCGTTTTGTTTTTCATCTTCTTTCGCTTACGATCACCGTCGCTTTTTAAGTTATTAGTCGGTTTTTACTTGAAGACTTTCAGTGAACAACAAGAGTAAGTAATAATTAGTAGAAATAACTACTTAACTAGAAATCTGTGAAGATTAATTAATTATAGTAAAAATTTCGCGACTAAAATGTAAGCCATGACAGGACGAACCTGTAAATTTCATTTAAGAAACTAGCTATAAAACATTAAAGTGTGCGGTGCTTTATAAAAAAGAACGAAAAACTGTGTCGGTCTTGGTACTGGTAACGGGAGCTTGCGGTAATAGTTCATATAAAAACAAGAACGGTGTCGGTATCGGTAACGGGAGCAAGCAGTAAAAAAAAAACTAAAAGGAAAGTGAATGTGGCAGCAGCACCTATACGTCAAAAAGGAGTAAATCAGCATCACAGATTATTGCAGTGCGCAAACAGATAATCATCTTTAACTCATGAAATGAGGTATTTATGTATGTACTTTTATTTCGTTTTAATAAATTATTTGGCATCAAAAATAATTTTGATTGGTGACAATAAGAAATATTTTGCCGCCATTCAATCGAAAAACACATACATACATACCATCCACAACCAAATGTCATCAAACGAATACGTTCCACATAAGTTAGCAATGATACTGGTATTACATGAGCCGTAGTAAGGTGTACTCTGGAGATGTTCGATTATGAGTTTTGCAAGTTGCCGTATTGAAATCTTGTAATTGCTACATTCTTATTAATACGTCAATTAATCGTTTGCTGTTATTGTTTTGCTGCAATTAATAAAATAATTTTGAATTTTGCTGCAATTATTCTAATAATTTTGAATTCTATTGCTATCCTTTTGGAAATCAAGAAAATACATTGTTTCTATTTGCCGTTGACACTGCTCATTTCCACTACAGTCAAATTAAATTATTATTTGCTGCTGATATCGAAAATATCGCTGCTCGTCGGTTGCTGTTTTTCATTGGTGGTCTTAGCATTTAGTGCTCTTACTATTGCATCAATTCCTCGATCGCTCATAGGTAGGTAGGTAGAGATGGCGGTTCTAATTGGAGTTGAAAAACTCCTTAAAGAACCCAATTAGCGCTGGTGTGCGCCGTTTTGTTACCATTAACCAAACAACTTAACGGAGGCTTGGACGGATGTGATGGTATGTGTTCCACGGAGAAGGACGGGAAGAACTAGTTTTCTCTTGGAAAGGTGATTCAATCTACCAGACCAAACCATAGGCCAGTTCAATGTAACCCAACTCCAGACTTTATGCCACCTAGGCAGGTTGCTGGTTGGTAAAGGTACACTGGTTTTGTCCAGGATTGGTCCAGTACGCGGGCTTGGCGTAGAAGCCCTCCAAGAAACACAGAACCGCCACCTAGGCGAGATGTATGGTTCTTAAGAGGGTTTCCCCGTCAAGAAAGACCTGATTGATTAGAGGGGTTGTGAGAAAGGGACTACGAGAGGGAAGGGAGGGAAGGGGAGACAATTATAAGCCGCTCAGTCACCCTTAAGTCGGCTACAAGCAACCAAACTCCAGACTATATGCCACCTAGGCAGGGTGCTGGTTGGTAAGGTCATATTGAATCCGTCAATAAGGGCTGGCCGAGTGGGGGGAGGTAAGATATTTATAAGCTGCCAGGACACTCCCTGGTCGACTTCAAGCAGCCAGACTCCAGACTATATGCCACCTAGGCAGGGTGCTGGTTGGTAAGGGAACATTGAAATCGTGCAGGGAGTTGTCCTTGTAAAAGGGTCCAGCATAGGAACCACCCAGATCATACCCCACCACCTAGGTGGGATGTATGACCCTCAGATGGGTCCCATGCAGATCCCCTGATTGCTTGATTAGGGGGACTAAGTAAGATTTTAAGAAGAGGGGTGGGATGAACTAGTTGAGGATGTGATTTTCGGGATAGACGATTTATTTATAGCCATTTTGTCGCATTCAGAAATTTAATCAAATCTTTGATTTTTTTATTTGACAATTCCCCAAGATCTTCGTAAAAGTCTTCACCCAGGATTCGCATCCTGATGCGAGATAAAGCTGGGCATTTGCACAGTAAGTGGGAAACAGTTTCCTTCTCTGCCTCGTCTCTACAGGATCGGCAGAAGTCGTTGAAAGGAATACCAATCCTTGCAGCATGCACCCCCACTGGCCAGTGGCCCGTGCTTATTGCCACCACCCTGGCTATATCTGACCGGTCTTTGCTTAGCAATGCGTTTGTTCGTGATTTATTGTAGGCAGGCCACATCTTCCTGGATATGATGCAATTGGTCAAATTGCTCCACCTTTGATTAGATACGGATGTAAAGTGTGATAAGACAATGCCCTTCACAGCCCCCAGCGGAATGTTGACGGCTTCGGCGAGTGAGCTGTGAAGGGCTGATCCTTGCCTGGCAAGCTCATCTGTTTTTCGTTTCCCTGAAAACCACTGTGCCCTGGAACCCAGAGCAGAGTGACTTTCAGGTTTGAGCCAAGATTATCCAGTTCTTCCTGGCATGGCCTGACTAATTTGGAGGAAGTGGATGTCGAATTCAATGCCTTGATAGCTGCCTGACTGTCGATTAGTATAGCGACATTTCGGTTTAGATGCGAGTATTGTTGCAGTAATTTGCAAGCCTCCCTGATTGCAAGAACTTCTGCCTGGAAGACGCTAGCAAAGTCAGGTAGTCGAAAGGATTTGGATACATTGAGCATTTCTGAAAAAACGCCCGAACCTACTCCACACTCCATCTTGGAACCATCAGTGAAGATTGTTATGTCAAAGTCTCCTATAACATCATCGTTTTCCCATTCTGTTCTAGAAGGGAAACCTGTTTTGAAACTTTTATGGAGGCTAAGAGATGGTTTGCAGTAGTCAGTCGGGTACAGGGTTAAATCGGCAGGTAAAAGAGTTGAGATATTGCTATGACCGTATGGTCTTTCGGTCCAGCAACCGGTCTCCTTTAGTCTAATTGAACTGCAGGATACCAAGTATTTAGTGTGAAGGTCGGGTGGTAAAAGGTTCAGAATAACGTTTAGGGCATCTGTTGGACAAGACCTAAGAGCCCCTGTGACACCGATGCTAGCCGTTCTTTGAACCTTATTTAACTTGTCAGTATTGTAGGCTTTGCTGAGAGCGGGCCACCAAACAATCGAGCCGTAGGTTAGAATAGGTCGTACCACGGCTGTGTACGTCCACAGAATCATCTTCGATTGAAGACCCCAGTTCTTACCGAATGTTTTGCTACAGGCATAAAAGGCTATACAGGCCTTTTTTACGCGTTCTTCAATGTTAATTTTCCAGCTGAGTTTGGGATCGAGTACTACTCCTAGATATTTAGCACGGGTTGATAGTGATAACACTTGTCCATTTAGGCGGGGTAGAGAGAAGGTTGGTATCTTAGTTTTGGTCGTAAAGAGCATCAGTTCCGTTTTACTTTGGTTAACTCCAAGACCACAGCTAGTGGCCAGTGTTGGATAGTTACGCGTAACTTTGAACTTTTAATTAGTTACACGTAACTAATGTAACTTATGTAACTTATGTAACTAAATGTAACTTATTGTAACTAAATGTAACTAACTATAACTAATAGAATTTTTCAAATACAAAAACTCACATTTTATGTGAAATTGAAATTTAGAAGTTCCGTCCACAAACCCGATCGAATGACGTTTTATGGTCAAGTTGGATGATTGATATTGCCGTCGGGCCAGCTGCCAGCTGCGGCAACGGCAACCTGGCAACGAATACATTTTTCAATTACTATATTTCTGCAAAAAAAAAAATTTAAATAATAAAACAAAATAGATCTCGTTTGATTTCCTTTGGGCGAGCAAAATCTGAAATTGGAGACCAAGTCTGAGATAAAATCTGAATTTACCATACAAAAATAAATCACAATAAACAAAGAAATGTCCAGCAGTCTCAAGAAAGAAGGGAAAACTTCAAATGTAAGTAAAAATCTATTGTATGCTCCAAGAATTTAATATTTTATTAGATTTCCTTTTCATCAGGAACATAGTAATTTCAATATGTGTTCCTTGCCAGGTTGCCGTTGCCCATGCTAATAAAAGAATTTTGTCAATAGTCGATTGGGATTCAGGATGAAATGCGATTTTTTTATTTTTTATTATTAAGTTAGAGTTAGTTTTATTTAGTTACAGTTAGTTACATTTAGTTACATTAGTTACATTAAATACGCCAAATATTGGGCGTAACTAATTTATATTAGTTACGCGTAACTAAACGAGTAACTTACATCATGTAACTTACTTGCCAACACTGCTAGTGGCCCAGTTGCTAACTTTCCTCAAAGCCCTTTCTGTTATTTCACTAATGACAGGTAAAAACTTTCCTGACACTAGAACGACCAAGTCATCCGCATAGGCTACGGCCTTCACTCCACTGCCCTCCATTTCGACAAGAATTTTGTCCATAACAAGAAGCCACAGTAGGGGTGAAAGAACACCTCCCTGTGGTGTACCTCTATTAACGAATTTGATGGTTTGGATATTGCCTAAAGATGCCTGAATAATTCTACTACTGAGCATAGAAACTATCCAATTACGTATGTATTCATCGACCCCGAAGTCGACTAGTGATTGACGGATTGATTCAGTTAGAACATTATTGAAGGCCCCTTCCACGTCTAGGAAGGATGCCATTGTGAATTCTTTGTAGTGTAAGGTTTTTTCTATCGTTCTTACTACCTCATGCAGAGCCGTTTCGGTGGATCTGCCTTTGAGATAGGCGTGTTGGGATTTTGAGAGAGGAGATCTTTCTAGGATTTCTCTTATATGTATGTCTAGGATGCGCTCAAGAGTTTTCAGGACAAAGGACGTTAGACTTATCGGCCGAAAATCCTTAGCGGATTCGTGCCCTCGCCTGCCGAACTTGGGAATGAAAACTACTCTAACCTGCCTCCAAGTACTAGGAATATGGTTAAGTGATAGGCATCCTATGAAGATTGCCTCTAGCCATGGAATAGTCATTTCTAGTGTTTTCTGCAGCATAACTGGCAGAATGCCATCCAGGCCAGGGGACTTATACGGGTCAAAACTCATTATAGCCCAGGCTATGTTTTCTTTACTTATTACGGTTCTGTGATTGTCCAGCAGTGCAGTCTGCACTTCTTGATTTTGTGGTATGTTGGGATTGCTGTCTCTACAACCCGGGAAATGGGTGGTCATCAGAAGATCAAGGGACTCCGCAGGAGAGTCAGTCCAGGAACCATCCATTTTTTTAAGAAAAGATGGATTTGTATGCTCTTTAGACAAGATTCTACCCAGTCTTGCAGAGTCCTTAATGTCTTCTATAGAGTGACAGAACTCCCTCCAGGACTGTTTCTTTGCTAAAGAAAGAGAACGTTTGTATATTTTAAGGCAGTCTTTGTACGGTTGGAGGAATTTGTATTTGTGGCAGATATTGAAGATAGCCCTAGTGATTTTCCTGAGATTTGCTAAGTCTTCGTTCCACCACGCAGGGAAGGTTTTTTTACTGAACTTGATTGGGCAAGATACCTTAAAAGCAGTGCTCATGGCTTTTTTAAAGGTGCTAACTTTTGCCTCTAGTTCTGTAACCGAGTCTATATTAATATTTGGTTTGGTTTTTATTATTTGACCGAATTTCTCCCAGTCAATTTTTTTCGGGTTTCTATATGGTGGAGGGTTTTCAGTTTCGAAATTTGAATTGAAGAGAATCCACTTGTGATCCGAGAATGATTTCAAGTTGGAAACTCTCCAGTTCTCCACCAATGGCTTTATATTGTTTGTACCTACGGTTATATCTAATACATCTTCCCAACCTTCAAAGTTTTCAGTACTTGGAAAAACGAAAGTGGGGGTATTACCTCTGTTATAAACGGTTAAATTTTTGTTTATAATGAAATCAAAAAAAGACTCACCCCGTTCGTTGATAGTCGAGCTACCCCAGAGCGAATGACGCGCATTGGCGTCACATCCCAGGAGCAGGTCCGTCTTCTTTGACTTGGCTTCGGTTATTAACTGCTCGACCTCACACGGCGGTGTCTCTCGGTCGTGTGCCAGATAGGCAGATGCTAGCAGGAAGCTGTCGGTTTTTGCATTCCCCAGTTTGACGACTGTCAGATCCGGTGTACTAAAAGGCTTTTAAATGTTTCTTAGCTAGAATGCATGTACGAGGCTTACCTTGGATTTGATTGTCCGGCTTATAGAAGAGGTCATATCGGCTGTCTTGGAGACCTCTTATCTTGAGGCCATTGATCCACGGTTCTTGAACCAAGCCTACATCGACGTCTTCCTCTATTAGGAAGACTCTCAGATTATCTGAGGCACATTTGCTGTGCTTCAGATTAATCTGAATCAGTTTCAGCTTGGTTCGTTTCTTCTGCATCGTCTGGTTGTACGCTTTGGGCATTTACAATTTCTTCGCCCATTACTTCGTCATTTGCAGCGTCCAGACTTGGCAGAATTTTGATTTTGGCACTCCTGATGCCAAAAAACAGCTTGTGGTTGGCTTTGATAATAGCTGGTATGCTTTCCTCGCTTATCATCAGCAGGAAAGTGGACGAGTTTTTTTGCGGTTCCTCGGCCTTAATAACAGACCACTCATGCATAGGAACCGTCGGGTTTTGCCTTTGCAGCCCACGAATGAGATCCGCACCACTAGGTTTGATGCTCATCTGCGGTAACCAAATGCGAGCTTTGGGCTGTCTAGGGATATCCTTAGCTGGAATTAGTTTGAGTCTCAAACCCTCCCAGTCATTGCTAATCTTAGCAATGCACGAACTAAGGAACTCCCTAGAGAACACATCACCGCATTTGATCACCCTGCAGCCTCTGAGCATCTCTCTAGAGTCGAAACATGGGCATGGGCCTTCGGTCGTAGAAGTTAAGTAAAGGAACACCATCTCCGACAGTTTTGCTTCGATGGAATTCCACACGGGCAACAAAGATTTGCCACCCGAGCAGAGCTCATCTACCACAGCTACCTGGAGATCGTCTCTGACTGTCTCGCTGGCGGTACGCTGCGGGTGCATCGCTCTCGATGATGATGCTCCTTTCTCAGTCCTACTCTTCTTAGCAGCCTGACTGTCCTCTTCGGTTGAGCGGTTCCGTTTTTTGGTTTTTTCAAGAAGATTGTTGTACTCTTCAACAATCTTCATATATTTCTTCTTGTCTTCTAAGTCCCTCTCTTGAACAGTTCCAGCTTCCTCATTTTTGGCAATCTTGCCTAGAATAAAGGTCGCCTTCTTGAACTGGTTTCGCAATTGGGCACTTTCGCTTTTGTCCTGAGTAGCGCCGCTATGTCTGGCTTTGCTATCAGGGTTCTTTTTCGGATTTTTAGGTTTTTTTGGCACAGGCGTACTATGGCTGGTACTTCCTGTGCCAGACGGCTTGGGCAACTCTACCGTACTGAAGCTTCCAGTACTGATATTGCTACCCGTGAGTGTTTCCTGGCTCGAAGCCAGGAGTTCATCCTCAGATGAAGGGCTTAAAAATTTTGTTGTCACTGGCGACTTATCCCCTTGCGGGGCCAAGCCCGTGCCGGCAGTCGCGACTCCTGCCGACATTTGAACGTATATCCCCGTCCGATTTGTTTCTACTGTCTTTTGTTTACTGTCCATATTTGTTAAATGTTGTTTGTTTGTTTGTTTTGGGCTTTGTTAGTTTTCCACTCTTTATTTGTTTAAAGATTTTGCCGACAAATATTTCTAGAGCGTACTTAAGCCCCCTCACCGACGCCAAGGTCAAGCCCACGAGGGGTTCGATCGCTCATATTAACTCGTTGTTGCTGCTGTTTACTCAATTCATTCCTGCTGTTAATCAAGGTCGTTGTTTATCCGCCTCTCGCTGCAATTATTCTTCGGTTGTTATTGCTAGAACAGCAGTTTATTTACTGCGCTGCATTAGTTAAACAATTGTCATCGTTGTTCTAGAGCTACTATAGCAATTAAGCTGCTGCCCTATCCGCATTTGACAATTTGTCGATTCTAAATTATTGTCCACAACGGCGCTCGAATGCCGTTTAGGTATCTTAGAGTCATACTTTAAGCAAGGATTAGCTTACCAAACCGCTATCGAAAGTCATACTACTGGTCGCAGTGAATTAGAGGATTTGTACGTGTCTACAAAAGAAAAAATTCTATTGCTGATGGGAAGTGAAAGAGGGAATAGTTCCTTGGACACGACGTTGTCAATTCCCCAAATTGTAGGTAGTCACTTACCGAAACTTAAGCTACCTCGTTTCGACGGTAAATACTCCGATGACGGTAAATATGGAGATGAAGTGGCAACTCTTGTACTGTCAAAGGAAAAGAAATTCAGCTCCGAGAAAAAAATTAGTTTTTAAATAAATTAAAAGATATAAAAACTCTAAAATAGTTATAATTCGATATTTAAACCCTGTGCTTTGGGAGATAATAACAAGAAAATCGATTCCCACACGCAAAAAAAAAAAAAACAAAATAAAACCAATCCTCTAGAATCGACCGCAGCAGCAGCGGCGCGGCGCAGGGGAAGTAGTAAATAAAAAAACCCACACATTCGAAAGATATATTTTTAGTTGTAGTAGTGTTTTCTAGAAAACTACTGCGGTTTGGTTTGCAGGGAATGAATTGGAATGAGGTTGTGGTTATTCTAGACGGTATAAATCTGTCTGCCAGATGATAATATGTCAATGGAATTATTTTGCTATCAACACTGGTTGGGTGTAGTAAATTTGATGACGTACCTATCATACCACGGAAATTGAGTTTTGACAGTGCTGTAATATAGCTATAGCCAAGAAAAGATGCATTTCGCAGTATTTTATTACAGAGTGGCAAAAACACTATAAGTTGTTGCGGTGAGATACATATCAAATGCAGAACATATGAAACCGGATTCTGCGCGTAAGAGGGAACAAATGTATGACTTTATATTTTGGCATTATGGCGTAAGTATTCGTCATTACGTCACTTCTCAGTTAGACGAATGACGTTTCAGAGGTATTTAAATAAGAAAATGATTTTGGTACCAAAACGGTTACAGCAAATGTGAAAACTAATTTTGCTCTCTTTTTCAGGACGACTTTAGGTTGACTATATGTCTTGACACTACTGTTTCGCTACCTAGATCAGTCAGCACAAGATAATACTGTTTTCTTGAGTAGAGAACCTGTCACTGAAGAATATGTACGAATTACCAAGTGGAGTGAAATAGATCGGCCGCATCGATCAATCCACTCGATTTGCCTGCTGACAGCTACCTGTCAGTTTCTTATGGGGTCGTCATTTTTATCCATATTATTGTCTACACTTCTGATATTTCAGGCTAGTGTGAACTCTGCACTCGTTATTTAGGTGTGTGTCCTGCATAATTTGAACTAGCGAGTACTTATCTCATGCTGCCTGATTTCGCTTCCATTGGTTTCATGGGAATGTGAACACATGGAAAATCTGTTTTAAAACAGGGGAAGTGGTGGAATCTGATTTGGACGTGGAGTCCATTTTGAATGTGGATTCCTTTTTGTGGAATCAGATAATGCTGGATTCCTTTAGGTACATTTAGCATGTTGCGAGTAGCTACTCTACTCGCCGATAGATGGCACCGGTGGCATCTGCTTTGCCAGTGACTGACGAGAAAGTTTTCCCTACACGTTACAACTTGAACTCTATCAAAAGCGCATGACGTAAATATTTGTTGTTGCAGATGAAACCACGAATATGTTTTACAGTTCCAGCAGCAGAATTTTCAGTAATGAGATCAGTAAAAATCCAGCCAACCTTTTTAAGTCCTAAGACTTTGGCAACAGCATCAACGTCATCAATGCTATTGTTTTGTAGTGGGTTGGTTATGTCTGCCCGCGTAACGTTATCCCGCATAACGTTTTCCGCGCACGTTTGCCCGCTAAACGTTTTCCCACAAAACGTTATCCCGTGACAACGATAGACCGCGTATCGGTTGCCCGCATAACGTACTACTTTTCTTGGTACTATGTGAACATATTCATTTCCATATGAATCGGTGGGTCAAATGATGAGAATCAACAAGAACAAAGTTTCGTACTATTTTTCAGTACTTTTCGCTACTATGATGAGATTCCCAATTGAAAAAAGTGTCCGGCGAATCAAATTGCAAAGAGGGTATCCAAATCATGAGAATCGGAAAGAAATCCTAATTGAAAATAATTCTGGACCAATGAAAAATGAGAATTCAAAGGATTCAAATTGGAATTTTTTTCAATTGGAAATGTTAGAGAGTATAAAGGAAGTGTGTTGAGCGATTTTTCGTTAGTTTGACCATCTGGCAGTTGAACTCAGGGTTCGGCTGAATCAAAGAATAACGACTGAACGACGTAATCCAGAGCTTCACAGCAGATTCGATAGGATAAATTGGAGAAGATTTAGTTCAGAAGTAGAAGAAAATCTCCCGGAGGTCTCCAGCAACAATAACCTTACCAACAGTGAAATAGACAACACCGTAAGACAATTCGAAGAAGTTGTAAGCAGTGCTCTGGATAGACAAAAAATTCCCCTAGCAAGCAGAGATAGATACTCAAACTTGCTTCAGCATATACATGTATAAACTGCAAAGGATCTATAAGAGGACTTACAACAGGGACAATAGCGAGTACCGCCAACTTGCTTCACAGCTTCAGTGCACCAACACTATGTTCAATCAAGCTGTCAAACACCACCAGGACAAAGATTTTGTTGCGCAGTCGATCAATCTGTTTAGATATGTAGGTACTTATAACTTGGTAATCTGTGAAATGCCTTACCAACCACGGAGGTTTATTTATAGAGATGTATGTTTGTTCCTTTTCCCTTACCACTACACCATGGTCTTGAAGTTGGTACCTACCTGAAAGAAAAAAAAAATGATTAAAAATGATTTTAAAAAAAAAAGGATTGTCATCAGAGTCTGTCTTATGAGCCACCCTTCAAAGAAGTAGTTTCAAAGGCATTCCCTGATGACAAAAAAATCACTTATCTGTAGAATTATTATAGATGTGGTGATGGTCTGGGTTCACTACGACAGGATATCGGTCTAAAACAACAAAGATATAAAGTTAGATAAATGAGATACAATTAGCTACAAGGAAGGAAATATACAACTTACCTACTTTCGAACAATGCATTGCCGATTGCATTCAACAATTTGGGGGTTGCTGACTAGATATGTAACGATTAAATATAATGATAAACACGTATATGAGTATACACATATCTTTTCCACAACTATTTCAATAAATATAACACCGAAAAACAATAATTTTACTCGAACAAATTAAAAACCCGCCACGAGTTAATTTACAATATTTACATTTTGATTTTCATGACAGGAGAAATGTCAAATTCCCTTCGAATGGTGACAGTCTACAGACTCGCCGTGAATGAAGTGCGAAAAAGAAAAATAAAGAAGAATGATGGCGTCCACCCAAATTCGCCCCGGAAAAGATAGGGTTTTGTTGTCCGTTGGATTTAAATGTAGCAAAAATATATTTTAAAAATGTGGGATTTGTGCAATTATATTAGTTTTAGACATTTTTGTTAGTATTTATTCAATTTTAAGGTGTTTTGTTGAGTTATTAAGTAATAATTTTAACTTTTTTACTAAATTAATTTGAATTCGCTCGCAACATTCGGAGTAAGCTCAGGCCCGAACCTTCACACATAGGTACATGAACAGACCAATTCATTTTTAACGACACAAGTGTGAGTGACTGGGGAAGTTGAACTTGAAATTTTAGATCTGCACACTGCAAAGAAAAACTGAAAAAGGAATGATAAACTAGGCCAAAAGATCAATGACCGCCTAAGAATTGCATTTGGTAATTAAAACCAAAAAGTGCAATTCACTTAACCATATAGTGGCACAGTAGCTAGATTATTCGAGACAAAGAAATTCAAAACAAAACAAAAAAAAATCTTGAAACGTAGTGTGCGGGAATTTTCTATTGTTGAACAAAAAGTGTTAGATGATTGAAAATCAAATTAATATTGACGAATCAATATTTAATTAACTATAAACTAAATAGGTGACAAATAAGACTGTTTAAAAATTAGAAAAGAAAATTAAATATAAATTAAATCCTAGGTTACTCTATAAAAGGGTTTTAATAGAAGATACTGGGTATACAGTGTACTCAAGGTGGGAGGAAGTTTTGAAGATTTGTTCTTCAATTTCATCAAAAGGCAGAGGTATGTGGCAATTAAACATTTTATTCCAAGAAACAAAAAAAAAACCAATCCTTTAAATGCTTCAGGTGAAGATCAAGTGTAAAGCATCTCATCTCTTTATCGGTAATAATTAACGACAAAGCAATTAAGAGGCCTTTCGACTCAAGAAGATTGATCTGAGCCTCTGCCTAGTTTTTCTTCCTGAATAAAGGACGTATCCTTAAAGAAAGGACACAAAAGTGGGTGAACGACCGTAACATACCGGTGGTACCGTAAGGGTGTCGTTCTTAACCCTGTTGAAGGCTACCTCAAGGGCACCGATATAAAGTGCGGCAGGGTGCTCCATCAAAACAGTTTTTTTTTTGTGGTCCCTTAAGGACGAAGAGAATTTGATAAAAAAATTATTTTTTTTTTTTGAATTTTTTTATTATTTTTGAATTTTAGTAGCTTTTGAATTTTTTTTTTGTGTCGAAAGGAAAGAAAATTAGTGATTAAACAATAGTAGATCTAAAGTAAATATAAAATAAGAGAAAAGTGCGAAAGTGAATACAAGTTTCAGACTTTTTCAACCAATATACACATATATATATATATAAAGGTATATATTCATAATCAAACCGAAACACCTGGATAAAGCCAGTCACAAATGTATCCTGGAACGTGCTGCCGGCAGGACCTCGAGGGACATATACATACAAAGTAAGTGATTTTAACGTTCATTTAAATATATACTTGTACATATATATATACATTCCCACTGATATTTGGTTGAAGAAAAGAAGATAAGACACTCTAGACACTACTACCTTTTTTTACTTGTTTATATGGTCTACCTTTCTCCTTTAAAACCTGGTGTTTGAATTTGAACCGGTTGAAAAAAAAAAAAAAACAAGAAAAGACAGTTTTTTTTTTTAAATTTTACTGATTTTCCTTCTTTTTTTTAAATACTAAATAATATATTGAATTATAATTTTCTTAGTTTTAAGTTATGTTAATAAAAAGGATCTTAGCCAAGAAAAATTTGCTTGAATATCTTGTAATTTGATAGAAAAATGGAGTGCTAAGTTATCATCAATGGTGTGTGAGGCGGGATCGGCTGGGCCAGCGGTGAACGAGGCATGATTTCGGCGTAATGTATAGAACACCTTACGAAGACTTCGACAATGACGTACTTACATAGATTCTTACCTTACCAACTTACTTACCTACAAATTAAGATACTTACTTACCTACATACATACTTCATTACAATTACGTACTTACATATCTACATACTCACATAACAATACATGCATTCATAACAATTTTTACTTTACTTTACGTACCTACTACTACTTACCTACATATACGATTGTAGTTGGGGGAAGTTTACATCAGGGGTCATCTCCAAACTTCTGGCCACGGAGATGACAATGGTTGTATCTTTGATACAAGGCCAATCTTCTGCCAACAACATCTGGCAGGGCTTTTGACGGCTCGGCGAACCATTGTGTTGGTGAGACAGTGGGGTCGATGGTGGATTTTGGTGGGAAATATAAAATAAAATTACTTATTTTTAGGCTTAGTATAGGATTAGATAGGTTTAGGTTATATCTCTAACGATATAAAAAAAATTATAATATTAAGGGCTTAGCGTTTAGATTAGATTTAGAACTTCGAATTTTTATATTCCAACCACCAGGAATCCTTACATTGACGCCATCCTTTTACCAATGCAGTGGCATAGGTAACTAAGTCTTTGCGATTCCTTCACTTCCTTATCCAGATCCTTATTCCAACTCCTATTTTCACTTTTCCTTTCCCATCCTTATTCGGTACGAGAATAATTTTGTTTGCTGAGTAGGTGGCGTTTGGAGAAGGGCACCATCCACACCCAATCCTTCGAGCTTAGCCGAGCAAGAGCAAGCGTACCGCAGCTCTTCTCCAACACCAAAAGATGCCCCTGTGGCCAAACCGTAGACTCGCAACAATGACGCCCAACGAGTAGAACGGCTTTCAGATCCATTGGGACTTCAAGGAGATGATTTTTGTTTGAAAGTCATCCCCTTGGACTCACAATAATCTGCTCTTAATTTTTTTCACATTTTTTTTTATATTTCCTGATCCTTTAAGCACAAACTTGGAGACCGTTAAAGCTCTTTGGGAAGTGGAAGATTGAGTTTTGCTATCCGTTCTAACTAGTCTAGAACCAGTAGATTTAGTGAGGTAGAACGAAGTCATCCATCAAACAAAGAGCGGGGTAGAGTTTCGATACAGAACACTTACAGTTTACCGTGTTGTAAGGCACAGTCAAACTCATAGTGTGGCGTAAGTGGGAAGTTTCGTATTCTGCTCGTGTGGAGGATTTGCTCTTTTTCCTAGCCAACCATCTTTTAGGTTTCAAAATCAGAAAGTTCGATGTGGTGGGAATTCAAGAGCTAATCCGAAGCACTCGTCGGGTCTCAAAAGCACCAACTACAGTCTTGACAGACTTATTTACAACATTACTACAACACTTTACAATTTACGAAACGTAACAGAACAAGACAAAACTATTAACATTGCGCATGATTCTTCGTTCATCGTGGGGATACTCAGACGGAAAACCTCACACACCTTGATTATTCAATTATTTTTTTAAAACCTCAAAACAGACATTTTCACAATTTAAATCGAGTTTTGGTTCTAGGAACAAAATCAAAAAAACAACATTTTTATTTCTTGAATTTGAACAATCTTTTATATTGAATCTTTAACCTTTTTGTAAGATTGCCTCTTATCAATTGGGTTTTATTTTGATATTGTTAATTTTTTTATTATTATTTCTGCTTTAATCAATCAGTTTGTTTTGAATTTTTTTTAAAATTTTTAATCAATTTTCTCTTATTTTTGAATTAATTTTTTTTACTATATCTTTGATTTCAGTATTTCATTTTCTATTTTTAATCTTTTTTTTAATCATCAATTTTATTTCGAAATTAATTTTATTCATCTTTCATTACTTTATCTCCTATCTTTTTAATTTTTTTTTAATTTTTGAATTATAATTTTTTTTTACTTTTGAATTATCCTTTTTATCTTTGAATTATACATTAAATACATTTTTACCAACTTTTTTTATTTCCTGGATTTTTTTTATTAACTACTTATTGAATTGTTATTTTTTTATCCTTATTTGAATTAATTTTTTTAACGAGTTTTCTCTGATAAGTTTTGTGTGAACTCAATATTTTGTATTTTTTTGTAAAAACAAATCCGTGAATTTAATTTTCTTCTATTGAATTTATAAAATTTTTGATTTTGTCAGAATTTATTTCCTTTGAAATTTTACAAAAAAAAATGAAATCTTCGAGAGGTGCAGGCAAGGAAACCACATTGTCCACCCGAGGTAGAGGCACTGTGCGAAGGCGATTCACTCGACTTGCCCTTGCCACCGGTACTGCTACAAGTCCACCACCATCGGATTCAGAAATGAATCATAGCCAAATGCCAAACCCTTTTGATGATCTGCTAGAACAAAGTCTAGAGGGCCTTAGGAATCCTATTGGTGGAGTAGAAGCAGAGGGGATAGCGGCATCGTTGCCAGGGCCAAGTAATCAACCTGGGGTTGCTGAGAGGGTATTTAGAGAAGAGGTGATTCCAGTAGGAAGGGATGAAGGAGAGACTAGGGATTCAGTCAATAGGGTAACTCAAGCTTTACGACGGGAGAGTTTACTAATTGAAGAAGAAAAACTGGAAAGTGATAAAGAGAAGGAATAATATGAGATAACTATGGGAGGGGAAAACTTAGAAAAGGTTATTAACAGTGCAATTTCCCGGTCTATTAACGTAACGCATAATAAGACAATACTTCTTCTCGCCGAGCAGACTAAAAATATGGCAAAAATGCACTCAATGGTAGCAACTGTGACGGAAAATATGTCTACCATGAATGAACTGTTACGAACAGTAGAGAAGTCAACTCTTGCTCTACACGAAAATCAAATGCGGAGAGAGGAGGTAATTTTGGTCGATCCTGAAATAAGTCCACCTCGCGTTATTCCTCCATCCATAAACCAATCTCATGGCTATTCACAGAGATCATCAAGTGAATATGGGAAACGCGTGGACATCCATAAATGGGGGTGAAATTTGATGGGACTTCAAAGAGTATGACTGTCGAGAGTTTCATTTTTCGGGTTGAAACTCTCCAAAAGAAAAGTGGTGCCACAAATGATCAAGTTTTCGCTAACTTTCACCATTTAGTGTCAGGAACTGCCGAAAAGTGGTACTGGCAGTTCATGGAAGAGAACCAGGGCGATGATTACTTGAATCTGTACGATTTAAAATCCGAACTGGTAAGACAGTTCAGAAATTCGAAAAGAGACCATGAGATTCTTCGGGAGATACTAGACAGGCGTCAGCAACCAAATGAGTCTTTTGATGAATTTTATGAAGATGTAAGAGGTCTCACACTACAAATGAAGAATCGACCAAGTGAGAAAGATTTAGTATCTATGGTGAGACAAAATCTCAAAGACAAAGTTGCGACGCTGATCTTCGGATGCCAAATTAAGGATATCCGAGATCTAAGAGATGAATGCAGACGAGCTGAAAAACATTTATTAACGAAAGAATACAAATTTAAAAAGCACGTGAACGAAATTGAAGACCACGAGTTGTCACTCAAGAGGCTACAATTGACGGATTCGGAAAAGGAACATTAAGCACATATTGCTGCAGTACAACACAACCGTACAGACAAACTTACAACTAATACAAAAACAGATAGACGAAACGCTACTTACAAAAACGGGGAACGAGACAAAAGGACAGAACTTACAAAGGACAAAAACTTACACTCAGCAACATGTGCATCAACTTTCCACGCGCTGACTTGTTTCAGCTGTGGAAAAGGAAACCTGTCCTTCAATTGCGCGTCATGTCAGGGAAACCTGAAAGTCGGCAGTGTTCCCGGGTCCACTCCACCGGCGAAAATGACAATCCCGGACAATCAGAGCCTGCAAAAATAAAAATTTTAAAGAGAGAACATGAAGAAAAAAATACTTACCCAAAAACACCTGTGCAATATAAAAGTCTTCATCAACGGATGATAGACTATGATGAGGCAAGAAGAAGAATTTTCAATGAGGAAATCGCCTGTGAAGAGTTTCAGAGTAGCAGAAATTTTAGAAAAATAGCTAAGTTGAGAGAAAAATCTGCAATATTTAGAAATAGAAAAAATAAAATAGAAGCTTCAATATTAACTATAAATGACGATAATAGACCCTACGCAAAGGTATCAGTAAATGTAGAAGAAATGGTAGGTCTATTAGATAGTGGAGCTTCAGTTAGCTGTATGGGGAAAGATGCAATAGTTTTTTTACAGAAACATAACATTCCAATCATAAAAATGAGGTTAGACATAAAAACAGCAGATGGTAAAAATCAACAGATAAGCGGGAGAATTAAGACTGACATTTCATGGGGCGGCAATTCCAAAGAGATGGAACTATATATCGTTCCTAGCCTGCAACAACAACTCTATTTGGGAGTTGACTTTTGGAGGACGTTTAAAGTTGCTCCGAACATAATCAGTGCTCTTGACAATCTATCACCGGCGGAAGGGCAGGAGTCTGATCCTTTGCGAAAGCTTTCTCCAGAAAAAACGGATGAGTTGGAGCGAGTCAAGCAGACATTCCCATCGTGCGCAGTGCTAGGATTGGGTAAGACTTCGGTCGAAGAGCATGTCATTGAGATGGACGACGACACCATTCCCATCAAACAACGGCATTACCCGATTTCACCTGTTGTACAAAAGCTAATGTATGCTGAGCCTGACAGGATGCTCGAGCTGGGAGTCATAGAGGAAAGCAATAGCGCATACAGCTCTCCCGTTGTTCTGGTGCGGAAGCCAGGCAAAAACAGACTTTGCTTGGATTCGAGAAAAATAAACGCTGCGACAAAGAAATTTGCGTATCCACTTCCTCACATTGAAGTATTTTGAGTCGGCTACACGATACACACGTCATATCAAGTATCGATTTAAAGGACGCTTTTTGGCAGATACCTCTGGAGATCAAATCTAGAGAGAAGACAGCTTTCACAGTCCCTGGGAGGCCATTGTATCAGTTCACGGTTATGCCATTCGGACTGTGCAATGCAGCCCAGAGAATGTTTAAGCTGATGGACAAAGTCATTCCCGCTCGTTTGAGAGAGAGTGTCTTTGTTTACCTGGATGATCTCTTGATTTGTTCTCCAGACTTTGAAACCCACATGAGCGTTCTCAAAGAGGTTGCCAGATGTTTGCGTGAAGCTGGACTTACGATTAACGTCGAGAAAAGCAAATTCTGTTTTAAAGAGATCAAGTACTTGGGCTATTTCGTCGGTGATAGTTGTCTGAGGACTGACCCAGAAAAGGTTTCAGCGGTAAAGGACTTCTCTGTGCCAAAAACCCCTAAACAACTTCGTCGGTTCTTAGGTATGACAGGATGGTATAGGCGCTTTATTCCAAATTTTGCGTCTATATCAGCCCCAATGACTGACTGCCTGAAGAAAGGAAAAGATTTCGAAATGTCCACAGGAGCTTTAACGGCTTTTGAAGAACTGAAAAATATGCTGGTAACAGCACCCATCTTGTCCAATCCTGACTTTACTCGACATTTTTACCTACAGTGCGACGCATCAACTACTGGTGTAGGGAGCGTTCTTTTTCAAATGGACGACGAGAAGAACGAACGACCGATAGCATTTATGTCCCAGAAGCTTAATTCCGCACAACGGAATTACAGTGTGACGGAACTTGAATGCTATGCGGCCGTTTTGTCAGTAAAGAAGTTCCGAGCCTACATCGAAGGTTTACCTTTCACTATAATAACTGACCACGCAAGTCTTAAATGGCTAATGAGCCAAAAAGACTTGAGTGGTAGGTTAGCTCGTTGGAGTTTTAAACTCCAAGGGTTTGATTTCAACATCGAGCAGAGGAAAGGCACCCTCAATGTAGTCCCGGATACTCTCTCACGAGTACATATGGACGAGATCGATACCGGAACACAGGAAGTTGACTTCAATTCACCACATTTTTCATCTGAAGAGTATGTTGAATTGAAGAAGACAATAGAAGAGAACAAAGACATACTTCCCGACACATGCGTCTCGGACGGATTTATGGACAAAAGAACTGACAGACGAACTGGGGACCCTATTCAAGGGGATAGGGCCTGGAAACTTTGGGTACCGAAGGAGTTGTGTAGGGGTCTTTTGGCAACAGCACACGATTCTTTTACAGCCGGTCACGGAGGAATGCACAAAACTTTAGCAAAACTTCGCCAAAGATATTTCTGGCCAAATATGACCATCCAAGTTAAGGATTATGTACAAAACTGTGATATTTGCAAATGTAATAAACCAATGAACTCGATTTCAAGGCCACCCATGGGACAACAGACAATAACAGAAAGACCTTTTCAACGACTATAGATCGACTTCTTAGGACCCTACCCACGAACGAAGACCGGACATACACACATTGTCATCGCCTTAGACCACTTTAGCAAATATGTTTTCTTAAAATATATGTATGATTTTTGTGACCAATTTTTTAATGATTATTTGTAGATTTATATTTGGTAATGAGGCTATTTTGGTCAATTGATTTTAAATGCAAATAAAAAAACTTTATTTCATCTTCTACCCAACGTTTCGTCGTTATTCACAACTTCTTCAGGGGTTGTTTTATTGATCTTAAATTTAACATTATGAAAAAAATGTTTGTTTATTATTTTATAGGTACAATTTTTTTTTTTTTTTTTTTTTTTTTAGTTGGCTATTTTTAAACTTACATGTTGTTTTTTTGTTGTATTTTACATTGTTTTTTTGTTTTGTTTTATAACTTTTGTTTTTATTTAATTTGAAAAAAGAAAATTGATTTGAGAGTATCTAAACTATTTAATAAATTAACATTGAAAACAATAGACTAATAAATTAAAAAGACAAACATAAATTATCACAGTGTAGTTCCGATACTCATTTTATTGCTAATGCGTAGCTTACAATGGTGTTTTCACGATCTTCTTGTGTGTTCATCGTTCTTCTTAATTTTTGTTGTATGCGCAAGCTTTCAAGAGTATACCTCGTCGTCATTCTCTTCTCTTTGTCGAGTACTCTCACATCATCGAAATTAGGTATATGGCCGCTATCAATTATTATGTGTTGCGATAGCCCTGTTGATGGTTTCTTCTTTTTTATGTCCGCTTTGTGCTCCGTCATTCTTATACCTAGTTGTCTTTTTGTTGTTCCGATGTAAGTCAAATTGCACTTCTCCCCTTCTGTCCCACCGCAGCATACCTCATAGACAATGTTGTGTTGTTGGTTCTTTTCAATCGGAGCTTTGGTGTTCGTGAAAATGTTCCTGAACGTAGCATTTGACTTGTATGCGTATGATGCGTTTTTTTGTTTAATAATTGAATGTAAGCTTCTACCGTCTGTTAACTTTGGAATATAGCGCATGCTGAAGTACCTGATTATGTTGTTGTTGTTATTAGTTGTTGTTGTTTTATTTAAACCTTATAAATAAAACAACAACAACTAATAACAACAACAACATAATCAGGTACTTCAGCATGCGCTATATTTCAAAGTTAACAGACGGTAGAAGCTTACATTCAATTATTAAACAAAAAAGCGCATCATACGCATACAAGTCAAATGCTACGCTCAGGAACATTTTCACGAACACCAAAGCTCCGATTGAAAAGAACCAACAACACAGCATTGTCTATGAGGTATGCTGCGGTGGGACAGAAGGGGAGAAGTGCAATTTGACTTACATCGGAACAACAAAAAGACAACTTGGTATAAGAATGACGGAGCACAAAGCGGACATAAAAAAGAAGAAACCATCAACAGGGCTATCGCAACACATAATTGATAGCGGCCATATACCTAATTTCGATGATGTGAGAGTACTCGACAAAGAGAAGAGAATGACGACGAGGTATACTCTTGAAAGCTTGCGCATACAACAAAAATTAAGAAGAACGATGAACACACAAGAAGATCGTGAAAACACCATTGTAAGCTACGCATTAGCAATAAAATGAGTATCGGAACTACACTGTGATAATTTATGTTTGTCTTTTTAATTTATTAGTCTATTGTTTTCAATGTTAATTTATTAAATAGTTTAGATATTCTCAAATCAATTTTCTTTTTTCAAATTAAATAAAAACAAAAGTTATAAAACAAAACAAAAAAACAATGTAAAATACAACAAAAAAACAACATGTAAGTTTAAAAATAACCAACTAAAAAAAAAAAAAAAAAAAAAAAAAAAAAAAAATAATTTTACCTATAAAATAATAAACAAACATTTTTTTCATAATGTTAAATTTAAGATCAATAAAACAACCCCTGAAGAAGTTGTGAATAACGACGAAACGTTGGGTAGAAGATGAAATAAAGTTTTTTTATTTGCATTTAAAATCAATTGACCAAAATAGCCTACATTACCAAATATAAATCTACAAATGTTTTCTTAAAGCCAATAAAACGAGCAACAGCAGCTGAGGTAGTTAAATATCTTGAAGAAAGTGTATTTCACATATTCGGTGTACCGGAGTACATCCATTCCGACAACGGAAAACAATTTGTTTCAGAATTGTTTTCCAGCTTTTTAAACAAATATGGTGTTAAACACATACGCACGGCCTTTTACTCACCTCAAGCCAATGCATCAGAGCGTGTAAACAGGTCGGTGTTAGCGAAAATTCGGTCCTATATCGATAGTGACCAGCGTAATTGGGATATGCATGTAAGCAACACAGCTTTCTCTATTCGAAGCGTGTTACATGATGCCATCAAGTTAGAACCATACTATGCCGTTTTCGGAACACAAATGGTTCAACACGGAAAAACTTATAAGCTTTTAAGAAAATTAGATATGCTCAAAGATACAGATATTGAAATCGTAGATAAATCGGACAAACAAGCTTTGTTAAGAAGGCAAATATTTGAAAATTTAAACATAGCTCATCAACGATCTACAAAGATATATAATACAAGAAGCAAGAACGTTTCTTACAAAGTAGGTCAAATCGTATATCGAAGAAACCTTAAACAAAGTAACCTATCGGACAAATACAATGCCAAACTAGGACCTAAGTTCCTGAAAGCAATTGTCTTGAGAACAAGGGGAAATTGCACTTATGAGATGGGAAATTTAAAGGGTGAAAGAGTGGGAGTTTACCATGCAAAATATATCCACACTTAATGACGCACTCAAGCTGCTGTTGCTCAATTATTAGTAAACTGTGATATGTATGTAGTCTCATGTTCGATTATCATAGGTTTATTTATTATTTATTTAGGTATTATTCTGTGATATAGTTTAAGATTTTATTTTTTTGAGATTTATTTATTTTTATTTTTATTTATTTTATACTGTGATATAGTTTAGATACCCATAGAGATTTATTTATTATTTATTTATAAATAAGCTTTACTGTGATATAGTTTAAGGATATAGATATATTTACTTATTTACGTGTCCGTTCGTTATATACAGAATTATTTATTTATAATTATTTATTTACATAGCCTTATTTATTAGGAATTTATTTATTTCATCTATTTATTTCCCACATGTTAAGGTACAATATTTGTCTGTCACAGTTTTTTTTTTTTGTTAAATTATTTATTTTAACTTTTTATCTTTATGTATAGGTATTTATTTTATCCATGAGACTGATAGACCGGTTAGAGAGATAAAGACTTAGTAGGCCAATTATCTGAATTTAAGGAAAGCTAGGTGATAAATAATATAAAAATTAGAACAGAGCCTCAAAATTTATATTAAGCAGATACCTAGATCCTCTAATTGGTATATTTCCTTAAAACCCTTATAAGCTAATCATTTCCTTGACTACTACCTCTAAAAATGACCGACTATAAATCGTAAAAACGACTCAGGGCGTGGGACGTACCACACGTTGAGAACGGCTAGTAAATTGTTCTACTAGTAAATGAAAACCCATAAATAATGAAACTGACGATTGATCAACTACATTTTTACGAGGTCGGTTTACTCACGACCACTCATAAACCGTCGTCGAGCTTGTTGCGCAGTCGATCAATCTGTTTAGATATGTAGGTACTTATAACTTGGTAATCTGTGAAATGCCTTACCAACCACGGAGGTTTATTTATAGAGATGTCCGTTTGTTCCTTTTCCCTTACCACTACACCATGGTCTTGAAGTTGGTACCTACCTGAAAGAAAAAAAATGATTAAAAATGATTTTTAAAAAAAAAGGATTGTCATCAGAGTCTGTCTTATGAGCCACCCTTCAAAGAAGTAGTTTCAAAGGCATTCCCTGATGACAAAAAAATCACTTATCTGTAGAATTATTATAGATGTGGTGATGGTCTGGGTTCACTACGACAGGATATCGGTCTAAAACAACAAAGATATAAAGTTAGATAAATGAGATACAATTAGCTACAAGGAAGGAAATATACAACTTACCTACTTTCGAACAATGCATTGCCGATTGCATTCAACAATTTGGGGGTTGCTGACTAGATATGTAACGATTAAATATAATGATAAACACGTATATGAGTATACACATATCTTTTCCACAACTATTTCAATAAATATAACACCGAAAAACAATAATTTCACTCGAACAAATTAAAAACCCGCCACGAGTTAATTTACAATATTTACATTTTGATTTTCATGACAGGAGAAATGTCAAATTCCCTTCGAATGGTGACAGTCTACAGACTCGCCGTGAATGAAGTGCGAAAAAGAAAAATAAAGAAGAATGATGGCGTCCACCCAAATTCGCCCCGGAAAAGATAGGGTTTTGTTGTCCGTTGGATTTAAATGTAGCAAAAATATATTTTAAAAATGTGGGATTTGTGCAATTATATTAGTTTTAGACATTTTTGTTAGTATTTATTCAATTTTAAGGTGTTTTGTTGAGTTATTAAGTAATAATTTTAACTTTTTTACTAAATTAATTTGAATTCGCTCGCAACATTCGGAGTAAGCTCAGGCCCGAACCTTCACACATAGGTACATGAACAGACCAATTCATTTTTAACGACACAAGTGTGAGTGACTGGGGAAGTTGAACTTGAAATTTTAGATCTGCACACTGCAAAGAAAAACTGAAAAAGGAATGATAAACTAGGCCAAAAGATCAATGACCGCCTAAGAATTGCATTTGGTAATTAAAACCAAAAAGTGCAATTCACTTAACCATATAGTGGCACAGTAGCTAGATTATTCGAGACAAAGAAATTCAAAACAAAACAAAAAAAAATCTTGAAACGTAGTGTGCGGGAATTTTCTATTGTTGAACAAAAAGTGTTAGATGATTGAAAATCAAATTAATATTGACGAATCAATATTTAATTAACTATAAACTAAATAGGTGAGAAATAAGACTGTTTAAAAATTAGAAAAGAAAATTAAATATAAATTAAATCCTAGGTTACTCTATAAAAGGGTTTTAATAGAAGATACTGGGTATACAGTGTACTCAAGGTGGGAGGAAGTTTTGAAGATTTGTTCTTCAATTTCATCAAAAGGCAGAGGTATGTGGCAATTAAACATTTTATTCCAAGAAACAAAAAAAAAACCAATCCTTTAAATGCTTCAGGTGAAGATCAAGTGTAAAGCATCTCATCTCTTTATCGGTAATAATTAACGACAAAGCAATTAAGAGGCCTTTCGACTCAAGAAGATTGATCTGAGCCTCTGCCTAGTTTTTCTTCCTGAATAAAGGACGTATCCTTAAAGAAAGGACACAAAAGTGGGTGAACGACCGTAACATACCGGTGGTACCGTAAGGGTGTCGTTCTTAACCCTGTTGAAGGCTACCTCAAGGGCACCGATATAAAGTGCGGCAGGGTGCTCCATCAAAACAGTTTTTTTTTTGTGGTCCCTTAAGGACGAAGAGAATTTGATAAAAAAATTATTTTTTTTTTTTGAATTTTTTTATTATTTTTGAATTTTAGTAGCTTTTGAATTTTTTTTTGTGTCGAAAGGAAAGAAAATTAGTGATTAAACAATAGTAGATCTAAAGTAAATATAAAATAAGAGAAAAGTGCGAAAGTGAATACAAGTTTCAGACTTTTTCAACCAATATACACATATATATATATATAAAGGTATATATTCATAATCAAACCGAAACACCTGGATAAAGCCAGTCACAAATGTATCCTGGAACGTGCTGCCGGCAGGACCTCGAGGGACATATACATACAAAGTAAGTGATTTTAACGTTCATTTAAATATATACTTGTACATATATATATACATTCCCACTGATATTTGGTTGAAGAAAAGAAGATAAGACACTCTAGACACTACTACCTTTTTTTACTTGTTTATATGGTCTATCTTTCTCCTTTAAAACCTGGTGTTTGAATTTGAACCGGTTGAAAAAAAAAAAAAAAAAAAAAAAAAAACAAGAAAAGACAGTTTTTTTTTTAAATTTTACTGATTTTCCTTCTTTTTTTTAAATACTAAATAATATATTGAATTATAATTTTCTTAGTTTTAAGTTATGTTAATAAAAAGGATCTTAGCCAAGAAAAATTTGCTTGAATATCTTGTAATTTGATAGAAAAATGGAGTGCTAAGTTATCATCAATGGTGTGTGAGGCGGGATCGGCTGGGCCAGCGGTGAACGAGGCATGATTTCGGCGTAATGTATAGAACACCTTACGAAGACTTCGACAATGACGTACTTACATAGATTCTTACCTTACCAACTTACTTACCTACAAATTAAGATACTTACTTACCTACATACATACTTCATTACAATTACGTACTTACATATCTACATACTCACATAACAATACATGCATTCATAACAATTTTTACTTTACTTTACGTACCTACTACTACTTACCTACATATACGATTGTAGTTGGGGGAAGTTTACATCAGGGGTCATCTCCAAACTTCTGGCCACGGAGATGACAATGGTTGTATCTTTGATACAAGGGTGGGGTAGGCCAATCTTCTGCCAACAACATCTGGCAGGGCTTTTGACGGCTCGGCGGACCATTGTGTTGGTGAGACAGTGGGGTCGATGGTGGATTTTGGTGGGAAATATAAAATAAAATTACTTATTTTTAGGCTTAGTATAGGATTAGATAGGTTTAGGTTATATCTCTAACGATATAAAAAAAATTATAATATTAAGGGCTTAGCGTTTAAATTAGATTTAGAACTTCGAATTTTTATATTCCAACCACCAGGAATCCTTACATTGACGCCATCCTTTTACCAATGCAGTGGCATAGGTAACTAAGTCTTTGCGATTCCTTCACTTCCTTATCCAGATCCTTATTCCAACTCCTATTTTCACTTTTCCTTTCCCATCCTTATTCGGTACGAGAATAATTTTGTTTGCTGAGTAGGTGGCGTTTGGAGAAGGGCACCATCCACACCCAATCCTTCGAGCTTAGCCGAGCAAGAGCAAGCGTACCGCAGCTCTTCTCCAACACCAAAAGATGCCCCTGTGGCCAAACCGTAGACTCGCAACAATTTCAGGAAAAGAAACATTTCAAAAAATCAACAGGATTGTCGGTAGAGCAAACTCAATGCCTGAGACTATTCAGCATGGTGACCAGATATCAACAACTCCTGTCGAGAAAGCTGAGGCTTTTGCCAACCACTTCCAGGATTGCTTCAAGGATCATCCACCCGTAGACCTTCCGAATTTCATTGAAGAAGTTGAAGCCCGATTTGAAGAAGTTTCAGCCACCACCGATACCGTAACAATGTTCAATGCGGAAAATCCATCAAGAGAGCCTCTTAGCACAGATGTTTTCACTTTTCCTGAAAAAGTGACGGACATCATACTATCATAACTCTAAAAAGTCAGCTGGAAATGACAAGATTTCTAACTTTTTGCTAAAAAAGTTACCAAATCTTGCTGTTCTCCTGCTGACAATTATTTTCAACAACTGCATAAACAACAGCTATTTTCCCTCAGCTTGGAAAATAGCTAAAGTTGTTCCATTTGCTTACGTTGACGGATATCGACCAATCTCACTTCTTTGCTGTGTGAGCAAAATTTTCGAGGCACTCATCTTAAAAAAAACTTAACTTTTTCTGCAGGGATATAGATGTAATGCCGGAGTTCCAGTATGGCTTTCGGAATAAGCATTCCAACGTTCATCCGCTGCTGGGACTTCACAGCGATATATTAGTTGGACTAAACAAAAAGGAGACGACTGTTGTTTGCTTGCTGGACATTGAAAAGGCTTTTGACAGCGTTTGGATTAAAGGACTCGTTTTTAAACTCTCCGGACTTGGAATATCCAACTACTTGGTAAGAATAATGAAAAAAATTTTAACTAATAGATTTTTTATGTACAGGTTAGCAAAAATGAATCATCAATGAAGGAAATTGACGCTGGAGTGCCACAAGGATCAAGGCTTGGTCCTCTGCTCTTCAACATCTATACCGCTGACCAACACCCCAGGAACTAAGACAAAGCTATATGCTGATGACTCCATAACATATGCTTCCTCTCCATCACCAGAGATTGGGGCCAGGAGAGTGCAGGAGCACATCACAGATGGGACTATTATCGCAAATGGGGACTGAAGATAAATAGCAACAAGACGGAACTCATCTCCTTCCGGACCCCAGTAACTGCTACAAGAGGACGACGTGCTTTCGCTACACACTGCGACATTATTAGCATCAAACTGCCAGACAACACCGTAGTTGCTGTTACTGGTTCCACGAAGTACTTGGGTATCACCTTTACAAACAAGCTGAAGTTCAAGTAGCATGCAGACTTGATGTTGAAGAGAGCCAACTTTTCTCTACACTTGGTATATCCGCTACTCAGGAGGCGAAATGGACTGAGTAAGAAAACCAAGCTGCTTGTTTATAAACAACTTATCAGACCCGTCCTGACATATGCGTTACATATATGGTTCACCATTTCACCTACAGCCATGAAAAAGATCAAGCTCTTTGAAAGAAAGTTGCTCCGCATCTGCGCAGGACTATACCGCAATCCAGTGACGAAGAAGTTCATTCCAACGACAAGACTGTACGAAGAAGCAAAATTGATTCCCATTGATCAATATATGCTACAACTTGCAGGAAGAATCATCAGTAACCTGGAACATCATCCGAACTTGGAAGTTCAACAGCTCCGCCAGCAACAATTATACCCTAGCCATAGGTATCTCAACGCTCGCGCCATCATAGCCGAAAAATTCAAGGACATCACCCACAACAACGAAGCCCCATTCTACGAAAGGAACAATCAGCAACACTACAGAGGATAAAACCCTGTTATTTTTTTTTTTAATTTTAATATTTTTTTTTAACTTTCAAAGAAATTTATATTCACTAATATAATATTAAATTCATGTAATAGATTAAGCAAACATTAATATGACATTGTAAAAAATAGCATTGTATAACGCCATGTTAAGAACGTCGGGCCCCTATTGTTGAGCCGACAATATTTAAAATAGTTATAAGTTAGTTTTAGGTCAAATTGTACATAAAACAAATTGAAAAATAAAAAATTCTTAATCTAATCTAATCTGATTTTTTGTTAGTATAACTTATACGTTGTACTAAGGCGGTTCTTCTCAGGAGCAAAAAAAAAGGTTCTTCTCAGGACTCGAATTATTTCTTGAAGAGATATTTTTTCAATTTCAATGCATTATTTCATAATTACGTAAACAAAATTAAATCGATATTCCATTTATGATATTGCACCAGCATAAGTTAATGAAATTGTAAAAAATATGCGAGTTATCAAATTATTAAAAGCAATCATTAGTTTTTGAACATAAGAGTAGGTAAAAGTAAGAAATTCGCGCGAATTTCTTACATTTACCTACTCTTATGCTCAAAAACTAAAGATTGCTTTTAATAATTTGATATCTCTCACATTTCTTTCTATATTTCAAACAGTTTTCATGATCAATTGGGTGGGTGGCCCGCTTTGCGTGATCTCTTGATTTTCTCCTCCTTTTTCGGGGGCACACCGCGCTCACGGAACTTCGTTGCTCCACTAAGGGTATGTTTATTTGTCAGGCAGGTGCCTGTGTCAATAACATTTGTAATTAATTTGAGCTGGGTGGCCCGCTTCGCGGGATCTTTTAATTTTCTCCTCCTTTTTCGGGGGCACACCGCGCTCACGCAGCTTCGCTGCTCCGCTAAGGGTATGTATATTTGTCAGGCAGGCGCCTATGTCAAACAGTTTTCGTTATCAATAGTACCTGGAAGTCCCTTAGAATATAAATTAATCAAAAAAAGAAAAAATAATTCTTTTGTGTTTCTGTATTTTTTGTATTTTGGTCTTCTCGCCCATGTTTTCGTCAATAACTTTTGAAATATTTGCGCTTCTGTTCTAATTCATACATTTTATTAAAGGTAATAAATGTACCAATGATATATAATGTTTTATTATTATTATGCGTATTGTACTAAATATATTGGTTTTCTTTCGATTAAAAAAGGATAAAATTCTCATAATTTATACATTTTGTTTTTTGGCTATAACTTCATTCATAGACGTCCTAGAGGGTTGATTTTTACTCCGTTTTTTGTCAATAACTTTTGAAATATAGGACCTATAATGATAATTTATGCATTTTGTGATAGGTAATGGATGCCCCCAACGATATTTTTTTATATAAATAAAAATTTCTTGATTTGCCTATTTTTTCAATTTTTTCAAGGCAAAAATCAAAAAATTCATTCAAAAAGGGTAGCCAGATTATGAGAATCACCAAGAACCAACCTAAATGCTACCAAAATACAATACAAATGTTCCGTCCAATAAGAACAAATTCTTCGTCGAATTGAGAGTACATAAGGAGGTGTGCTGAATGCTGATCCATTTTTTCTTAGTATATAACTTATACGTTATACTAAACCAGTTCTTTTTAGAACTTAAAAATTTTTTTGAGAGGTACAAAATTATAATTTTTATTAATGAAATATAAAAATATATTTAACAAGAATTGAAAATTTAAAAAAAACATCAGTTTCAAAAAATAATTTTTTTTTTCTAAAGGCACACTTAATTAAAAAAAAAAAGAAATATTTCGTATGAAAGAAAGTAGTTGTATATGCAAGTTTTCACATCAAAAATGACATTTTAAGGTTTTTGAAACAAATTGTATAAATTGAAGAGATATTAAAAACAATTTTAATATTCTGATTATCGTAAATTGTTACCATTTTTGGCTCACGCTGTGATAATTTTGTTTTTTATGTAAATTGTATCACAATAATTAGATAAAGTGAATTTTGATAAACAAATGCATTACAAAATTCGCCCAAAATGAATAAATTATATGATTTGTCCTTTGTGATTCTCATCCTTTTAAGGCCTACTAATTATTTACAAAAACTAACTACAAAAATTGTCTTTTTTGCAACTAGTGATAGTGTTTAAAGTGTAAAAAGTGTAAACACTGTAAAAAAGTGTTTTTTTTTTTTAAATGGAAAATTTTGCGAAGTTCACTCAAACAGAGGAAACATAAAACTCGAAAAAGATGGGTATCTCTACCATATAGAGAAAAGATTGCTTTCGAAACAAATTTGGTGCTGCGCCGAGCGAAAGAACTTCCGGAGCCCGGCAAGGATGCACACCGTGGAAGGTGGTGAAGGTGTGTACAACATCACGCAAACTCTCAACCAACACAGTCACGCTCCCAACGCTTTTGAAAAAACAATTCATATTGCCAATTTCAATTTAAAAACAAAAGCAAAGGATGCGCTCCCTCCAGCCACCATTATAAGGGACACCACCGTCGAGGTAGAGCCAGCTTCCCGCGTTCATCTGCCAACGAAAGCAGCTCAAAAGATGAAGATTCATCGTGTCCGAGCGAGCCTCATAAAAGAGCCACAAACAGTCGAAGAAATCGACATCCCGCAAAACATAAGATATGTAGATGGTGAGCTATTTGTGCTCTTGGAGGCAATATACTCGACGGGCAAGAACATTCTGTTGGGGAGAAGAACAACAGTCGAGCTGCTTTCCCAGTCAAGGTGTTGGTTGGTTGATGGGACTTTCAACGTGGTCCCCACCATAATGGGTCAGCTTTTTTCTCTCCACGGCCAAATTGAAAGCACAATTGTGCCACTTATATATTGCCTCATGAGCAGCCGAACAACGGAGGCTTATGAAGAATTTTGGCTGCAGCTTTTCCGGTGTGCTTGTGATTTCAACATAGCCCTTGAACCACAAATGATTATATCCGATTTTGAACGGGCAATCATTCGAACAACAGCCTCATTCTTTCCAAATGCAGAAAGAAAGTGTTGCCTGTTTCATTTCGGTCAAATATTTTGGAGAAGGGTGCAAGCGATGGGCTATGCAACCTTTTACGGACATGAACAACCTTTTTCAGTGGAGGTGAAAATGCGGATGGCGCTGGCATTCGTGCCGCCAAACGAAGTCGATGAATACTTTCGTGAGTACTATAGTAACCTGCGTTACGAGCAATCGAAGCAACTGGCGAAATGGTTCAAACGGTATTACATCGGCAGCCAAGTACGGAATCCATCATACTTTCCGTCCTTTTGGACGACGGGGGCGTACGCCACGGAAAGACACTTTCCCCGCACACAAAATAGTGTCGAAGCGTGGCATCGCAGACTCAAGTTGATTGTTGGACAACCACACGCTGGCCTTTACAAGCTGATAAGCGACCTTGCAGCCGAAACGTCCATGGCCAAAGTTGCGGTTCAGCGGTTACGCCGAGTAGAAGAGCCGCCCAAAACAAGAGCGACCAAAAACAAAGAAAAAGTTCAAAGGGTATTGAGCGGAAGGACCAAAAACCAGTTCCTGCACAATATTGCAGCTAACTTAAACTCGTTTTAAGTTCATTCATTCACCCCAATCCGTTCTTTTGAGGACGACCATAAGGCAGGCGCCTGTGTCAATAACATTTGTAATTTGTTTGACCTGGGTGGCCCGTTTCGCGGGATCTTTTGATTTTATTTATTTATTTACATAGCTAAGGACTAGCTTCAGATATAAGTACTTATGTCTATTATAATAAGAGTACAATTATATAATTGAATACAAATTTGACTGAAATTTAGATGAAAAATTTAACGATTGGTCAAATAAGTTGTTACATCTATTATTGAGAAGATTAAATAATTCAAACATTTTGTTTAAGGGAGAAAATCGTTCATAATTAGTACGACAGTTTGGTACATTTAAGCAGCTAGGTAGATTCCGTAAGTTTCTTTGAGGAATATTAAAATTTATTCGAGACAAAAGGTACAAAGAGTCTATGTTACCATTTATTAATTTAACGATAAAAACAAAACTTAAATAAGAACGTCTATTCACAAGGGATGGCAAATCAATTAGTTTCAGTCGACTGATGTATGCGGGAAGCTCGTAAGGATTTTCCCAACCTAAGCCCCGCAAGGCAAATCGCAGAAATCTTTTTTGAACACGTTCTAACCTTAATATATGGCATTCGTAATGGGGTGACCAAACCTGGCAAGCATATTCAAGAATGGGACGAACAAATGTTATAAAAAGCTGTTTTGTAACAAAAGGATCTGAAAATTGCCGTGACTCTCTCTTAATCCAGCCTAGAATTGAATTGGCTCTATTTGATATGGAGTTGATGTGCTGAATAAATTCAAGCTTTCGATCTAATATGACGCCAAGAACATTTACGTTTTCCATACAAGATAGGGAAATTCCATTTAACGAATAATTAAATGGAGTTACTAAAAGTTTTCTTGTGAGGCTCATAAAATTACATTTATTTATATTAAGAGACAAGCAATTACGAACACACCAGTCAAAAAACGAATTAAGGTCGGATTGCAACATTTCACAATCACTAACACTAGAAATAGTTTTAAAAATTATCACATCATCCGCGTAAATGAGGCATTTAGAATACTTCAAGATAGATGGTAAGTCATTAATAAATAAAATAAAAAGTAGAGGTCCTAAATGGCTACCCTGTGGTATTCCAGAGTTAACTGTAAAATAATTTGATGGACAATCGCTAAACAACACTGCATAAGATCTGTTTAATAAATAAGATTGAAGCCACATAACAAAATTTTCGCTAAAACCAAGATTTCTTAGCTTTTTAAGCAAGATCTTATGAGAGAGTTTATCAAATGCCTTACTAAAGTCCGTAAAGACGCAGTCAATTACTTTCTTTTTCTTAAATGCATCAATGCACAGTTCGGTTAGCTCCATAAGAAACGTTACAGTAGAGCGACCTTTTGTAAAGCCATGTTGATTCGGAACAATGACTGATTTGACATAGAAACACAGAGATTCACAAATAATAGCTTCAAAGCTTCGGAATAACCGATAGTTTGGCTATAGGCCTATAGTTTTGAATTTCGTCTTTTTTACCTTTTTTGTGTAAAGGGATTATGAGGGATTTTTTCCAAATACACGGAAATTGACAAGAAAACAGAGAACAATTAAAGAGAGTGGATAAAGGGAAAAGCAAATTATTTGCGCATTTTTTTAAAATAATAGAAGGTATACCATCCGGACCTGGTTTACAATTCTCGTCAAGATTAGATATGAACTAAGCAATGTTATCAGAATTAAAATTGAAGTTTATATCAGTCAAGTAAGAGAATGATTTCAAAAAGCCAAAATTTTGGTTATTTTCGTCAAGTATATCACAGTTCGAAGTATCACAGTTTAAAGTATCACAGATGTTAGTATCACAGTTAAAGGCATTTTGAAAAAAGTCTGCAAACAATTGTGTAATAACACGAGGGTCATGACTAGATATATCGTTTGACTTAAGAACAGACGGATATGGACAAGACTTCCTTTTACTATTTATAAAGTTCCAAAAATATTTTGGATTCATTTTAAGATCTCTTTGTACTTTCTGCAGATAATTCAAATATTTTAAACTTGAAGATCTATTGAAATTTTCACGAGCACGGCAAAAGTTTTCAAAGTCGGCTTCACTTCGAGATAATTTATAAACTGCCCAAAACTTGTTTCTGAGGTTCTTAAGGCTTTTAATTTCACTATCATACCAATCTGGAACTGATGATCTCGATTTTACAGAAGTTAGAGGTACACATTTTAAAAAACAATCAAACAAGACATTATAAAATTCAAAGACCATAGTGTTCACAGTTAAACAATTATTGAGATATGACCAATCAACTTGTGACAGCAGCAAATTTAATTTGTTAAAATCTGTCTTTTTAAAATTAAAAGTGTAAAAGTTTTCATTAAGGTCAGAATGAAATATTAAATCAAAAGAAAGAGAAAAAGATAAAGATGGATGATGGTTATCTTCAACTACTAAAGGATCTGTTGATTTTTCCACAACAATATCTTCATCACAGCTTGCGAAAATTAGATCCAAAATTCTTCCATTGCAATTAGAAACATCGTTAAATTGGTGTAGTCCAAGTGAGTTTAAATCGTCAATTAGTTTTGAGTCACCAGATTTAAGATGTCCAGTTGGCAACATTACGTTCGATTCAGGACATCGTAACCAAGCAATATTGCTAAGATTAAAATCGCCGAGGCAAATCAGCTCGTCGTTATATTCTAATAATTCATTGATATAGTTAATGAATTCAAAAGCTTTATCATAAACATCACAGCGACTTCCCGGAACTATATATACAGTAACAAGGTAAATGTTTTTGTTACTTAAAGATATTTTAACGCAGAGAAATTCATTGTCAAGGGCTACAGGAACATGTACTGGCGTAGATATGAAAGACGATCTTACAGCAATCAAGATTCCACCTCCCACGGTATCTATATTCGGATCTGAATACCGGTCACGTCTAAAAACATTAAATGTGCTATCAAAAAGTTCGCAGTCATTGATACCAGCATACAGCCATGTTTCGGTGAGGGAAATAACGTCATAAGAGCAGGGGTGGAATCGGCTAAGGTGATTTGTGATATGTGATAGTCACAATATACAAATTTCGTCTGGCTAAGGTGATTGTCACATGTGACAATCACATTTTTGTGACTTTTTCTTGTGACAGCTATTTAGGTGTCACTTGCATACAAAAATAATAATAAATAAAAAATAAACCTCTGACGCTGACTTATAAAACAAAATTATTTGCTTTTGCTGTCAAAGATTTGTCAAAGATCTATACTAATGTTGTTTTCGTTTGGGAGAAATTAGTTTCTCCTCATGATTAAAGTAAAAATAAAAACAATAAAAAAAAAAAAAAAAACAGAAATGAACATTTTTTTAATTGAGATATTTTTCTGAAACGCGTATATGTTGTGAGCAATCACGTGAAGTGACAACTAAATTAATCTTTTCTAAATAAATACATAATTGCCACGTACCTTAATGTATATTATATATTAAAATTCTTCGAATTGTTTAATTTGAAATACAAAATATATAGAAACTGTGACGTTCGTATATATGCGCCTTCAGACCGCATATTTCATAAAAAGCAGAAGAAGTAAGACTCGCAAAACACAACTCCGAAGAGAAACGATTTGTCTTCGGAGTTCTCTCCAATTGCCCAACGGAAAATGACATAATGAAAATAAACAAAATTCCGGTGATCACATTATGCAGACGCACAAAATTATTTTATCACATGTGATTGTCAGAAATGTGACAATCACAAATCACATTAGCCGATTCCACCCCAGGTTATTGTTGAAAAGAAGACCTTATTGGTCTTTGTCCGAAGTCCTCTCACATTTTGATAGAAAAAATTTATTAGTGGCGACGATTTGCATGTCTTGTCAGTGTGTTTTGAAAAGGGCGAATATTATTCCTTTTGTTTACAAATTCATGAATAATTATATTATCCGGCCATAATGATTTTTCAAGTAATTGATTGAATATTTCCTGGGTAACATACAGTTTAAAGGATGTGTAGTCATTACTTTTTGTTTGAAGTCGTTCAATTTTTAATTTAGCATTTGGGAACAGGGAAGTGACGAATTTACAAATATTTTTGCAGTTTGTGGCTGGATCAAAGTTGGATAAAAATAAGCATTTAAATCTTTGTGCTGCCTTAAGTTGGACTTCATTAATCGAGCTTGAATTTGAAGACGATGATGTCAAAGACTTAGTTGGTAAGTTTGGTGAAATTTGATGTGTTTGTGATGATGGATTAACTGATAGCAAAGCAGTTGCGATATCTGTTGTTTTTGTTGTATTAGTAGGTAAGGTAAACGAAGAAGATGGAGCTATTATAGTTGAGCTTGAATTGGCAAGTTTTGGAGCTGAGGTGTGCCTCCTTATTCGGAGGCACACCACGCTCACGCAGCTTCGCTGCTCCGCTAAGGGTATGTCTATGTCAAACAATCAATAGTACCTGGTAGTCCCGAAGGATATAAATTAAACAAAAGAAGAAAAAATAAATTTTTTGTGTTTCAATATTTTTTTGGATTTTGGTCTTCTCGCTCATGTTTTCGTCAATAACTTTTGAAATATGTTCGTAATATTTCGTACATATTATTAAAGGTAATGAATTTACCTTTCCAATGATATATAATGTTTTATTATTATAACGCAAATTACGCAATATATGTTGGTTTTAAAACGATTAAAAACGATGAAAATTCTCATAATTTAGTCATTTTGTTTTTTGGATGTAACTTCGTTAACTTCTTTTGTCAATAACTTTTGAAATATAGGACCTATTATGATAATTTTTGCATTTTCTGATAGGTAATGAATGCCCCTTTCCAACAAAAAAAATAAATGAAAATTTCTTGATTTGCCGATTTTTTCAAGGGAAACAGCAAAAAATGCATTCAAAAAGGGTAGCCAGATTACGAGAATCACCAAGAACCAACCTAAATGCTAACAATTGCAAAAACTCTGTATTCAGATTCAGAGTAAAATTATGGAACAATAAATATTTTATTTTCAAATGTTCATATTTTTCAAAATTACTAAAAAAAATGTATTTTCTGTGTAAAAAATGCCTAGTCAACTCAGCAAACATTCTTCGTGGGTCAAACAATAAGAAAACCAAACGAAGAGCAGATTCCCAATTGAAAAAAGTGTTCGACCAATCAAATTTCAAAGAGGGTATCCAAAATTCCAAATCATGAGAATCGGAAAGAAATCCCAATTGAAATTGTTTCAATTGGGAATGGGAATGGGTATATAAGGAGGTGTGCTGAGCGATTTCTTAATATAACTTATACATTATATAAAGCCGATTCTTCTCGGAACTTTAAAGAAATCTGTAAGAGGTAAAAACATTCGAATTTTTCAAGAAAAATCACTGAAAAATCACCAGAAAGGTTCAAACTTTAATAAAAAATCAAAAAAAAATAATTTTTCAGATTTTTCCCGAAATTTGGCCAAAAGTACTAAAAAAATTCTTAGTACGCACACTTTTTTTGAAAAGTAGTGCAAATCCCGCCAAATAGTAGTAGATTCGTAATGCCGGATTACCGCGGGAAAACATTACGAGGGCATTTATTTTTTTGCACTAAGTGTTTGAAATCGAATCAAAATCGGCGGGCAAACGTTACGCGGGATTTCGTTTTGCCGCCTAATGTAACGTTCCCTTTGTAGTAATTTTATTGAGTCCCTTGGCGATTCTTGAGGTAGTTCATATATAGCAGCTACTTTTACCATTATACCTAGAGGGACATCAGTGTGAGTACGTACCATACAAAAATAACATTCTCTGATGACCTGTAGTCCGCCAATAATTCAAAAATCGCTCCACGATTGTTGTATTTTCGTACATTACATTATCCACGTGACAGTAAATTTGCCGATTCAATGTTATAGCCGAAGGCTGGAATTTTGAGCAAATTCCTTTAGGCCAAGGCGGATGTTCCCTGCATCCTGGTTTTTTTTTTACAGCTTATATCATCAATAGGAATGTACTTTCCACGATCAATCCCAGACGTCTGCTTTTTTTATATAAGAATGAAAGGACAAATGTTTTATTTTTTGTTCCTTGAGGTATGCTTCATCATAGGGTTCTGTTGGAGAACAATGAACACAACACCCGTTCATATTGTGCCAACACAATTTGGAGTTCCGTCCACGTTGTATGCGGCCATTAGATTTTGCCAGCAATACATCAACCTCATCTTCTATAATTTCAACGTTCTTTTTTAAGCTTTGCGTTGAATTGCTATTGGATCCAGATGTAGTTGGATGTGGTGGGAACTCAGCTACGCTAGCACTGGCTTTGCTCGAAGTTCCAGCCATGTTTTTTAGGTAGATCATGTTACCATGTTTCAAATTAAATGAATTGATGGATTGTGAGCGACTGGGACTTAGTTCGTTTGTTAAATTTCGATCTTTAAACAAAGCAAATCCGTTCTCTACGACCATTGATTTTTCTATGGATTCGTAAAGATCTTTTATAGTTGATTTTGTTGATATTTCGATTCTTTTTATTCCTTCGGACGACTTGATCAATGTTTTTTTTTTAATAAAAATAAAAAAGCGCAATTCCGCAGTCAGCTGTTTTTCATCTGTCAAGATGATTTTGTTTTCATATTTGACGTCGTGAGCAAAGAGCGCTTTTTTGAAACCAACGTGAAGTTAGCTCCTAGCAGTCCATACTTATTAGGTCCATGTACTTGCGATACAAATAATATTCCTGCTGTTGATGAGTTTTTACATCTTAATTGAATATACTTTACTATTACTGAGGAAACTATCCTAGAGTATATTAAAAAATTAGATAATTGCGTAAGTCCTGGTCCTGATGGTTTTCCTGCTTGATTTATGAGATTTTATTTAAAATGTCTACCATGGTCGAATAGAATTACCTTGCCACCTTACGCTCAACGTATTCAACTAATAAATCTTCCATCTCTAACGAGTCACAGAGCGTTTCTAGAATTTTGTTTTACTGTCGGGGTAATCAATGGATCCATTTCAGCTCCATTGATACTTGGTTGATTAAATTTCATAGCTAGTCAGTATAATTTGAGAAGGCAGTTGCCAATTTCCAACATTTATAGCAGATCAAACTATGGTGCTAATAGTCTTTTAGGCCCGTATTTATCGAACGCTCTCAACTTAAGAGCCTCGTAAGTCTATTCATCAAGCACTATTAGTACAGATTTACGAGCGCTCGCAAAACTTATGAGCGGTCAGGACCACTCCTAAGTTACGCGCGCTATCTTCGAAAAATATTCGAAATTATTAGTCTAAACGCATGCAGCAGAGAAACCCGTTTCATTTGAATGCTGATTTGGCAGTGTAGAGGGTTTGGTTAGGAGTCTACCAGGTTACTGAAAAAAGTCCTAGTGGAGGAACCTGGTTGTTTAAGTGATTGTGACCATAAAAAATGGAGTAAAAATCACTTTACCCTGCAAAGCAGACAGCCAAAAAAATTGTTAAAAGTTGACTATGGTAAAACTGCTGAGTACGAATAGACAACGATTTTTATCAATTTGAAATTTTGAAAGAAAAAACAAGCCACGAAACAGTAACAAACATTTTTCGTTTATACCGACAATAACGAACATAATGATCTTTCTTAATCGATGAAAAAGGTAACTTTATTTTAAAGTTCTCAAAAAATAATAAATGTTCATTGCGATTTCCTTCCTCTGCAAATAGAACTTATTTAACCTTGGCCTGCATCATCTTTTGTCCACAAATCAACATTTTTTCCACGCGAGCTTTCAATCCGAAATTCCGGCTAAGACGAAAAGGATGTTCTTCTGCCGTTCGTAGGAATCTGGACATGAAAGATATAAAAAACCCGTTGAGTAGTGAGAATGATGAAGACATGATGAGGACGAGGACAGCGAAGACGGGAACGACCAAGACGAAGAATATAGTTCTGAAGAAGACGAACATAATGTGCTTCAGAGGATGACGAAAACGATGAAGAAGTCGAGGATGAGTGAGATGATGAAGAAGTGACAGCTTTAGATAAGCTTCGCAGTGCAATATCTCTTGACTCTGCCATAGCAGAGATGAGATGATGTAAGATGATGAAGTTAATGCTATTGACTTGAAGGACTTGGCCGAAGAAGAAAGAAAGGCGTCAGGAGAAGATGAAGCTTAATATGAAAGCAGCACAGCGCAAGCGGATATAGAAATATCCGGTGACTCATCATAATGTAGGTGCTAGGAGCTCTGGGGATAAATATTTCTAAGTAGTGCATTTAGATTACTTTAGTTCGATTGAGAATTAAAAAAATTAATGAAGAAAAACTATTATAAATTTTGTGTCTTTTAATATCTGCATATCAGTATTATTTACATTACATTAATAAATTTTTTATGAAGGAAGTTCAGGGAAGTGTGTTGACCAATCCGTTGAAGTAATGTATCTTCTTAAAATATCGGTCTCCGTAAAAAACAACTTGAAAATGTGGACAAGAAACAGAATAATTTAATTTATGTTTACAGCCATCGATAAATTATTTTGCAAACAGTTTAACTTTCATATCTTTATTTATATTATATGCTGCCTAATTTTTGTCTGTATTTAGTATTTAATAAATGCTTATTTCAATAATTAGTGTTTTGATATTTTTTGTTGGCGGAGCGAGATTTTGGTCCTGAGAACCTTGAAGGTTGAAGGTTTACTGTTGGCATAACTGAGGAACGTGGTGCTGGCTCGATGAATTTTTGGAAAAGCTTGTATAGTTGTCTGCGTCTGATAGATCTGAACATTTGTGGTTTTTTTGGGTGCGGGCTTTGGCTAGCAGGATGATGAATGTTTTTTCTTGGAGCTTACGCTTTGAAAGGATGGTTTTCGGCGAATCGTCGAGGCTAGGACTCTATTTTTCCTATAAGAAGCTTAACCATCATTACAGATTTGTTTCTTGGCCAATGAGTTTTGATCGGCCGTATTGATGGCATTGCATTGGACGTATGTAGTTTGAACTTTTGGATATCTGGAAAATGAAGAATTATTTTAACATATATAAATAAATGATAAATCAAGATTAAGGCAGCATTACCTTAAGATTCTGTATAAACAAAGACCTGCTTTGAAATTCTTATGTATGTCTGGTTTATTTTGAGTTTTTTGTTGTTTTCTTTTGACATTTGCTTTCGAAGAATATGTTTGGGTGCGTTCCGGAATAAGGAATCCGCCATTTTTCGAATATTCGAATTAGAGTTAATAGTGTTCGATGAATAGCACTTTTCGAACTTAAGTTAAGAGGCTCTTAAAGTTACGAGCGGTTTGATATTGTTTGATAAATATGGGCCTTAATCTTTTAATTAATATTTACAATAAAAATTAAAATTTAATTAATTCCAGTGTCATCAAGCCTATGAAAAATCTACTCAGTCTAAAATACCTAGCCTCTAAAATTTACTAGCATAAAGGCTCGCGCAAACCAAAGCGGCTGCGGTGGCGGTGGCGACCTAGCAGGTCGCGCGATAAAGAGGCGGGCAAAAATCTGCTCAAACCAACGCGATATTTTCAGTCGCGGCCAAGCCGTGAAAAATATCATTGTTAGTTGAATTGAAATATGTAATAATATTTATTTAATAATATTTAATAATTAATATCTAATTATTCACACAAAAATGGATAAAGCCCTACTTCTTTTAGACGAGACAAAAAAGTAAAAAAAAAATTTCATAAGTGTATCTTGCACATTTCTCATTATATTTTTCATAAACATTTTTAGTTTTTAAATATTCAAAATGGCTTGCAATACTTTCAAACAATAAATAAAAAGATATCACGAATGGCAGCTGCGATACGGCGGGCAAATGGTGCATGCAGCGTTCTACATAGATCGCGTGGCTGAACGCAGCAGTGGATCGTATTCACAACCCACATATCGCTTAGGTGTGTGCCATTTGTATGGTTTACATGTGCATCATCTGTTTGGTGATCGCCACCGCCACCGCAGCCGCTTTGGTTTGCGCGAGCCTTAAATCTACTCAGTACCACACCTAGTCAAGACAAAGTGGCAACCTTCAAACTCTAAATAAAATTATATCTATAATCTTGAAAATACTTTCGTGTCATTATGAGCGTATTTTTTTATTTTTTCCGGATAAGGAATAGAAAAGACAGAAAAGATCAAATATCTATCCAGAATATCCAGAATAGAATAAATAAAGAAACAGAACTTGAATAAAAAGAATAAACAATAGCTGACAGTGAACTGCATCAGTCAAACTAGAGAATATTCCATTTAAACCACCTCTTTACTTGGAATGAAAAGAATGCGTTCCAAATATTCCAGATTGAATAAAGAAACAAGGAAATAGTTTATCCGGAATATTCCATTGAATAAAGAAACGCAAAAAGGGCGTTCCATATATTCCGAACATACGGAATGAATAAAGAAACACACCCTATATAATAGAGAAGTATGCGAATACGTCAAAGAGAAATGTCAAATCACTACTTTGAGGGAAAACAATTAAATTCTTCCTGTTGTTGTTGTTGTTTCCAATTGTTGTTTTCCTTCAAAGTAGGATTTCACATTTGATTTTGACTATAGGAGCGAGAGGGAAAGAAGTATATTGCCGTTTGCTTAAAATCTCTATAGGGCTTTTAAGCAAACGGCAATATACTTCCCTCTCACTCGCTCAGAAGTGTAAATTTTTCAACTAGTCGGAACAACGTTAAAAACGTCTGTGGTTCCATGTGGAAATTTTCCTTAAAAAAATTGACATCTGAAACCATGTCGAAGAACTAAAGTTTTATAAAATAATGGGTTAATTAATATATGTAGGTACATAGATAGGAAATATTTAAAAATATCAAATGTCTTTCACTTACGTCTGTTGCAAAACGCCCTTTTGATTTTCTATCTTGTAGGTAGGGACCGACCCGGATAGAGGGAAGATTTTTTTTTCTAGTAGCAGCTACTGCAGCAATTTGCAAAGCTGCGCAGATAATTATGTCTTCTTCAATTTCAAAATTATTCATATTTTTTTCTAAAAAATCACTAATTCGTTTTTACGGCACTTGAAATTTTTCAAACAAACATTTTTGTTGACATATTCTACACAAAGTCCTCATTTTAATCTACAACGTAAGTAGTAGCAAAGTGATATGCCTAAACCGGGCCAAGTCTTCAAGTGGAATAGCGAAGCAACTAGTCACCTATTGGAGTCCTCACTTCAACCTCTTCAACTCCCGAAGAAAATAGCAATAAAAACGAGTATTTGTAAAGCTACCATTAGACGGTCCTTGTAAATGGTCCTTGCAAGGACAGTCTGACGTCATTATGACGTATTTATCTGTCCTAAAATCGACATGTCGTGTAATGGACATTGTAAAATGCTGTCCTTGCAAGGACAACCACAATGTCCACCACAATGTCACAATGTCATGTGTCCTTGCAAAGACAAATTACAAGGACCGTGTAATGGTCCTTCCATTGTTGATGGGACACAAGGACACATTTTTTTGACATCTTGTCCTTGCAAAGACCATGTCCGAACAATGCAACAGCACGAATTTCTGCCGGGACATTGTTGCTTGGAATGTCCACTTTTCAGGGTGGTTTTGTTGTTGTTAAATTTCAATGAGCTGCCAAAGTGACATCAGATTTTGACAACTTTGCGTGCATTTGCTCTGTTCCCACAGCCCTTGGCTGTTGTCGTCGTCGCTGCTCTCCAATACATATGCTGCGAGAATCGCCATCTCCAACTTTTGTTTGTAGTACGACATACCTACCTGTTATAACAATATTATTATTATATTATTTCTAATTGAAATTATTTTATCGAAAAACTTCACATACCTCTCGTGAATATTTTCTAGAGAAAAAAAAGACAATAACGATAGTCACTCAATTTATAAATGTCTCTGAAACGTCAAATTTACTTTTTACAAGGACCAATTTATATATGTCGTGTAATGGTCACGGCAAAATATTGCATTCTTCAGCGCGGTTTCATTCACCACCAACTGTCAAAATTGTCATGTCGTGTAATGGACATTGTTATGCTTGTCCTTGCAAGGACACCGAAATGCAAAAGTAACAATGTTCACTTTGGTGGACATTGTACTTTGGGACAAGAATGCCAAATTTGTTTCATTCGTGTAATGGACATTCTTACTAGCAAAGACACGGTGAAGAATGTCCATTTACTGACAGCACAAGGACACATTTTCTGTGACGTCAGACTGTCCTTGCAAGGACCATTTACAAGGACCGTCTAATGGTAGCTTAACCAACCAAAAACTAAGTTTTATTTTTCCTACTAATCTTACTACTTTTTTGCACAGTGTCTTGTATTTTGTAATAAAACAAAAAAATAATTTGCCTTAAAATACTAAGCTTTTTACTTCTTCTAACAACAGCTGCTCCTTCGACCACGAGCGCACTCGAACTTACGTCCCTTTGTTCGCACGTATGAACGAGTATATGAGTGGGGTACATCACGTGCCTTGTCGAAGAGTTTGTTGGCTACACGAGCGGTAGGCATACCTTGCAACAATAGGCACTTCTTGTCTGTTGGTGACTCCAACTGGTCGAAAGGCTAAACTTCACCGCACTCACGAGCCTTGTAGGTGATGTGAAGAGCACAAATGGTCATCTTGAGGACGATGAGAAGACGCAAGTCATTGGTAATGGTACCAACAACAAGAACAGTTGAGTCGGGTTGGTTGTCCTTCTTGAACAAACTGCTGACACGTTACAGAAACATTGGTGGCCGATTGATTTTGCTCATAAACAAATGTTTAAGAACAATTCTGTTGAACTTCTTCTTGGTATGAGGGTACGACGCTCTAGTCATTATCTGAAATTAAAATAATTAGTTAAGATTCTTTTTTTTTAATTCGTAGCTTTCGTTTAATTGATTGGTCATGCACATCTCCATCAGCATCTTCACCGTTGGATAGTGTTCCCAGCAAAATGCTCACGAGCCTTCTAGGTGATGTGCAGAGCACAAATGGTAATTTGTGCTCACAAAACACAAGCTTCTATTTATACATAAACATAGCATATGTAAAACGTAAATGTGTACTACCTTTTACCCAGGTATATATTGTATACTTACTTTTTTGATTTTTCTCTAACAATTTGCAGATTCTCTGGTGTAGCAACGTTCGAGCCCAATTGCTCAGTGATCGAATTAGATGTAATAATCTTTAAATATAAGCAGAAAATAAAAAGGAGTACTAAAAAAACGATTCAAATGAATAAACTGGATATATTTTATTACCTGATCACTAGGCAATTTAGGGTTGCTGCCGAAAGTATAGCTTCTAATTTATCGATTCTTGATAATCGATCCATAGAGCTGTTCGATAGAATTTCATCCATCATTTGCATGGATTCAGTTAAGCTAGGTGTTTCTGAGTTTAAAAAGTTCCAGTAAGTGAGTTATCGGATGGCACACTATCTAGGCTTGGGAAATTATCATTCTCAACATTTTCCTGATCATCGTCTGAGTCGCTGTGGTCTCTAAGCAAAGATAAATAAATATAAATAAAGGTTTAAACAAGCTGTGCAACTAAAAATGAAAAATTGTTTTCAGTTTCATTCGAATCTATGTTAGAAGATTCCTTCACATTTATCTTCTATGGATGCTGTACCTATTTTGATTGCTAATGTTTTCCATTTTCTCCAACTTTTTTGCAACGCTCTTTTTCATCTTCAGTAAGGTCCATATATCTGTTAATATAAGATATTATTGAATGAATTTATGTTAAAAAAAAATATCTTACCGAAGTAATCTTATTTCCCTGTTACTTAGGACAGTACTTTTATGTCCAAGTTTTTGTTTAAGGTCAGCTACTTCACTGCTTATTTTCCTGTTTCTTGCGTATTTTTACCTCTGTTGGCTTTATTTGCATCAAAATTTGTTCAGTGCATAACTCGGAAAACAGTTGTAGATTTTTCGGTTTTATTTGCCTAAAAAAATATAATAGTTATATTAATTGTTGAGCTTATTAAGTCGATAAAAGTGAATACCCCGCCAAATTACTATATATAACTGATCGTTAATCAAAACCAATACGTCGCCTGCCGCATATAAGAGCTCATGGACCTAATAAGTATGGACTGCTAGTTGGTTTTCGTTTCCATACAATATCTGAGAAATCTGTGTCGCCAAAATAGCGCCTTACTATAATATTTCCCTACAAGAAACGTATTGCAATTTTTGACAGAAACTTTTTTTTTTAGTTTATTAATAATACGCGTGGAACTAACAACATAATTTATTGCCCATGGTTTTAATGGTTTTTTTATTTAAAAACGCGCGAATTAAGTTTGTTAATTAATTAGTTGTTTTTTAAAGTTATTTTAAATAAAATGTTATACAATAAATATTAAAGTGACCGATTCTTTTGCCTTGACCTGCAGCAGGAGTCGACGTTCACTTTCAAAAGCAAAAGTTTTTTTCGTGAGATAGATGTTCCCAGAATCATATTAAAATATCCCATTACTATTTAAAAAATCACAATCAATATTTGTTTAATTTATTCTTATCAGATATGGGCACATAGCTGTTACATACAATGTCAAAATCTATCTTTGGGGTGGACGACACGATGAAAATCTTTGCCACGTTTTATATTGTTTCGATCCTAAAACTTTGACATGGTCCTGGCCATCACACAAGGTACACAATGTTGCCTTGGAGCAGTTCCAATCGCTACCGCGAAATCCGCGTAATCGCGAAGCCAACCGTCGCTGCAAACAGGACATCAAATCCATCACTCAGCCTGCGGATTTGGTAACTTCTTTGGTGTCGGATTGGAGTGATGGAGATGAAGCGAATGCCGACGACTCTGCGGATAATGTTTCTCCTCCAAAAAAGAAAGTTGTGGCTTCACTGCCGCATGCAAAGACAGGACAAGCCAAACCGGCGCCCAACCAACCATCGAAAGCAGTCCCAGCTAAATCCACACAACCTATCAAGCCAACTGTTCAAGTTAAAGCAGCTTCCAAAGCACCACAGAAGCCAGTTCAAAAATCAGAAACATCATCCAGCCTCTGGGTCAGCTTCAGCTCCATCCACAGCCGCACCAGCAGCTAAGAAAGTCATCAACACGGCTCAGCCAAAGAAAATAATCAATGCTGAGAAGAAACAGCCAGAACTACCGCCACCCTCGACATTCAAACGAACCAGAATAATCAAAAGGAAGATCATATGGGACCCAGATGCACCTGAAACTCAGTTCTCATATGCAAAATTCTTCAAGCCAAGTACGCTGGCTCCTCCAAAGAAAGAAAAGATTGCTGCGACAGCTACTCCAAAGTTAAAAGACGATGCTGAGGAGGTTGGCAGAGCTGGGACGCCCACCAAAAGGGCAGCTCCCACAACTCCATCGGTTAATGGAAATAAAAAGAAGAACACTCGTGAAATCGATCGTCTGTTAGGCGATGAAGGAGCAGTAAATATGTTGATCTCGTTGGAGAAAGGAGAGCGATCCAAGAGGACGCCGGATACTGAAACAAGTTTGTCGAGGTCTTCAGCAGCACGCAAAACAGCATCACTCTCTCCTGTTGAAAAGCCTGTAAGTTTTTGTTTTTTATTAACTTTTTCATGTATGTATTTATCGGTTCCAAGATACGTAATCAATGACTTCCTAACCCCAATGAACTGCTAGTTTCATTCCTTAATGTTTAACAGAGAAAGGAATGCATTCTTAGAATTTGTTTACCAGTTCTGTTGCTATAACTATGTTGTTATAACATTCTTCTTCAGTCAAACTTGCTTTGTTGGTTCTTTTTTTTTTGTGGCACAGTTTTCTTTTTATTTTTCCTTTAAGAAACTTACTCTGCTTTCATGTGGCACACTATGTTTACGGTTTGTTTGATCTTCATTTAATTTTACAGCTAGCTGCTGCTGCGAAGAAGGACACACCTATTTCAAAAGCTAAAAAACCCAAACCGAAAGCTTCTTCCTCCTGGGACTATGTATACAAACGTCAACAGAAGCAACAAGACGACGAAAATTCTATGATAATCCGACGCAGATCGAACAGTTCATACTCTAGTTCGGCGAGTATTAATCGCCTCAGTATTGATGGTCCATCGTCAGCTGGCAAAACATCCAAAGAAACACCGAAATCAGCATCGAAACTACCTTACGCAACAACAACTGGAACAGCACCATCGTATAATGACAATCAATTTGAATTTGCAAAGCCTGAAAACAAGTCAAAGCTTAAGAAGATGAAGAGTCCAATAATTTTGTAAGAAAGAGCATTCGGTAAAACTTTATTTAAAAAGATTAATTTCATTGAGTTATGTTTCCCCAAAAACTGAATAAGTATTACAAAAAGTCTTTTCTTAACAGTATTTAATTAACTCAATAACTTATATTTCTACTAAATATTTGTTTTAATATATGTATTTACAGACAAGAAATAATAAAGTTCATAATTTTATTAATTTCATACCTAACTTAATTGTCAAGACATGGCGCCAGGCGTTTGGTGATGGAATTCAACTTTCTTAAGATGGGAAAAGTAGTTGTTGGAAATAAATGACAGTATGTATGTATGCATATATGTACAAATAATTTGTAAAACAAAAAAAAGAGGACATACATACAAATTAATAGGAAAAGACATAAAATTACCGGAATGGTTTGGGCTGCATTTTCCGAAATCATAATTTGATTCAACCTGTTAAGTTTCCTATCTGCTTTCTTTGCCTCTGAAGCTGTCGCTGTGTTGATTTTAGTTCCCTAGATTTTTGGACTAAGCGCTGTTTCAAATGGACAACAGTACACTTTAGCGTTCGAGGTGTAGCCAACAAGTCATCAAGTTGAAACCTCTTGGTTACGGTGCGTTTCCTATTCTGTACCGAAGACCTTGGAGTCAAAGGCTCCGGCAAAGTATTAGGCACTACCTTAGCATTCGAGCTAGAAGGTTGCTCAACAGCTCTACTGTGGTGTATCTATATGGTCCTAGTTGTTTGGTATAAGAGCGTACCACGCTAGTATATTGGGAGCGTACTACGCTTTAATGGTAAGGCGATGTCTCGCCGTAATGTTCCTTGAAACAAAAATAAATAATCTAAGCAGTGCTGCTATTTCGAGTATTAATTTAAGTCTGTTTTTATTTTCAGTTTAATGTTCCTTAAATACATAATTCATAACTGTTATACTTATCTTCTATCTTACTTCTACATTTTCATAATTACTAACAATGTTATTCTTAGCTCCTATTGGTTGTAACATAAAATAGGATCTTATTTCTATTGAGTGACATTCAGTGCAATCGAGTGTATTGTTATTCAAAATTATTAATGTTGTGTGATGACACACTCGATTGTACTTAACATGTTTTGTCACTCGTTTTGTGTTTGGTTTGAGAGCAGTGGCGGTGCATATGTGGGTACACACTACACCCTCACCCTTAAGAAAAATTTTAGGGAATAAAGTTGGTTAACATAGGTAGTATAATATCATATATATATATTTTTTTTTTTTTTTTTTTTTTTTTTTACAAAGTTTATATAATATGAGTTTATGAGCTAAAATTTTGATATTTATTAATAAATAATAATGAAGAAAAATTTTTTTTTGTTTTAACGTTTTGTATTGTTTTCTATTGATTTCTTAGTTTATAGGGCTTAAGAAGATTGTTATGTATTTCTTTATTTATTCCATTTTTATCAATTACTGAATTTACTCCTTTTCTTTCTATTATTTTGAATGGACCAATATAAGGTGCTTGACTTTTCTTTCTATTTTCTACTTTTAGCAATACTAAATCACCTACTCCTAGATCTAACCTATTATTGTATTTCTTATTTTCTGTTGCTGTTCTTTTTTCTTTTATTGTTATTGTCATTTCTCTGGCCTTACTTAGTGCATGATGTAACCTGGTTTTCAACTCATTGGCATAATTATCGTAGTCATAAATTTTTGTTTTATTATTTAGCGTATCTGTCGGTAAGCAGGGTACTTTGCCATAAATGAGTTCGTAAGGTGAATACCCAGTGTCTATATGTGGTGTTGTATTGTATGCAAACGTAAAATATGGAACCCATTCGTCCCATTCATTATCATTGACATTTGATAATAAGAATTCATTGAGTGTCCGATGGTTTCTTTCAAGGGCACCTATAGTTTGATGGTGGTATGGAGAAGAGAATGTTTGTTTTATCTTTAAAAGTGAACATACGTTGTTCATAAGTTCGTTATTGAATTCTGTACCTTTATCTGATTTTAGAATCTTAAAGTGTCCATATCTAAGAATAAATTCTTCTACTAAAGTCTTTGCTGTTGTTGTTGCGTCTTTTGATGTCATCGGATATGCGACGACAAATTTGGTAAGTTCGCATTGCATGGTTAAAATATATCTTTTATTATTTGATATTCGTAAAGGTCCGACTGTGTCAATTGACACCACTTCAAAACTGTTGCCTGGAGTGTCTGTAATCGTTTGTGGTTCTATTGTGTGTTTTGTTTGTTTATTTCTTGCACATGAATCACAATTTGTTATGAATTGCTTTACCATTTGACTCATTTTTCGCCATACGTATCTTTGTTTTAATTTTATTAGTGTTTTCCGTATACCTAGATGTCCTCCGTGTGCAGAGTTATGGAATTCGTCAATTAGTTTGTATTTAGTTAAATCATCAAATATTTGTTTTGGGGCATTATAAATTATTATTTTTAGCTTAGGATTCTGGCCATTTATTTTTATCTTTGCATATGTTTCTTTGAATTTATCTTTTTCAAAATGCTTAAATATTTCATCATTGCTCATAAGGGCTAGCTCGTTTATATTTTCTTTATTCATTCTGGATACTAATTTCTTCAGAGTCGACTCTAGTGTCGCTGAATTATCATTAGGTCCCGTATACGTATACATATTATTATCTTTGTTTATTTCTGATGCAAGCTTCCTCGGGGTCGAATCTGGATTCGCCGATTTATCACTGCATCGCACGTGCACAAAATTTTCATCAATATTTATTTTTGAATTCCTAGCATTTTTATCAATATTAAATTTTAATTTCTTTATATTTTTGACGTCATTAATGGATATGCATTCCCAGATTTGAAGTTGTACAGGCTTCTCTTGAGAATTGCATTTCTCCTTGTTGTTGTCCACATTTATTTTGTTGGACATTCCCCTTGTGATGACTAATGTTCTTTTGACGGTTTCATTGATTTCGGTCGGTATCATTTGTTTTAATAAGTCTGAGTCGATTTTTATTCTAGATAGAGCATCTGCGTTTGATGGTCCCTAAGGAATGTATTTCCTCATTGGTTTTATCTGTGAGTTTGCATTTTTTCTTCTGGGTAATATTCTTCATTCACTAGCTTACTTGTTATTTTGCAGATCGATTTGTCTGCACTCGTTTCTATTAAAAATATCATATTTTTATTTTTGTGTTTTGCAACAATAAAATTTGTGTTGCTATCCGATATTCTATATACTTTTAATTTTGGCTATCTGGAATGTTCGGGTATTCCAAGCCATGTTCGTTTCCCTCTTGTCGTTCATTATGTAATAATCGTATTTGCTTTCTCGTATTTCTGAATTGGCCTTGATGATGGCTTTGTTTATTGTTTCTTGGAGCATTTTGTGTTTGGTTATTGTTCCAGTTATTATGTCGGTTGAAGTGATTGTTGCGGGTATAATTTCGATTTTGGATGTTGTTGTTGTATCGATTTTGATTCATGTTTCTTTCAAATCTGTTACGGTCATTGCCTTGTTGATTAAAGTTTTGTATGTTTGGTTTGTTTGTGTTTTGTGTGCTGTGTCTATAGTGCGTTAGAATTTGTTTTTTTTTTTATTTTATTGCCAGGTTGAGATGCAAAAACAGTTTGTTTTATGTTGTCGTTAAGACCATTTTTGAAGATATTTAAACTGTAAATGTCGTTCATTTTTCTTATCACCTTCTTTTCTTCATTTGTAACATTGTTACCTAATACTTTTATCTGTAGATTATTTAAATTAGCTATAGTATTGAGTAATTTATCCTTAAATGACGTTACTGAAAGATTTCTTTGACTAAAATTCGATAAGGTATTTTGAATTTGAGGAATGGTTGTTTTTACATTAATTGCTAGTTTTACGTGAAAAACGAATTCTATTAATTGCTGTGTGCAAGTGGTTTTTAATCCCTTGTTGATTATCTCAACTATTTTAAGAAAGCTATCTAACTCCTTGAAATTTCTTGAAAACATTGGGATTGCTTTCATAGCTATTCCTAAATCAAAATCTGCCATTTTTTTTTTGTTTATTTCTTTTTCTCTTTTAAAAACTAAATTGTGTTCTTGCAGTTGATCCTCTAGTATCTTCTTAGTAGTATTATAATAGCTTCAAATTCTAATTTAAGTGCTTTGTTATTTTCATTTTCTTCACTATTTTCTAAATTATTAATTTTTCTTTAAGATTTCCTATTTCGCTAATTTTTGTTTAAACTGTTTCAAATTTATAAGGTCTACCTGAACTGTTCTTAATATTTGAGAGAATAGTTTCTAAGATGTTTTTTAATTCTTGCATTTGGGTAGATAAGTGAAAAGTATTAAAAATATTTTTTGATTGTTGTTGGTATTAAATAATTTTTTTTTTTTTTTTTTTTTTTTTTTTTTTTTTTTTTTATACATTAGTTATTTGATTTTTGTGTTTATGCACATAATTCTTAAAATATTTGTTTGTTTTATATGCAGCGTAAAGGAAGGTCATGATAACTGCGGCTGTTGCCACTGATTCAGGAATTATTGGCATGTTTATTTCCTCCTGGACGTTGTTGTTATTGACTATTGTTTCCGGTCTGCTTTGGCTTTTTCCCATAGTGCTGTTTCTTCGATTTGTGGTTTGGGTTTTTTTTTTTTTTTTTTTTTTTTACGCTTCTATAGATATAGGTTTTGGTCCGGCGTTGATTGGAGTCGGGATGTATTTTTTGTTGGCGTTGTTGAACCTTCGGGAATGTATTCTTCGATTTTCTTGTTCTTCAGCTCTGCCAGATACTTTTCCCACTTCTCTACAATGCTATCGAGTTCTAGCTGTGACATTTGGTATTTTGCAGGATCGCCATGTGGTGTATCTATATGGTCCTAGTTGTTTGGTATAAGAGCGTACCACGCTAGTATATTGGGAGCGTACTACGCTTTAATGGTAAGGCGATGTCTCGCCGTAATGTTCCTTGAAACAAAAATAAATAATCTAAGCAGTGCTGCTATTTCGAGTATTAATTTAAGTCTGTTTTTATTTTCAGTTTAATGTTCCTTAAATACATAATTCATAACTGTTATACTTATCTTCTATCTTACTTCTACATTTTCATAATTACTAACAATGTTATTCTTAGCTCCTATTGGTTGTAACATAAAATAGGATCTTATTTCTATTGAGTGACATTCAGTGCAATCGAGTGTATTGCTATTCAAAATTATTAATGTTGTGTGATGACACACTCGATTGTACTTAACATGTTTTGTCACTCGTTTTGTGTTTGGTTTGAGAGCAGTGGCGGTGCATATGTGGGTACACACTACACTACAACGGCAAACAAAAAATTAAAACAAATTAAATTAAATGACACAAAAGTTTGCATTTTCCATATACAATACGATTTAGAGATTGATGTGAAAATTTAAAAAAAAAAATTTCAATAAAAATTGTTGTATCTATAGTAGGAAGACAATAAACAGATTCTAAATCCGTTTAAATCATATTGCTAGGCCAAATAGTTTGGCAAGGACATGGCTTTGTGTTGCCACAAAAGTTTGCATTTTCCATATTCAATCCGATTTAGAGATTGATGTGAAAATTAAAAAAAAAAATTTCAAGTAAAATTGTTGTATCCATAGTAGGAAGACACTAAACAGATTCTAAAACCGTTTAAATCATATTGCTAGGCCAAATAGTTTGGCAAGGACATGGTTTTGTGTTACCACAAAAGTTTGCATTTTCCATATACAATACGATTTAGAGATTGATGTGAAAATTTGTTTAAAAAAAATTTTTCAATTAAAATTGTTGTATCCATAGTAGGAAGACACTAAACAGATTCTAAATCCGTTTAAATCATATTGCTAGGCCAAATATTTTGGCAAGGACATGGTTTTGTGTTACCACAAAAGTTTGCATTTTCCATATACAATACGATTTAGAGATTGATGTGAAAATTAAAAAAAAAAAAATTCAATTAAAATTTTAATGTATCCATAGTAGTGTTAGCAATAATCTGGCAACGCTGGATATTCGAAAGAAAGAAGGAAGAAATAAAGAGACGAATAAATCAAACTATCAAAGGCAGTCGTTTCGGAGATTTGATGGAAGCGAGTTCGCGTTTTAAAGAGTTGTCTTAGAAAGATTTTTGTTTTAGCTTTGCGCTTTGAATAAATTAATTTCATTTAATGTATTTTCACCATAATTAATGAATTCTTATTTTCATATGTTTTCTTTTCTTAATGTTAAATAAAATCGTTACGTTGATCTAGAAAAGGAGGTGTCTTTATTTTGTTAAGCAAGTTGCGAGTTACGGACGGAGTTTTTCTTTTTATTGATTTGGACACTATCGGTATCTTCGTGATCATTGGTGCATAAATATATTAGAAAACATATATTTCTAACAGTAGGAAGACACTAAACAGATCTTAAATACGTTTAAATCATATTCTTGTGCCAAATAGTATGGCAAGGATAGCGTTTTGAGTTTACCCAAAAATTTCTTATCAACGTTGTTGAAAATCAATTTACAAAACTACTTATTCTAGGAAAATATGAATTAACAGCCACTCCAATCTTATATATATAAGATTAATTGTTTGTACTTACGTTGCTTTTTCAGCCATAGGAAATATGGTTGGGACAGCATTCGCCACCAAACGAATTTTAGTTCCCAGATTTCTCAACATTTTTTTTTCGAAGTGGCTGCTGCAGATTTTAGATGTTTTCTTGGAGCGGTCGATTTCTTGTTTATTGTGTTGCCGGATAGCCTCAACCCACTCTTCCTTAGATGCTTCCTTCTGATAGAGCCTATTTAAAAAACACTGAATTTAATAATTTTTTTTTATTATAGGTACACTTGCACTTACTGATGGTGTTCTACGGGACTTTGTAGTCAGAACCTGGAGGCATGCTGGTGGATGGTTCGCGCTTCTGTGATGAGGATGGAAATGAAATTGAATGAATGGGGAGAGGAGTAGGGAGAGTTAGCAACCGTGTTTGCGAAGTGTAAGTATGTCTATTATAGGGGTGCTAGATACACCGATACACGGCCGAAAGGTCATCAGAGATTGCCGTTCTTTGGCATGGGGTCCAAGGATATTCAGGGTGCCAGTTTCTCCCTGCTTCCTCTCTGGCTTGCGGTGTTAGTGGACATAGGTTCAGATCTTAAATATTCATGGGGTGTTTAGGTGAAGAGGTTGGTGCCTGTTAACGCTTGCGGGTAGCGATTATAATTACCTGCTGTGATTATAATCTCGAAGATTTGGTTCTAATTGTTACTTATTTACGTTACAGATGGCGTTCAATGTGAGGTAGAGGTTTTAAGTCTCACGGGCCTCATTGGTGTGGTGGATGGTAGATAGAAGAATACAAGTCTTCGTCGTGGCATTTTCATTTCAATTTCAATAGATGAGATAATAAGAAGAATATTATCTATAATCTGTAGTATTCCTATTATATCTCATTATATTTTAACGTTACAGATGGCGCCCAACGTGAGGCAGAGGTTTTAAGTCTCACGGGCCTCATTGGTGTGGTGGATGGTAGATAGAAGAATACAAGTCTTCGTCGTGGCATTTTCATTTCAATTTCAATAGATGAGATAATAAGAAGAATATTATCTATAATCTGTAGTATTCGTATTATATCTCATTATTTTTTAACGTTACAAATGGCGCCCAACGTGGGGCCCCGAAATAGCTTGAGAAAGCCCGATTAGAATTGATTTGATTTAAGTCGATTCAGAGTACCCTAGTCTGAAGTTAGAAATTTTTCAGATTTCTAAGATTTTTTTTTGATTTTCCTTTTTTGTTGAAGTATAGTTTGTATGTTGTTAAGGTTTCTAAGATAGAGGAATAACATCGAGAGTAGTGGAGTAGGCACTATTTTGTCCAGTGATTTGGTGAAGTTGTTCCTGAATCAGTCTGTTGCATTAGGTCTATTCGCTTCTCCTCTACCTCTTGTCACTTAGGTTCGTCTTCGATCTCTGTCAGGGTTGAGCATGAGTATTTGCTTGATCGTCAGTTGCTGAGGTGTTGACAAAGTCCTATTAGTGAAGTCTAAGAACTGGAAATGTGAGAGCAGTGTGAGCAGGTCTTCTGACCGGTGGTTGGTGCTTATTGCCCGACGCACGTCAGCTGCAGAAGCTGGTCATTCACTCAAGCACGACCCATTTTGATTCAACTACAAGTCAATTTATTTCCTTTTAACTATTGTTCTAGCCATACATTTGTTTTAGAAGTTTCAGTCAGCTTTGAGATTCATCAGGATGTGATGATATTCAACGGGACTTGAAGCGCTAACCGGTAATTGGTGTCTTTATACCCGATGTATGTCTGCAGTAGCGTAAAGTCTCCGTTGCATATCTGATCAACCCTGACGATTGTAGGAATTGTCTTATCTTTTACATCCAGAACCCAGTAAAGTATCAAGACCGCACATTCTAAGATTTTTTTTTATATATTTAACAAATTTTTTTTCTTGAGCAGGTTGTATATCCTACAACCACGTACACACACACAAAATGTTCCAAGGAAAGGAGGGTTACCACCTCCCGAATCCTTTATGATACACCCATTTAGTTATTTACACTTATATTAGTAATTTTTTTTTGAGACTTAGTATAGTTCAGATTATTATAGATTTTCAGTATTTTGAGTTCCGTCAATTGAGTCGAGACGTAAACTCCTCAATTGATGTGTAGTTTTGGGATAGTGCCCGCCTTTAGATATTTTTGAGATTTTGTTTTTTAGTATCGAGTTTTGAGTTTCCGTCAATCAAGTTGAGACGTAACTTCTTGATTGGACGTGTAGTTTTGGGATAGTGCCCACCATTTAATATTTTTGAGAATTTTTGGGATAGAGCCCGCCAATTTAGAATACAGTTTAGAATTATAGACCTTATGTTACCGATTTAAGTATTAGACTCCTTAAATATTGATTTCTGATATTGAATTTTTCAGATATAGTTAAACATACATTATATTTCCTTTTAAGATTACCTTTAAGTATTTACTTGATTATTAGACTTTTGAAAACATTTTTGAATTACTGTTTCTGAAAGGCGATTAGTCTAGGTATATTTACTTACTTTTATTATTAAGTACCCATACTTTAATTAAGCACTTTTACTTTTTTTGAATTTTTTTTTGATCGAACAAATATCCGTTTGAGGTTTCTTACTCACGGAATATTTTTGAATTTTCCCTTCTTGATTTTATCAAATCAAGTTACTTACCACGAGTAGCATCCGTCAGAGGACCTCTCACGGACTACTTGAACCTTTTATCTACCGGATTTACAATAGACGATAACTCGTTCGAGGAATTACTCACGAGATATTCGCAAACCTTTATACCCAGACCTACCTTTTTTTTTATTGTTATATTTCTTGGTAGGAACCGTTGAGAAATCTCTCACGGCCTACAGAACCTTTTTTTTTTTGGTTTACTTACCCAAAGTATAGTCCGTCCGATTACCTTTACGGTTGAATGACTGACCGAAGCCGTAGGAGAGCTATTAGAAGCACATACCTGACGAAATACAGAGATTACGAGGTCATGGCTCCTACAGCTCCGAAAACCAAACCAGGCTGTAGCCGAGACGATGTCGTAGAGAACGTCTCCGAAGACGACGTCAGCCAAGCTGGAAGTCTACCTGGGGATGATGTTGGTAATAGAAGCATAGATGTAGACGACGAAGAGGTAGCGAGAGCGGAAGAGCAACTACGCAAGGATGCTGCTGACCATTCAGCATACATACAGAGAGTAGTTTCAGCTACTATTGACCTACACAGGGTTGACGACAGAAAGTTCATGGCAGAAGCGTTGGAGAAAAGCCACATGCGCCTGCTTGAACAAGTAACTCGCTTAGGATGTATTCGAAATAGCTATGGTATGAAATCACAGCAAATTTCTACCATTTCGTATCAGGTTCTGTGGAATCCTGGTACTGGGTATATTTGAAAGGCAATCAACATACGACATGGGACGAGTTGAAGACTGCTTTGGTAGAACAATACCGCAGTCTAGAAAGCGATACTGAGCTCTTCAGAAAACTGTCCGACCGCAAGATGATGAATGGCGAGTCATTCAACGACTTTTTGGATGCCATTCAATATCTAAATTCCAGGATGCGAGTTCCTAGACCTGAGAAGGAACTCGTAGAAATAATTAAAACTAATGTCCGTAGGCGTATGGGAGAACTCCTCATAACCTACAGTCCGTCCAGTCTAAGGCAACTGGCCTACTACTGTCGAGCCATAGAGAAGGCTCAATCTCAATACGAGAACGTCCGTCCGAATTTCGTGCCTAACGCACAACGTCTACCTGCAAGGCGATTCGTCAACGAAATCGTTGAAGAACCTTGTCAGGACCTAACCGTAGCATTACCGGATACCAGTATAGAAGCGATTCAGAGAGATCGCAAACCCCAAAAATGCTGGAATTGTCAAGTCCTAGGCCACAGTTTTCGCGATTGCGCTAAGCCAATCGATAAAATATTCTGTTTTAGATGTGGTCTACCAGAAGCCTATAGTCCGTCCTGTCCGAAATGTCTAGCGGGAAACGAGAGGAGGAACAACCCAATAACCGGGGGGGGGTTCGCTCCGATTAGATAATCCCGGAAGTCAAGTGTCCGAGCCAAAAAAGCCTCTTGAACTTCCTAAAATCAAGATTTTGCAAGCAATTAAGAAACCCAATGAATTACCGAACATTAAAACTCATGATTGTAGAACAATCCCTATTATGAATACAGAAACCAAACCATTAACTAATGTGAATTTAAATGAAAATATTACTGAACCTTTATATCGTAAACCTTTTCATGAAAGGTTACGTAATAACAACGAAGTGCGAAGGAGAATAGTCACCTTCCCTAATTTATCCAAACGGATACGTCGAGTAAGGGAGCGCTTCCATCGGAAGCGGACTACTTACCGTAACATTGCGTCGTCAACCATAGGTCGAGAATCAAATGACCCACGTCCTTATGTGACAGTTGGCTTATTTGACGACAATTTCCTAGGTCTTCTCGATTCAGGGGCCAGCATCAGTTGCTTAGGCACCAATATATTGCCCTATCTAAAAGACAAAAATGTTGCGGTAAGGAAGGTAGAGACTACCGTGTCCACGGCCGATGGACAAAAGCAATCCATAGTGGGGGTGATCACTACACCGATCACATATAAGAATGTGACTAAAGATATAGACTTATATATCGTGCCGTCTTTAAGCCAACGTCTATATTTAGGCGTAGACTTCTGGCAAAAGTTTCAAATCGCACCAAATGTAATTGCGGGTCTTTCAGGAATAGCGACCGGTGAGCCTGATGTTAGGCCCACAAACCAGATAAAGTTGAATGATGAAGAGTCTAAACGACTACAAGCTGAGACACGTTATATTTCTAGCGTGGATCTGAAGGATGCGTTTTGGCAGATACCGCTGGAGCAAAGTTCGAGGGAAAAGACCGCTTTTACGGTACCTGGCAGACCACTGTACCAATTTAAGGTCATGCCCTTCGGTCTATGTAATGCGGCACAAAGTTTGAGCTACCTAATGAGTCACGTAATCCCATCAGGATTGCGAGATCAAGTATTCGTATACTTGGATGATCTCTTAGTTGTGTCTAAGGATTTCGACGAACACATACAGACTCTGGAGATAGTCGGAAAGTGTTTGACAGATGCAGGACTGACGATTAATGTCGAGAAGTCGAAGTTTTGTTTTGATGAGCTTCACTATCTCGGATACAAGGTCGGTCAGGGTTGTCTGAAAGCTGATCCTGATAAGATTACAGCAATCACCAATTTCCCTTTACCAACCACAACTCGCCAAGTCCGCCGATTTCTCGGTATGGCAGGTTGGTATCGGCGATTTGTTAAAGATTTCAGCACCCTAGCCGCACCCTTGACCGAGACACTGAAAAAGGGAAAAGTCTTTAAGCTCGGTCCAGAAGCTATTGAGGCATTCCTGCAAATCAAACAGCCTTTGACTTCAGCGCCTGTATTGGTCAATCCTGACTTCTCCAAAGAATTCATCATTCTCTGCGACGCATCCGCGACTGGCATCGGATGTGTGCTCTGCCAGCGGGACGAATCTGGAGCGGAGCAGCCTATATACTACTTCTCCCGGAAACTGAATGCTGCACAGAGAAACTATTCGGTGACAGAGCGCGAGTGCTTAGCAGCTTTTGAGGGTATCCAAAAGTTCAGGTCATACGTCGACGGATATCATTTTTGCGTGATTACAGATTATTCCAGCCTGAAATGGCTGATGACTATGAAAGATCCAACCGGAAGATTAGCGAGGTGGAGCATGCGACTTCAAGGTTTCGATTTTGTGGTGGAGCATAGGAAGGGTACATTAAATGTCGTGCCAGACGCTCTATCCAGGGCCTATGAAGACGATGAGTTGACAGTGTCAGCTTTCCTTTCATGTCTTCCACAGATCGGTACCTCGGAGGTACTCCACATCGATCTTGAGGATCCGTCCTTTAAGTCCGAAGGTTACCTTGATATCATCAGTCATATCAGGAAGGAACAGGAACGACTACCTGATCTCAAAGTGTCGGAAGGATATGTTTACAAACGCACTAAACATGCGGTTGGTAATCCCTTGGCGGATGATCTAACTTGGAAGCTGTGGGTCCCATCGGAGATGACCGAATCTCTAATTGCTTTAGCTCACAATCCGCCACGTGCTTCGCATGGTGGAGTGGTAAAGACCATTTATCGGTTGAGAGATAGATTTTACTGGCCCGGCATGTACACACAGGTCAAACTTTACGTAGACCGGTGTGAGACATGTAAGACCAGTAAAGCTGCCAACATGACGTTGCGAGCAGAGATGGGAGACAGTTTTGAAGTGGATAGACCATTTCAACACCTATATGTCGACTTTCTCGGACCGTATCCCAGATCGAAATCTGGTAACGTGTATATTGCGATTGTGTTGGATCAATTGACAAAATTCGTTTTTATTAAACCACTGCGCAAGGCAACAGCCGTGAGCGTGATCAAGTTCCTAAAGGATGATATATTTTTGGTTTATGGAGTGCCTGAGAGCCTTCTCTCAGACAACGGCACACAGTTCGTTGGAAAAGATTTTCAAAAGTTTTTGGATGTTTTCGGGGTCAAACACTACCGAACGGCAGTGTATGCTCCCCAGTCGAACGCAAGTGAACGCGAGAACCGTTCAATCCTCGCGGCCATTAGGTCGTATGTCAATCCTCGACAGACGGATTGGGATGCCCATCTGTCTTCGATTAGTAGTGCGTTGCGCACAACGGTGCATTCAACTCTATCGATGTCCCCATACGAAGCCTTGTTTGGCCAACGTATGATAGAACATGGGGCAGACTATCGTCTTTTAAGAGAGTTGGGTGGACTGAACTGTTCGGAGATAGACTGGCTTCCTAAGGTCGCTAGGATGAACATCATACATTCATATTTGAAACAAGCGTTAGCCAACACTCACGAAGCCTACGAGAAGAATTACAATCTTCGCAGTAGGAAAGTGATGTTTAAGGTAGGTGACGAAATCTACAAAAGAAATCAAGTACTGAGTGACGCAACCAAGCACTTGAGTGCAAAGTTGTGCCCCAAGTTCATTAAAGTTCGCGTAAACAAAATAATTGGTAACAACTTATACGAAGTAGAGGATAGGCGAGGCCACAAATCCACCTGCCATACTAAAGACCTAAAGAGGTAAATTAATAACTCAACAATTCTCATTACACCTGATTTGAAAACCTCTTTACCCCTTTTTATCAAAAAAGTAAATGGAACTACATTACTTTTTATCTAACCAGACATAACGTACGAGTCCCTTTTTAGTACTTTGAGATACTTAACCTAGATTTACAATTATGAACTGATGCCCGGCGCTCAGCTGTGCATGAGACACTTGGTTCATATTATTTCCCTGACTTAACTATGTTTTTATGTTTTCTTTGTTTTTCAGATATTTGATCTAATATCTAAAATATGACTGTACGTCATGTATAACATTCATGTTTTTTTTGTCTTCGACCGACTAGACGTTAAAGAGTCGCAGTGTCACACCGACACGAAGGACGCGAAGATTCTGGATGCGGCGATTCCTTTGCAAGAAGTTATCCTTTTCTTGGAAATTAGACTAAGTGGACTTAGTCGAAATTCCAAGCTTTGTAGGGAAAACTTTCTTGCCCTCCAATGGATGCGTAGGGAAAACCTATTTGCCCTCCAACTACAATTTATGTTTGCAACTAGTGCCATCTATTGAGGAAACTGATTGCCAACTATCATGGTGCTGAACGCACGAAATTATAGTCCGCCATTATTTATGAATCCACATCTAGAATCCACCCCGACAAACGCGATCCACTTCCTTTGGAATGCACTTGCCCTCCATTTTGGAAAAGAGATTTCCAAGACATGCGCAGTTTCTCATTCTCATGGAAGTGTAAATTTTGAGCGATAGGCGACTTAAAGTTGTCACTGTGGATATAATGCCTGGCCTGCACATGAAACTACACAAAATGTGGTTTACACTATGAGCTGCAGAACGCAAGGTTTACACCACCACAAATAAATCTAAGCAAAAAGAATTTCAGGTTGACAGTCGTCTGTCAGAATACTGTTTAGGTCTGAAGTCAAAGTGTGATAGCCTATTCACCACGGCTGATCCACCTAAATGCACTGTTCTGCGTTGCCATATATGTTGTATCTGACAGATGTATTCTAGGAGTAACCCTCATGTCATTTGTTTAACTTACCATGATCGACAATTCTGAAAGTGAACATGAGAAGCGGTATGATCACCAATGACGTCACAAGTGACGTTGGATCTGTTATATTCCGCAAAATCTCATTGACCAGTGGAACCATCGAGTTAAGCCTCGTTACATTGCAAATAACCACCTGTCAATAGTAATGTTGATTCCGCTCGGAATACGGTCAAAAGTAAGCAGAACTAAAATGACAGATGAGAAATCGTCATTCTCATGGTAACTTTCTTAGTGCTATTAGCTACTAATGAATAGATCAGGACGGTACAGAGCAAGTTCACTAAACATCTGTGATCAAAATACACGAGATGTGGCAGTAAAGACGTCATCACAGTCAGTTTGGATACGCAATCCTCCATCAAATGGAATTTGACATTGATTTTCATCACATCCGAAAAAGTGCCAATCCCGACATAATGTTTCGTCTCCGCAACACTTTGTAAGAAAATCTTACGTAAAACACAGAATACTACTTGTATGTATTGATTTGACATGCATTGCACACTGAAGACGCAGAACACCGAAAATCGGATAAGTGTGAACATACCTTATAAACCCAAAACCACAAAACACCTTTGACGTCACCAACACACCAAGTTTTTTTGTATGGTAGAAATCTTGTTGGAAGTCAGGGCGTTGGCTAGTTGGAAAATTGGAAGTATCATCCAGAAAGCCAGACACAGACTTCATTTTGAAGAGAACCACCACCGAAGTAAAAAGCCTGCGGCAGCACTTTTAAGATAATTAGTTTTTTTTTGTTAAGCGGCAGCCATATTAGGCTTCAACAAGGAGAGATAATATATTTGCATATGCAAAATATTATTTCTCTCCATTTTTCTACCACCATCCTACTAAATATTACATCAGGTAAGCAAAATTGATATAATGTTATTTCTGAGGGAAGGAATTTTTAATTCTTTCACCCCATAAATAGGAAAGAATACAGAACCATGTGGTCCATCCGTGTTATACCACCAGCCCCATTAGGCGTGGCATGACTATAATCTTCATTGGATTACGAGGAGCATCTTTATTAGGACCAAAAAAGCACCGAGTATAACCGAAGGATACCTTTTGGGAACACCGAGAAATCGATTTTGTCCAACTACTCTTTTCGACTCCATACTCCACACACACATATTGTGCTTCATATTCATGCCGATTAGGCAACAAATATATATTCATTTGCGTAAGGCACACGCGCCTAAAAGGATTTTCCTTCATTTATTTCTGGACCTGGCTTCTCAATTGTGCGAAAGCAGATAAAGAAGAGGGTACCCATAGGCGTACCCCTCACATCCTCAAGGAAAACACATATACTCACTGCACGTGCGCGCTGGTACATACACGTGGGAGCATACGGGCGTTGATCCGCAAGCCGGCTCGCCAACGGACGCGTCCACGTCATTTTTACCAGCCGCACCACCTTTTTTTTGGTTGTGTTCTTCCTTAAACGTCCTACTTTACGGAACGATTACCGTATTTTTCTCGAGGAGATAATTCACTACCTTGTAACATACCGCCCTCTTGGCGCAACGATAGCGAGACGTGGTAATTTGCATTTCCACGCAAAAACCTTCGTCGTACATACAAGAACCGATATCTGATCCTCAGACGTACCACATCCTTGGTACGCCACGAGGCATCCCGTTTAAAACGCCTATACACACTTTATGATGCACGATTGGTGCGCTCCATTACCTGAGCCATAGATGATAACACATCATTGACAGTAGCAGGAGCTTCAAGACTTTACGTCGAGGGAATTTCAAGTACTTTTACCCATCGCGGGATACAACCACCAGGACGCCTGGCGAGTGCAGCAGCACCGATGCCGGTCCCTCACCAGTAGCTGAGTAGCAGAGTAGCAGCAACAACACATCTTACAACACAGAACATACGTGTCAACGGAAACACCACTCAATTGTTTTGGAACATATAAATTTGTTTGAATGAAAATTAAAATTACGTGTCCAGGTAACATTCTTTTCATTATTATATATAAAGTGTGAATCCTTAAGAACGTGAAGTTCAAGTACTTGGCCACATATCCGGCAAGCTATTTTAATATAACGTACACGGACGGTGGCAGACATACAAAACGTATATATTTTGGAAGCATATGAATACAACCTTGCATGTTATTATCCTGTTATTATAATTATCTTGATTTGAAAAGTGTTATAATCCTAGTGAGAAACATATGTGGTATCTTTTCGACTTTCCTTCCTTTTTTTTTACTTTTTTTTCGTAATCGGAATCCGCGTTATACTCCGGTTTGCATAGTGACGAATTTAATTTCATTAACAACAGAGCCCGTGCTCTTTAGTTTTCTTTACTTACCTTCACGGTTACTTTGCTTTCGTGCCAGAAAGGCAATCAATTACGTTCTTGGTTAACAAGCGACTTTCATAATTCATCCTTTAAATTGTGTTGCTTTTATCTAGCCATTGCTAAAGGCGTATATAGTCCTCGGTCCATAAGAGACCAAATCTTCGGTCAATTCAGATCATTATTTTTTTTCCGTATCGTGTCGGTAGCGACCATCAACGCCCGCGTTGAACGCCGCGTTGAAAAGTTTTTTTTTGATTTCTTCACCTTTCAAGCAGCGCAGCTTTACACAGTCGCACTTGATATACACCCGCGTTTATGTTTTCGGAATATCACTATTCGGTTAATTCCAAGTGTTCTATTCGGTGATAAGCTAATAATAATATCGGGTATATAGCTTTGATAATTCATTCTTCGCGTTCTTCACTTGTTCTTCTTCAGAACCAAAAATAATTTTTTTTATTGTAACATTCGTGTAACAAGGTACTTCGTAGTCATTGAACTATGTACTATCCATGCACCGTAAGATAGGTGTATACAAACAACTCATAGTAGAATACAGCTGATCAAAGAGTAGGTGAATTATAATTAATCATTTTCTTTCAGCAAGACCACAGGAGTGCACTTCCGTAGCTTAGCTTTTTTAATTATAAATTCCTCACTGCCCCATTGGTAGTGTTGTATTGCATATACCTATATATTTGATACTATTACTTACACTTGATCACTATATTACTTTTATTGCATTGATTCAATCGAGTATATGTGAGATAACAAACAGTTGTCTTACGTATATGGTACATATCTTTTTTTTTTGTTGATACCTTGATTGTGTTGTCCATCCTTTTTTGTGTCGTGAGAGATTATACATTACGCTCGACCACGGTTTGGTCACAGATTTGGAAGTCCTTCGCGGTAGAAATCAATACTTACCCATCGCAAAGACTATCGGTATAGTTTTCTAGCTAATATATATAGGAACTTCAGAGTGTTACGAGTAACGCTACTCTTTTCCAGTATATTTTTTTTACCGTCGCGTACGACTTCGAAAGCCAGCTTCTTTCATAGCGTTGATCTTATTCGGTCATACCATTTCTTCTCACTTTCCTTGTTTTCTCAATTGTTTTATCTATGTATATATAAAAATTTAATTCAAATAATTTGTATTTAAGAGTAAATAAAGCTCTAGCTTCAAATAAATCTTAAAGTAAAGTTATAGAGATTTTGAATAGGGTCAAAAAGAACCCAAAATGTATAAGACATTACACAAGAATTTTTAAAATTTGAAAATTGATTTTTAAAGAGCATCAATGATAGCTTAATTCAAAATCAAATTTTGTTTCGTTTTTATTTGATATCTGAGATATCAACAGATTCCATTATTAATTAAGAGACATTAATAAAGTTTATAATCGTAAGATTTATTAGGTATAAGATATTCTTTTATACACCCGTTAAGGTATTCATAAGTAATTATCGAGAATTTTAAAGTTTAATAAAAGAACCATTTAGTTTATAACGTTTACCAAATATCCAGTCTTCTTATTTGTTTTGAGGAACTTTTGTAGATTTTTCTTGAGAAAAGCAGACATGTTTTATTGATGGCTTGCTTTTTCAGCTAAGGGGTTGTCCTTAGTCTTCTTGAGTCGTAGGGACTCTTTGGTCCGCGGACAACCACGGTCGATGATGAGAGAGTTGGTTTTCACATCGAATTGGGTGGGTTGAGAGGCCAGGAGGGTCATTTTACAGCTTCGATCCTCCCTCCCTACTAGGTTAGACACCTCGACGTCCGTGACCAGCATATTACCGCGGCAGCTGGACACGTCGATGAGAACATTATGCCGTAGCTGCCACGACTATCTATGGTATGCTAGAGACAAAATACTTACGTGCAGGGTTTGTGTGTGCGAGGATAATAGAATAGACAGGGTTTCTTTCTTACAGGTTAGGGTTATTCACAATGCGTAGAGAGGTGCAGCTTTGGTTTGATCTTCATTATGGTCAGTCCGCTATAGTCGAGTTTTCGAAAGCTATGGGGGCCAACAAGCATTTGAACATACATATTCGAACTCGACCATCAGGGTTCAACGGCCGGCAGGATAATAAGAGGTAACACCGGTCAGGTAGATCCCGGAGCAAGTGCCCATGGCCTGATTGAGTTAGCTGTGGCATGGGTGCTGCCGGCCAACGCGACGGTCGATCTCGGCCACAACCTTACGTTGTCGCATGCCGTCCTTACCGTATACTTTCATTAAGTAGTCGGCTAGGAAGGGGGCGTTGCCGACTTAAGGTTGTTTCCATCCCAAATCACGTAAAAATGTTCCGATGACATCAAGACACATGAAAGCTAACTGGAGCGACACCTCCGGGAACGTGGAGCCACAAGGATAAAAATAGTTTCTTTTCTGTCTAGATTCATTGATAGGGATACGTGTAAGGTTATGGTTTACAGGTGTAGGCTACCGAGTGATATTGCTGCGAGCAGACCATCTAGTACTTGCAGCGGATAGGCGTGGACATGCCATCAGATACGCTCCAGGCTGTTCTACGGGACCTTGTAGTCAGAACCTGGAGGTATGCTGGTGGATGATTCGCGCTTCTGTGATGAGGATGGAAATGAAATTGAATGAATGGGGAGAGGAGTAGGGAGAGTTAGCAACCGTGTTTGCGAAGTGTAAGTATGTCTATTATAGGGGTGCTAGATACACCGATACACGGCCGAAAGGTCATCAGAGATTGCCGTTCTTTGGCATGGGGTCCAAGGATATTCAGGGTGCCAGTTTCTCCCTGCTTCCTCTCTGGCTTGCGGTGTTAGTGGACATAGGTTCAGATCTTAAATATCCATGGGGTGTTTAGGTGAAGAGGTTGGTGCCTGTTAACGCTTGCGGGTAGCGATTATAATTACCTGCTGTGATTATAATCTCGAAGATTTGGTTCTAATTTTTACTTATTTACGTTACAGATGGCGTTCAATGTGAGGCAGAGGTTTTAAGTCTCACGGGCCTCATTGGTGTGGTGGATGGTAGATAGAAGAATACAAGTCTTCGTCGTGGCATTTTCATTTCAATTTCAATAGATGAGATAATAAGAAGAATATTATCTATAATCTATAGTATTCCTATTATATCTCATTATATTTTAACGTTACAATGGAACGAAATAACTCCATCGCCAATGTATTTTGTTTTACAACCCGTAATTAAGCACTTCATTTTTTTCTTTTAATTATAGTCTTTAATTATTTAAAATTGTTTGATTCTTTTCAAAATTTGATTTTTTTTAATGAAAACAAAAAAGCGCAATTCCGCAGTCAGCTGTTTATCATCTGTCAATATTATTTTGTTTCCATATTTGACCACCTTGAAAATTAGGCGCTAATTTGGAACCAACGTGAAGTTGGCCCCTAGCAGTTCATACTTATTAGGTCCATGTAAGAGCTTATCGCGAGACAGTGGTCTGTTAGCACAATATTTTATGTCACGACGATATACATTTTTAAGTTGATCTTTAATTGGATTTATCGGTGCGTTGTATAACTCACATAATGAGTTGAGTGAAATATATTTTGCTTTACATGCTTGTTTGCCGCTATCCTGCAATTGAACCACTGCATGCGCAGCCTGTGTATCAAATACATTTCTCAAAAAGACTCCAAACTGAGAGTACATGTTAACTGAATCATCGCGACAATCACGAATAACTTTTATCACACAATCATGCTCAAGAAGGTTCTTAAGCCCACCGTCCAAAACCAGCTCAGGACAGGTTAGCACATCAAAAATGAATGCCTCTTCTCTTGTTGTACCGATCTCGATCAATGTAATCTCACCTTTTACCCCTAAGTTGATGCCTTCACAGTCTACAGAAATTACAACGCTTTGGTTTTTCTGAGGAAACTTAAGAATAGCATCAGTAACAAAGAGACTCTCTTTTATAGTGGAAATGACTCGAGTGTTCTGCAATATCTTTATTTTCCATGTGTCGCCTACGAAATAATTGTGACTCAGGTGAATGAGCTGGGCTATATTGTTGAACCTATTGCTGCTGTTGCGGTACGTACCCGATACCAGATTTAGCATGGTCTCCGTGGGAAGCCATTGATTGTATAGCCTTTTCAAAGTTTTCGGCTAGGGTTCTAATAACTAAATTGTCAATTCGCTGCTTAAGAGTTTGATTCTGGCTGCTCACTCTTCAGAGATATTGGTGGCCAATTAATTTTGCTCATAACGTTTGAGAACAATTTTCTTGAACTTCTTTGGTTGGTAAGAAAAAAAAAAGAAACAACCGAGATATAATAACATCCGAAACTTTTAGGAAAAAATAAATAAAAGAACATTTTTGTGTTTATTCCTTACGGCACTTCAGATTTGTCAAACAAAATTTGTTTTGACATTTTCTACACAAAGTCGCCATTTAAATCACAAATTCTCCACAACTCTGCTATGTCAAAATTTAGCTAGGGTTTTAGCTAAGGTTTGGAGAGAAAAACGAGAGCTAAAATTTAGCTCGAGCTGCGTACTACCCTTTGTAGGGAAACTTTCTCGCCAACTATTCGCAAATAAATAAAGTCTTTGTCACTGGTGCCATCTATGTGCGAAACTCAACGTTAACTCGCACAATGCTGAACGCATCCGATGAGTTCCACCAAAGACAGTTCCACAAAAAGGAAACCATTTTGGGAATTTAGATTCCACCTCGGATTTCAATCCACAATGTTTCCCCTGCCAAAAACCACTTCCAGTATGGTCTGGTTCCTATGACGTCATGAGATGCGAAATTGGTTCCCAGAAAACAACTACTCGTTAGTTTAGGTTGAGTAGTGTTCACACCAATTATACCGGAATAGTGGTCACACTGAGTAACTTTATGGTGCGTACTGCCAATTACGCCATAAAGCATATCAGAAATGTAAAATCGGCAGACAACTGTCAGGAAATCCTAATCATAGCAAATAATCGAAGCGGCCGATTACTTGCGTAATTTCGTTTATCTGAATCCATTGTAAATGTTAAGTTGTCATTTTGAACATTACAATTGTATTTCTGACTTACCCAGCAACATGATCGAAAATACTAGACATTGAATGGAATAGACTCCAACCGTAAGACAATAACAAGTCAAACCATTATCCTGTGTTATAAGACATTGTAGAACGTTGAAATTCTAATACTTACCTATTTTCGTGAAACTGTTATACGATCTGCTGAATCGATTTAAATAATAATGACAGATGATACCAAAACAGGCATCATGCCTCAACCTTCTAAGTCCATGTCCGACAAGGTTTATTTTCATCTAGAAATATCCATTAACTTGAAAAAGAAATAAAATTTTCTTTACTAGAACTGTCAAGTAGGCAATTTCGAAAAATCGACATGAGGAACAGTTAATCAACTACACGGTAATGTCATTACAATTCATCAGTTATGCCACCAGAATAGTGTCATCGTAACCTCGAATTATGTCTTTGCACCCCAATACCTACCATAACACATATTACATCATGTGTAGTTCATGTCAAGACAAAAGTAACATAGTGTGAACCGGCGCGTGCTAGTACATGGATGCCAGTCCCCATCAAGCCACCAAACTCCACAGTAGATTCTCTGTTGGAGCAACGCGGGAAGTAGCGGCTACATCATTCATACCTACCCTCGGAGCAGCAGTTCCAGCCAAAAGTGAATTGTGTTATATTGTATTTTTGTGTGGAAAATTATCTAAGCATTATAAGATCCAGGTAATCCTATAGTTTATACATATTTTTGTGTTCAATTGTGTCCTGAGTGGGAGCAAAATAAGCTCATACCACTCTTTTGAGATAAATACATCGGATCTGCACATTCGATCCTCTCTCCAGACGACGTAGCGGTTAACGCTGACGTCCAAAGCCATTCAACCACGGACGGTGGTTCAAGTTCGGCTGATTTTTATGCAATATACGAAGATCCTATGCGAGGACCTAACGCCTCCTCCACACGAGCGCATGCATTATAGATTTACATTTCTGCTAGAGGAATAATTGAGATTTATTGAATATTATGACATTTAATTAAGTGCATTGGTATCAATAGTGCACATATCAAAGTGAAAAGTGTTCTATTGTATCCATATTGAAATATTTCATGTCTTCAGAGAATCAGTGTCATAGTATTGTTTTACAAAATGCAAGTGTTGTGAGTCCGCGATTCTTTTTCTATCGATCCATATAATTATGTTTGTTTAATCCGACTATACGGAATTTCTTTCGGTACTCGCGATTTAGATCGTTTTAATTTTCATTGTGACCAAGGGTCAGTATTGGACCATAGTGTTCACGAACCTACGAAGGAAGTACATTCTTTCATCACACTTATCTATCGTTAATTTCTAACGCTTCACTCGTTTTTCGAGATAGTTTTTTTTGTAGTGTCGGTAGCGACCAACTTATGACGTGATTTAACGCCGCGTTGGTAATTCGCATATTTCTTTTTTTTAGCCTTCGGCTATAATTACATCCTCACTCACTTATACTCACCTCTACTCACTTGTTTACTATTCTTGTCTTGATCCTGTTCATTCTATGTTACTTTCCGTACGTTTTGTCCTCGTCTTTAAAACGCGATAACCCCGGTACGCCTTACTTTTTGCGTCACCGATTGGATCCTTCATATGGTGAAGAGATCTTCCAATAATCTATTTACTCGCGTCTACGCAGTTAGATAACCATTATACCCAGTCGACACTCGATCCATAGCTCAGATAGCTAATCGATTTGAGCGAATTTATGTGAATATAGCATCAATTTTAACTGATCAAGATTACATATATTAATAACTTTTCACAGGGAATTTCAGAAGTGCACTTCCGGAACGACGTTTAGTGAATTATTGAGATTCAAACTACCCTATTGGTAGGAATCTCGTTTGTGAATTGAATAATATATTGATTTTTGCATGCATTTATTTACATTTCATATAAACTATATTGACGTAAAATTTACATATCGATTATATGTATGAAGCCGAATTGGATTCACGCATATATGGTACCTTTTTTTTGGTTTTAATACTGTTGACATGATAACATCTTGGGTGGTAAAACTTTTATCTTTTCGCGATAAATCGTCTTAGTTTATTCCTTGTTTAGTGTTAATTTGACCGCGTATAAAAACTTTTCTCATATTTTTTTTGAATTATTTCGCGATAGATCTTGAAGAAGTTTAAGTAAGTTTCGATAACTTCCGGTAGAATATTTAATTACACAAATTGAGTTTGTTTACGCAACAAAGTTTTGCGAATATCTTACCGCCGCGATTTTGAGAAATAAAAATTCGATATTTAATATATCAGGTTCAAGATAGAAGCTCACAATCCGCGTATTGTTTGAGTACAGATTTTCGACGTATATTCCTGAATTCTCTTGAACTTAACAAAATATTTCACTTTTCATTTTATTCAGGCTTTTTCCCTTTAGTACATAAGAAACAATTTAAATAACTTTTACTTAATTTTGAGAGCGCAGCAAAAGAAAGCGCAAATCATAAAATTTCTTTAAGTTTTTGAATCAAGTGAGTTTTTGAAATAACTTCACTTAGAGTTTAATAAAGACACTGTTAGATATTTAGGTCAGAATCATTGAAGATTCTTCTTTTAAGCTATAGATAAATAATATATAGGTATATAAGCTAGTGATATTAAGTTTTCCTTTTGAATATTACCAATAAATAAGACAATTATTTGTAACGTTTTCTGAAACTTTCGTAGTTGATTTATTTTCGGAATTATTTTTGAAGACTTTCAGACTTTTCAGAATGACAGTTTAAGATAATCATAGGGAGGGTGGTACTCCTCACAAACCCTTCGGTTGGAGTAAGTTGGTGTGTGTTTAGTTTTCATTTGGTGGTTGTAATTTGGATACAGCTTCATTGTTTAGTTAAGATGATAGAGATTATGTTATAGACAGAATAGAGTTTTAAACAAGCAGACTTTCTGTTTGTTTATTATGTCAGGGGCTGCCCACAAATATTGTAGAGTCATGGGGACTCGATAGGTCCAGGGTCAGCCAACGGATGGGTACACAGGAGAGATGATTTCTGTGCTCGTTTTGGGTGGGTTGTGAGACTAGGAGGGTTTGCTTTACACCTTAGATCCTCCCTCCCCATATAGTTAGACACCTCTTCTGCCACCTTTTGCATTTCATCGTGGCAGCAAAAGGGGCGGAAGTTAATACTGTGCCACAGCAGTCACGAACTTCTATGACTTGCTTGCATTAGAATACTTACGTGTTGCGTTCACTGGGTCAGTGAAATAAAGATAATCGCGAAATCTTTGCTTACGATTTACGATTTCACTCTTATGATGAAGAGGTGCAATTGAGTCAACTTTTCTTTCAAATCAATTCTGGTGTATCTTTGCTTCGATGGTTATAAGGGCCAATAAGCGTATTAACATTGAATATTCGAACATGCACATCTTATGTTCAACGGTCGGCAGTGAAAAATAAGAGGTAACACCGGTCTGATAGATCCCGGAGCAAGTGCCTACGGCCTGGCTGAGCTAGCTATGGCTATGGTACTGCCGGCCACCGCGACGGTTGATCTAGGCCACGACCTTACGTTGTCGCATGCCGTTCCCATCGTTTGCTCTTCTCGGGTAGCCGATGAGAAAGGGGGAGTTGCCGGCGAAGGGTTGCTTCCATCCCATTCACGCGAATATAGATGACGTCAATTAAACTAAAACATGCGAACTGGAGTAGAAGCTCTGGTAAAGTGGAAGTAATGTTTATTCAATTCGCATAACAAGTTTAGGTACGTCTATAGGGATACAAGTAGGGTCCTTGGTTTATAGGTGTAGGCTACTGTGTGAACCAGCTGCGAGCAGAACACCTAGCACTCGTAGCGGATAGGTGGGAACATGCTGTCAGGTACCCTCTAGGCTGTTCTACGGGGTTTTGTAGTCAGTACCTATGGTAAGCTGGTGGATGGTTCTCGTTTCTGTGATGAGGATGGAGATGAAGTTGATGGGGAGTGGTAAGAATGGGAAGAGGAGCGGGAAGAGCAAGGTGCCGTGTTAGCGAAGTGTAAGTATGTCTGTTGCAGGGATGCTGAATACACCGATACACGGGCGGTTGCTGGTGGAGATATCGTTCTTTGATATAGGAGTCAAGGATTGGTATGGGTGCTTGTTTCTTCCGGCTTCCTCTTCGGTTTATGGTGACGATAGGCATTGGGTTCGGGGCTCGGGAGCAAGGTGCCGTGTTAGCGAAGTGTAAGTATATCTGTTGCAGGGATGCTGAATACACCGATACACGGGCGGTTGCTGGTGGAGATATCGTTCTTTGATATAGGAGTCAAGGATTGGTATGGGTGCTTGTTTCTTCCGGCTTCCTCTTCGGTTTATGGTGACGATAGGCATTGGGTTCGGGGCTCGGGTGTCCATAGGATGTTTGAGTGACGGGGTTCGGTGTCTGTTGGTTATCCATTTGCAATTCTTATTTCTTAAATTCCTTATAATTAACTTTATTTTTACGTTACAGATGGCGCCCAACGTGGGGCCCGACTTAGCCAGAGAAGTTTAGTTCAGAATTGATTGAGTTAGGTCGATTCAGAGTGACGTAGGAAGAAGTTAAGATTTTTGAGGATTTTTCGAGATCTTTCAGTTTTTTGAGTCAACATTTTTTTTTGTTGTTCAGGTTTCTTAGATGGAGGAATACCATCGGGGTTAGCAGTATAGGTACTATTTTGTCCAGTGGTTTGGTGACTTTATCCTGAGCCAGCTGTTGCATTAGGTCTATCTACTTTTCCTCTACCTCTATTCACTTAGGTATGTCTTCGATCTCTGTCCGGATTGAGTTGTGATTTTCGCTGGATCGTCAGTAGCTGAGGTGTAGATAATATCCTGGAAGTGATGTCTAAGAACCTGGTCGAACGAGAGTAGAATGAGCAGGTCTTCTGACCGGTGGTTGGTGCTTATTGCCCGACGCACGTCAGCTGCAGAAGCTGGTCACTCGCTCAAGAACGACCCAATTTGTTTCAACTTCAAATGAACTTGTTTCTTTTCTTTTATTATTGCTACCCAGATTGTTGTATTGGAAGTTCGTAGTCATTTTTGATAGATGTTAGGAAGTGATAGTCTGCGGGGAGACATGAAGCGCTAACCGGTAGTTGGAGTTTTATACCCGATGTACGTCAGCAGTAGCGTAATGTTATCTTCGCATACCTGATCAACCGATCATTTAGATAGATTTGGTCTTTTCTTTTACAATAGAACACCGTAAAGTTTTACCTTGTCTAAACACACAAATTTTTTTTTGTTGATGATTTATTTTTTTTTTTGAGTCGGTTTAATTGATGAACCGAAACGAACACACACACTTTATCCTGATGAAGGGAGGGCTACCCTCTCCCGAATCTTTTTATGAAATACAGATTTATGTAGACATTTAGTTATTTTCCTTTTTTTTTGAGGTATATTTGCAATTAAGTATTGATTTTTTTTTGAGTTCCGTCAATTGAGTTGAGACGTAAACTTCTCAATTGATGTGTAAGTTTGGGAAAGTGCCCACCATTTAGTAGTTTTGAGTCTTTTTTTGAGTTTCCGTCAATCAAGTTGGGACGTAACTTCTTGATTGTCGTGTAAGTTTGGGATAGTGCCCGCATTCTATTTACAGTTACAGTTTTGGGATAGTGCCCGCCATATAGTAATAGTTTTGGGATAGAGCCCGCCAATTTAGAATATAGTTTATACAATATAAAGTTAGTTTTGATTACAATTTAAGTATTGATTACTGAAGTTAAAATTTATCCGATATAGTTAAACATACATTATATTCCTTTTTTTAAGATTACATATAAGTATCCAGTTGAATATAGGATTTCTGAAAACAGTTTGAAGTATTGTTTTCGGTAAACGAATAGACCACATATATATACCTATCCTTAGTATTAAGCACTTTTAGATTAATAAATATTTTTTTTGAATTACTTGATTGACAAATATCCGTTTGAGGTTTGCTCACGGTTTATTTGAAATGTTTCACTAACTTACCCGGACTTTCTGTTATTTGATATATCACTCGAGTAGTATCCGTCCGAGAAATTTCTCACGGGCTACAAAATTAATTACTACCTTTTTTTTTTTTTTGAATCCTTGATTTACGCGTTTACCACGGTTTATCCGATTTCCCTTCGGTTACGTTTGAATGAACGGCTCAAGACCGAGACGCACAGTCAAAAGTACTTACCTTTCAAAGTACAGAGATTTTGACGCGATGGCTCCTGGGGGATCGAAACCCAAACCTGGCCACGTTCAGAACGATGTCGTGGAGGATCACTCCGAGGACGAAGACAGTATAGCTGAGAATCCAGCAGGAGACAATACAGTCGATAGAAGCGTCGTAGTAGACGACGATGAGGTAGCACGAGCTGAAGAGCAGTTGCGTAGAGATGCTGCTGACCACTCAGCGTATAAGTTATGACAGTTGGTCACCCTAACCCAAAACACCTTTTCTTTTACTCAATTATTTCATATCAAAGAAACAACTTGCATACATTTCAATTAGGTAGAGGTACATATGTAAGAAACTGTAAATTTAATAAGAAAGAGAGAGAACTGTTATTAATTCAATAACTGAAATCAGCACCAACAAGTAATTTTTGGCACCGTGGGTAAAAAATACTTCAGTCTGTACTTGCAAGCTGACCCCTGCGTATCAATGTAAAATTTTCTTATAGTAGAAAAAAATAAACTTATGTAAAGTTCTAAACGTGTAGTTTTATTTGGCGCCCAACTTTTAGTGTCGCGTTGAGAAATAATATCTTAAAAGATATTAATCGACCTATTGTCATTCGAAACCCATTTTGCCGGGACACTAAAATTAAAAAACAAATTTTAATAATAAAATTTACAATACGACTATTTGCAAATGCAAATTCTTAAATATAAACCGAACTGCACGAATTAAATTCAAAAAATTGCAAAAACTGAGGAAACTAAAACATTCATTCTTTTAAAAAGGGATACATTTTAAAACGTGAAAATAAAGTTATAAAAACACAAATTATCCGAATTCCATTTTATGAAAGCCATGTGTTACTGCGTATAGAGCTAAAGTAGCTTGCTATAAAATATCGAACAATTAAAAAAAGTTAAAAGTGGAAGCTTTAATTAATCAATAAATTTGGACTAGGAAAAATTCACAAAGAGAGTGATTAAATTAAAAGACATTGAGCATTAACCATAGAGAATTGGATCTGCAGGAAACAACCGTAAGAAGATAAAAGAGAAGAGCTTAGCATCAAAGCAGCAGCCATATATTGAATTGATTTAAAACTAATTGCACTAATACATTTATCGACTTGTATACTATTTTAAAAACATTTTCTAATTTCTAATTAGTCTAATACTAAAGAATTAACATATAATTTAGATAAAAGAATATATTTTTGGTTAATTAATTCAATTAGTATATTTTCTATAAACATATATTTAGTAAACATACATTTAATAATTTTAATATTATTAGCTACTGAATAATATATTTTTTGTTGTTGTTGTTCTTCTTTAATATGTTAGTAATGAATAATGAACAAATGAGAGCAATTGTAACTGCTGCTGTCCAAGCTGCGACAGAGCAAACGAGGCAAACTTTTAACAGTACAATTGATGAACTAACGGCAAGACTTAGACAACTAGAAACGCCAAAAGCTGTTGAGGTTTATCAGTCAGTGGTGATAGAGGCAGGGAAAACATGTGACGAGTCGTTAGACCTCGTGAAGTCCTTACCTGAATTCAACGGTGAACTGGTGAGATATATTTCTTGGCGTCAAGCTGCTTTTGCAGCGTATAAATTGTTTGAAGGGCATGAGGGAAGCTCAAAGCATTACCAGGCAGTTGCTATTATTAGAAATAAAGTCGTTGGTTCTGCGGATCAAGTTTTATCATCCTTTAATACTGTATTAAACTTTAAAGCAATTATTTCCCGGTTAGATTTTACCTATGCTGATAAAAGACCAGTTTATCTTATAGAGCAAGAAATGTCAACCTTACGTCAGGGAAGATTGTCAATAACTGAATTTTATGACGAGGTGGAAAAGAAATTGACATTGATAGTTAATAAGATAATAATGATTAATGAGGGAAATAAAAGCCTAATCGATTCTCTTAGCCAAAAATATCGACAAGATGCGTTAAGAATTTTTATTTCAGGGCTAACAAAGCCAATGTGTGACATCTTGTTTTCGTCACAGCCTACTGACATGCCAGGAGCTCTCGCTCTAGCACAAGAGCTAGAAGCAAATCAAGCACGATATCTTTTTGCGAACACTTTCTCAAACAGAAATGAACGTTCGATTAACCTCCCACCCAGGCAATACAACAATTCTAACCACTATAGCCCATTTAATTCTCCGCACTATACACCTATCACCTCTCGTCACATGCAATCGAAACCAACTCAAATGGAGGTAGATCCGACTCTTTCTCGCTATAGAAACCCAACCGCGTTTCAAAATCCTCTTCAAAATCCAAGCAATATCCAAATACCTGCCACACTAAATCAACTTTCTTCCCAGGGCCGTATGGCAAACAATAATCAAACACGATCTCCACAACAACCGAATCAAATGTATACATCTTTTAATAATAATTACCACCTTAAGAGACATCGCGATTCTGACAGACAAACACAACCAAAGTTTCAAAGAGTTAATCACATCCACCAAAACATGTGTTTGCCCTCAACAAGCGAAGAAAGCCGAGCTTATGTATACGGTTATGATTCACAGCCACAGTATAATGACCTCTTTGATTATCATTACGATAACGGATTGTCGGATGATGAAGATGGGAAAACAGCTAAACTAAGTGAAGGTTGCAATCAGGAGCCATCCGATGAAATAAATTTTTTAGGGGAAAGTCTCTCCTGCCGTATGTAGGTCGCTCCCTGGCAGGTAGAGAAATAAAACTTTTAATAGACACCGGTGCATCAAAAAATTATATTCGGAATTTCAGCACACTTAGAAGAATAACTCCTGTAAATGAACCTTTCTCTGTAAAATCTATTCATGGAACGAGCCAGGTGACGTCGAAGTGTATTGTTAATATTTTTAATAGAAATGCCACCTTTTTTGTGCTTTCTACGCTAAAAACTTTCGATGGCATTATAGGCTTTGATTTCCTTAACGAAATAAAAGCAAAACTAAACGTGTCCAAGGGAATTTTGTTTTACAGTGGAGGAGAAGAAAAATTATTGTACCTTTATTGTAGGGACGTGAACAATACACAAAACAAAGATATTCCTTTGGATGAAAACCAACTTTCCCAATTATTAACTCGAAATTCCAAAGTTTTTGCGGACGCGAAAGAATCTCTACCGTTTAATACAAGAGTTGTGGCCACCATCCGAACAACCGATAATGATCCTATTTATTCCAAAGCCTATCCGTATCCCATGTCAGCGTCCGAGTTTGTAAATAATGAAGTTATAGATTTGTTAGAGAATGGTATCATTAGACCTTCGCGATCCCCATACAACAATCCATTGTGGGTTGTCGACAAAAAAGGGACTGATGAGAATGGGAAACGGAAAATGCGGCTAGTGATCGATTTTCGAAAGCTGAATTCAAAGACCGTTAGTGATAAGTATCCCATTCCCAACACCTCCGTTATTCTAGCTAATCTTGGAGAGGCTTTTTTTTTTACGACGCTCGACTTGAAATCTGGATTCCATCAAATAAATCTTTGTGAGCGTGATAGAGAGAAAACAGCTTTCTCTGTAAATAACGGGAAGTATGAATTCTGTAGGCTTCCGTTTGGGCTAAAAAATGCACCTAGCATTTTCCAAAGAGCGATAGATGACGTATTGAGGGAACAGATCGGGAAATGTTGTCATGTGTACATAGATGACGTCATCATTTTTTCAAAAACGAAACAGCAACATCTTCAAGATATAGAACAAATCTTACATTTGTTATATGAGGCAAACATGCGAGTCGAACCAGACAAATCCAGATTTTTCAAAGAAGAGGTAGAGTTTTTAGGCTTTGTAGTGTCCAGCAAAGGCATTAAAACATGTCCTGAGAAGGTCATGGATATTGTCGGTTACGAAACGCCTAGAACCCTTCGAAGTTTGCGATCATTCCTTGGGCTTTCTGGGTATTATAGAAGGTTTATTCGTGATTATGCCCAAATCACGAAACCTCTTACAAGATATTTACGAGGTGAAAACGGAAACATTGGTAAAAATCTGTCAAAACATAAGAAGGTTGAATTGGACGTTGAGGCACTTGAGGCTTTTGAAAAAGTGAAGCGAATTTTGGCCTCAGAGGATGTCTTACTTTTATATCCCGACTTTAACAAACCCTTTGATTTAACAACTGATGCCTCTTCCCATGCGATTGGGGCTGTCTTATCTCAGGACGGCAGGCCAATCACCATGATTTCTAGAACTCTCTCCTCTACAGAAGAAGGCTTTGCAACTAATGAGAGAGAACTGTTAGCCATAGTTTGGTCATTACAGAAATTGAGAAATTATTTGTATGGAGTCAATCGGCTTAACATTTATACGGACCACCAGCCCTTGACTTTTGCGATATCGGACAAAAATCCGAATGCAAAAATTAAGAGGTGGAGGGCATTTGTAGAGGAATTTTCCCCAACATTTCATTACAAGCCCGGCAAAGAGAATTTAGTTGCGGACGCGTTGTCAAGGCAGTATTTAAACTCGATTGAAGAACCAGATAACTCCAATGCATCAACAGTTCATAGTGAAGATTCTTCGACTGAAACAATACCTAGCGTCAAAAACCCTTTGAACTGCTTTCGAAACCAGCTTATTGTTAAAAAAGGCCCAGAACAACTTAAAACAACAAAAATTATTTTTAGAACGCAAGTGAGGCATTCAATCACGTTTAACAATATTGAGAAACTATTTGTTTTACTAAAAGAAGTAATAAATCCCAATGTTGTCAATGCGATAAATTGCGACTTCCCTATACTTGCTCAAATTCAAGACAAACTAATTTCCATGTTTCCCTCCGTAAAATTTGTTCACACTAAGAAATTGGTAACTGATATTTTCAACCCGAATGATCAGGCAGAAATTCTTTCGACTGAACATAATCGAGCACATCGATCTGCTCGTGAAAACGCCAATCAGGTCTTAAGTGACTATTATTTCCCAAATATTCGGAAAAGATTGAAAGAAATAATATCTAGTTGTACGATCTGTAATGAGGCAAAGTATCAGAGACACCCGCCAAAACCGAAAATAGGGAAAAGTCCTCTGCCGACCTATTCAGGCGAAATAATTCACATGGATATTTATTCAACAGCTGGAGCTCATTTTTTGACATGTGTGGATAAATTTTCCAAATTTGCTGTAATAAAACCAATCAAATCACGAGCTATAATTGATGTGAAGGAACCAATTTTAGAATTATTAAATTTGTTTAGGGACACAAAAACCATTGTTTGCGACAACGAGAAATCATTCACCTCTGAATGTATTTTATCATTGTTAAGGGATCACTTTGGAATCACTATGTATAATACACCACCTTTTCACAGTGTTACAAACGGACAGGTGGAGAGGTTTCATAACACCTTATCTGAAATAGCAAGATGTATAAAATTAGATAGGAATATAACTGATACTTCTGAGCTCCTTTTACTTGCCACAGTCAAGTACAATAGGACGATTCACTCAGTTACTAGTTATCGACCAATTGACGTAATTCACTCTATTTCTTCTCATTTACAAGAAGAAATTAAGAACAGAATATCTGAAACTCAAAGGAAAGATCTCATTTATCATAACAAAAAAAAACTTACTTTGACATATAGACCCGGTGATGAAGTGTTCGTTAGAACAAATAAGCGAGTTGGGAACAAGTTTCGAAAGTTGTTTATAAAAAAAACTATTCAAAAAGATCTGGGAACAAAGGTTTTAATTGACGGTAAAGTAGTTCACAAGGAAAATTTGAGGTAGATTTTTTTGTATGCCTGTTGATCAAATGTATTGTTAAAGGTTCGATTTAGTAGATTCTTGAAAGTGCTCGAAATGTTAAGATTCTTGTTCTCATTAAAATACCTTTGTTTTTATTAAGATATTCAAAGAAGATAACAATTAATTTTCTTTATTTTAATAGATTTATAAGCATTAGGTATAAATTAAACATTTAAGGAAAGCAATTATCCAAAATTGTAAAGAAATACTATTTTCTCCTATTTATATAAAATTTGTTTCAGAAGATAAGAAGATTAATTTTTTTGTTTAGCAATGAATGTTGCTTCATTTCATTTTTTATGTATCTAAATTTTCCCATTTCTCATAAAATGTTTTTATGTTTGTTATTACCGATTCTATTACCAATTATTAAAGAATATACATATTTATTTTTTTTTGTATTTTTGTAATTAAAATTTGTTAATATTTAACCCAAATTTTTGAGGGAAAAAGCTGTAAAAAACTTTCTCTATATGTTGTACAATCATTCGAATATGAAAACGGGGACGTCTTCGTTTAAGAAGAGGAAGAGTTATGACAGTTGGTCACCCTAACCCAAAACACCTTTTCTTTTACTCAATTATTTCATATCAAAGAAACAACTTGCATACATTTCAATTAGGTAGAGGTACATATGTAAGAAACTGTAAATTTAATAAGAAAGAGAGAGAACTGTTATTAATTCAATAACTGAAATCAGCACCAACAAGTAATTTTTGGCACCGTGGGTAAAAAATACTTCAGTCTGTACTTGCAAGCTGACCCCTGCGTATCAATGTAAAATTTTCTTATAGTAGAAAAAAATAAACTTATGTAAAGTTCTAAACGTGTAGTTTTATTTTATATCCAAAAGGTAGTTTCTGCCACTATTGACCTACACCGGGTCGAAGATAGGAAGTTCACGGCAGAAGCGCTGGAGAAGAGCCACATGCGCTTGCTTGACCAAGTAGCTCAACTCTTACGAAAACGTACGGTCAAGGCAACTCAACCTGTCGCCCCTCCTCAACCAGTTGCTCCTCCGACAAGACCACTTATTTCACCTAACGCTTCCTCAACGCAGCAAGTCGCACGGCAAGTCAATTTAGCCAACACAGACACTATACACGTGTCGTAAATTACAATGTCCCAAATGGAGCTTCCACCTCCGGACATGTCCAGTCCGAGTATAGACCAAACGATGAAATCGATTTGGCAGGCAGATATACACCACATTATGAGCCAACTAGAGTGCCACCTATGTCGGATGTCAATCCAGCACAAATGCCTCTAGGCTCCAATTTAGACGAGTTTATGTCTCGTGTAAATGCGTTTAATTTCGACGACGAGTCACCTCTTTCGCCACCCAGGCCACCACCCTCGAATGCCACATCATCGAACCGTGTCCATCCATTCCATAAATGGGGTTTAAAGTTCGATGGGAAAAATATGTCCGTGGATGATTTCCTGTTTCGCCTGGGGTGTATCCGTAATAGCTACGGAGTGTCGTGGTACGAAATCACAGGGAACTTTTACCATTTTGTATCAGGTTCAGTGGAATCCTGGTACTGGGTGTATTTTTGAAAAGTAATAAACATACGACCTGGGATGAATTGAAAACTGCTTTGGTAGAACAGTACCGCAGTTTGGAAAGCGACACCGAGTTGTTCCGCAAACTATCCGATCGTAAGATGATGAATGGCGAGTCTTTAAACGACTTCTTTGATGCTATTCAGTATTTAAACTCCAGGATGAGAAGTCCAAGACCCGAAAAGGAGTTAATAGAAATTATAAAAACAAATGTCCGTAGGCGAATGGGTGAACTACTCATCACCTACAGTCCGTCCAGTTTAAGGCAATTGGCCTATTACTGCAGAGCCATAGAAAAAGCTCAATCTCAATACGAGAATGTCCGTCCGAATTTTGTGCCGAACGCACAACGTCCACCTGCAAGGCGTTTTGTCAACGAGATCGTTGAAGAACCTTGTCAGGATCTAGTTGTGGCATTGCCCAATAATAGTCTTGAAGCGATCCAGAGGGACCGCAAGTTACAAAAATGTTGGAATTGCCAAGTTCTTGGCCATAGTTTTCGCGATTGCGCAAAACCCATCGACAAAGTTTTCTGTTTCCGATGTGGCTTACCAGATGAATACAGCCCATCCTGTCCGAAGTGTCTGACGGGAAACGAGAGGAGGAACAACCCATCAACCGGGGGGGTTCGCTCCGATTAGACGTACCCGGAGTTCAGGCGTCCAAGCCGAAACCGCCTCTCGAACCTCCGAAAATTACCATACTAAAACCGAACAAAATTGATAAGGAATTACCAAATAATAACAAGAATGATTGTAGAACAATCCCTATTTCAGATAAAGAACCCAATCCAAATTTGAATATGAATTTTAAGAATTATGATACAGAACCATTATATCGTAAACCATTCCATGAAAGGTTACGCAATTATAATGAGGTACGTAGGAAGATAGTCACTTTTCCTGAGTTATCTAAACGGATACGATGGACAAGGGAGCGCTTCCATCGGAAGCGGACTACTTACCGTAGCATAGCGTCTTCAACCATAGGCCGAGAATCTAACGACCCACGCCCTTACGTGACCGTTAGTTTGTTCGGTGATAACTTTTTAGGTCTTCTTTATTCAGGGGCAAGTATTAGTTGCCTAGGCACCGACATACTTCCCTATCTAAGAGACAAAAACGCTACGGTAAGGAAGGTAGAGACTACCGTGTCCACGGCCGATGGACACAAGCAATCCATTGTAGGAGTAATTACTACCCCAATCCAATATAAAGGAGTGACAAAAGATATTGATCTTTACATTGTGCCAACGTTGAGCCAAGGTCTATATTTAGGCGTCGACTTTTGGCAGAAGTTTCGGATCGCACCTCAAGTAATTGCGGGTCTTTCAGAAATTATGACAGGTGGGCCAGACGAGAGACCCACCAACCAAATTAAGTTGAATGATGAAGAGTCTAAACGACTAGAGGCAGTTGTTCGTGGATTTCCTTCGTTCGCAGTCAATGGACTCGGGAAGACAAACCTAGTGCAACATTATATAGATACGGGTGATGCCGTACCCATAAAGCAAAGGTACTATCCCGTATCTCCGGCGATACAAACCCTTATGTATGCGGAGTTGGACCGTATGCTTTCGTTGGGAGTCATCGAGGAAAGTTCCAGCGCATGGAGTTCCCCAGTAGTGCTTGTTCGCAAGCCTGGTAAGAACCGATTGTGTCTGGACTTTCGGAAGGTGAACTCTGTGACAAAGAAAGATGCTCGTCCTATTGCGCATATAGAGGGGCTGCTAGCACGTCTGACAGAGACACGTTATATTTCTAGCGTGGATCTGAAGGATGCGTTTTGGCAGATACCGCTGGAGCAAAGTTCGAGGGAGAAGACTGCTTTTACGGTACCTGGCAGACCACTGTACCAATTTAAGGTCATGCCATTCGGTCTATGTAATGCAGCACAAAGTTTGAGTTACCTGATGAGTCGCGTAATCCCATCAGGATTACGAGATCAAGTATTCGTATACTTGGATGATCTATTGGTTGTGTCGAAGGATTTCGACGAACATCTGGAGACTCTGGAGATAGTCGGAAAGTGTTTGACGAAGGCAGGACTGACGATTAACGTCGAGAAGTCGAAATTTTGTTTTGATGAGCTTCACTATCTCGGATATAAGGTCGGTCAGGGTAGCTTGAAAGCAGATCCAGATAAGATCGCAGCTATTATTAGCTTTCCCTTACCAACCACAACTCGCCAAGTTCGCCGATTTCTCGGTACGTCAGGTTGGTATCGGCGATTTGTTAAGGATTTCAGCACCCTAGCCGCACCCTTGACCGAGACACTGAAAAAGGGAAAAGTCTTCAAGCTCAGTCCAGAAGCTATTGAAGCATTCCTGCAAATCAAACAAGCCTTGACTTCGGCGCCTGTACTAGTCAATCCGGACTTCTCCAAAGAATTCAACATTCTCTGCGACGCATCCGCGACTGGCATCGGATGTGTACTCTGTCAGAGGGACGAATCCGGAGCGGAGCAGCCTATATACTACTTCTCCCGGAAACTGAACGCTGCACAGAGAAACTATTCGGTGACAGAGCGCGAATGCTTAGCAGCTTTTGAAGGTATCCAGAAGTTCAGGTCTTACGTTGAGGGATACCATTTTCGTGTTATTACAGACCATTCCAGCCTGAAATGGTTGATGACTATGAAGGATCCAACCGGAAGAATAGCGAGGTGGAGTATGCGTCTCCAAGGCTTCGATTTTGTGGTGGAGCACCGAAAGGGAATATTGAATGTCGTGCCAGATGCTCTGTCTAGAGCATATGAAGACGATGAGTTGACAGTGTCAGCTTTCCTTTCGTGTCTACCACAGATCGGTACCTCGGAGGTACTCCACATCGATTTAGAGGATCCGTCCTTTAAATCCGAAGGTTACCTTGATATCATCAGTCATATCAGGAAGGAACAGGAGAGGTTACCCGATCTCAAAGTGTCGGAAGGGTATATTTACAAACGCACTAAACACGCGGTTGGTATTCCCTTGGCCGACGACCTAACTTGGAAGTTGTGGGTTCCCTCAGAGATGACGGAATTGTTAATCGCACTGGCTCACAATCCGCCGCGCGCTTCGCATGGTGGGGTGGTGAAGACAATTTACAGATTGAAAGATAGATTTTACTGGCCAGGAATGTTCACTCAGGTCAAACTGTACGTAGACCGGTGTGAAACGTGCAAGACCAATAAAGCAGCTAACATGACGTTGAGAACGGAAATGGGAAACTGTTTCGAAGTAGAAAGGCCATTTCAACACCTATATGTTGACTTTCTTGGACCGTATCCCAGATCGAGAACTGGTAATGCCTATATCGTCATCGTGTTGGATCAACTGACTAAATTTGTATTCATCAAACCACTTCGCAAGGCAACTGCCGCGAGCGTGGTCAAATTCTTGAAGGACGAAATTTTCTTGGTATATGGAGTGCCAGAGAGCATCCTCTCCGATAATGGCACACAATTTGTTGGGAAGGAGTTCCAAAAACTCATTGATGTTTTCGGGGTCAAACACTACCGAACAGCAGTGTATGCTCCCCAGTCAAATGCTAGTGAGCGAGTCAATCGTTCCATCTTGGCAGCCATACGGTCGTATGTCAATCCTCGACAAACTGATTGGGATGCACATCTGTCTTCGATCAGTAGCGCTTTACGCACGACAGTTCATTCAACTCTTACTATGTCCCCATACGAAGCCCTATACGGACAACGTATGATAGAACATTATCGACTTCTAAGAGAGTTGGGTGGACTGAACTGTTCGTAGATAGATTGGCTTCCCAAAGTAGCTAAGATGAACATCATTCATTCGTACCTAAAACAAGCTTTAATAAAAACCCATGAGGCATACGAGAAAACATACAATTTACGGAGTAGGAACATCTCTTTCAAAGTAGGCGACGAGATCTACAAACGCAATCATGTCTTAAGCGACGCAACCAAGCATTTGAGTGCGAAGTTGTTTCCGAAATTTATCAAGGTTCGTGTAAGTCAAGTCATTGGTAACAACTTGTACGAGGTAGAAGATAGGCGAGGACACAGATCAACGTGTCACACCAAGGATTTGAAGCGATCTTGGTACTTATATTTACATCCCGGACTTACCTTTTTTTTTATTAAACCTGACTTTCCTAAAAATAATATTCAATGAGTTCTTAAAAACATATTTTCAGGCACAGTATCCAAATACATAGCAGCATGCGAGAGACATAGATTTTCCATAGTAAATTTTTATTCTTATGCCCGGCTCTCAGCTGTGCATGAGACTCTTTGGTTTAACGCCAACTTTCAGTTTTTTTGGTTTTACGAAAAATCTATGGAATGCTCAATCGATGCTAGATTATATTCGTTGTAAAAATTTTTTTTGTCTTCGACCGACTAGACGTGAAAGAGTCGCAGTATCTTCACGATACGACAATGAGAAAACGCACGATCAGAGTTTTTTTTTTGCGAGAAATATTCCTTTTCTTGGAAATTAGACCAAGTAGACTCGGTCTAAATTCCAAGTTTTGTAGGGAAACTTTCTCGCCAACTATTCGCAAATAAATAAAGTCTTTGTCACTGGTGCCATCTATGTGCGAAACTCGACGTTAACTCGCACAATGCTGAACGCATCCGATGAGTTCCACCAAAGACAGTTCCACAAAAAGGAAACCATTTTGGGAATTTAGATTCCACCTCGGATTTCAATCCACAATGTTTCCCCTGCCAAAAACCACTTCCAGTATGGTCTGGTTTCTATGACGTCATGAGATGCAAAATTGGTTCCCAGAAAACAACTACTCGTTAGTTTAGGTTGAGTAGTGTTCACACCAATTATACCGGAATAGTGGTCACACTGAGTAACTTTATGGTGCGTACTGCCAATTACGCCATAAAGCATATCAGAAATGTAAAATCGGCAGACAACTGTCAGGAAATCCTAATCATAGCAAATAATCGAAGCGGCCGATTACTTGCGTAATTTCGTTTATCTGAATCCATGCTAAATGTTAAGTTGTCATTTTGAACATTACAATTGTATTTCTGACTTACCCAGCAACATGACCGAAAATACTAGACATTGAATGGAATAGACTCCAACCGTAAGACAATAACAAGTCAAACCATTATCCTGTGTTATAAGACATTGTAGAACGTTGAAAGTCTAATACTTACCTATTTTCGTGAAACTGTTATACGATCTGCTGAATCGAATTAAATAATAATGACAGATGATACCAAAGTCCATGTCCGACAAGGTTTATTTTCATCTAGAAATATCCATTAACTTGAAAAAGAAATAAAATTCTCTTTACTAGAACTGTCAAGTAGGCAATTTCGTAAAATCGACATGAGGAACAGTTAATCAACTACACGGTAATGTCATTACAATTCATCAGTTATGCCACCAGAATATTACTCACCAACCAGAATCCCAATCCACTAGTGTCATCGTAACCTCGAATTATGTCTTTGCACCCCAATACCTACCATAACACATATAACATCATGTGTAGTTCATGTCAAGACATAAGTAACATAGTGTGAACCGAGAGTTAACATTCGTTACTTTGGCCCATGTAACTCGTTAGATTTGATTGGAACGGCATTCTGGAAAGTGAATATGTCTGGAAGTACGGCGCAATCTGATTGGTGCCAACTAGTGTGGAACCCAGCCGAGTCTGCATTCTTCATTTAAAAGACAGACATCATCGAAGGCACATCACCATATCAGAACTCGTATTTTTCCAAGCAGCTGAACCGCGCCTAGTTCTGATTTTTACTTAAAAATTGCTTGTGCAATTTAATACATTTCAACTCATAATGGATTTTACCAACATTCACCAGGTAAGCTTGAGATATTCCAAGTAGATTGTCGGAGCAGAAGTTTTTTTTCTGTTTCAACAATCGGAATTCTCAATGGCGACGTAGAAACGTACTATAACCACGTTTTTCTTCTTTTCACATGTAGGAATAATTGCGTTTAGGATTATTTAGTACCCCCAATTGGATAGGGCAGGCGAAGCTGCGCCAAATTTCAGTGGTTTTTCCACGATTTCCTCCACTATTTATGGAACCCTCCCCAAAGGGATTTTTATCATTTCTGGAACATCATTTTTTTTTGCATGGAGAGAATTACTCCATACGGATTTCTGCTCACATGTGCAGACTTACCTTCTTTTTATTGATCACATGTATAATTATAACCAAAATATACGATCGAACATACACCTTGGTGCATTTATTGGGAAGCGGTCACAACTATTCATCCGACCCAAACGCATGCAGGACTTTGTTGCCACGTACTTGCGCAACGCTGAGTCTCGCCCATTCTTTAAGCGAGCCACTCACGTGCTTTCGTCTGACGGCGATCCGATTGCCGGCCCGTCAGCGACCACGTTCTTTTACTGGGAACACAACCCCGTTGGAATTTTTATCCTCCAAGCACGTGCATTTTGACACGTGGACATCTTGTGGAGCACCAATGGCTTCTAGGCCCAACGCAAATTGCAACACTCATGTCATCACATTAAAGGCTTCTAGGCCCAACGTGAAATACATCACATATAACACCACCACTGGCTGCTAAGCCCAACTCTAAACGAATCACATCGGATGTTCGTCGCGTGCTAGTACACGGATGCTAGTCCCCATCAAGCCACCAAACTCCACAGTAGATTCTCTGTTGGAGCAACGCGGGAAGTAGCGGCTACATCATTCATACCTACCCTCGGAGCAGCAGTTCCAGCCAAAAGTGAATTGTGTTATATTGTATTTTTGTGTGGAAAATTATCTAAGCATAATAAGATCCAGGTAATCCTATAGTTTATACATATTTGTGTGTTCAATTGTGTCCTGAGTGGGAGCAAAATAAGCTCATACCACTCCTTTGAGATATATACATCGGATCTGCACATTCGATCCTCTCTCCAGACGACGTAGCGGTTAACGCTGACGTCCAAAGCCATTCAACCACGGACGGTGGTTCATGTTCGGCTGATCCTGTGCGAGGACCTAACGCCTCCTCCACACGAGCGCATGCATTATAGATTTACATTTCTGCTAGAGGAATAATTGAGATTTATTGAATATTATCACATTTAATTAAGTGCATTGGTATCAACAGTGCACATATCAAAGTGAAAAGTGTTCTATTGTATCCATATTGAAATATTTCATGTCTTCAGAGAATCAGTGTCATAGTATTGTTTTACAAAATGCAAGTGTTGTGAGTCCGCGATTCTTTTTCTATCGATCCATATAATTATGTTCGTTTAATCCGACTATACGGAATTTCTTTCGGTACTCGCGATTTAGATCGTTTTAATTTTCATTGTGACCAAGGGTCAGTATTGGACCATAGTGTTCACGAACCTACGAAGGAAGTACATTCTTTCATCACACTTATCTATCGTTAATTTCTAACGCTTCGCTCGTTTTTCGAGATAGTTTTTTTTGTAGTGTCGGTAGCGACCAACTTATGACGTGATTTAACGCCGCGTTGGTAATTCGCATATTTCTTTTTTTTAGCCTTCGGCTATAATTACATCCTCACTCACTTATACTCACCTCTACTCACTTGTTTACTATTCTTGTCTTGATCCTGTTCATTCTATGTTACTTTCCGTACGTTTTGTCCTCGTCTTTAAAACGCGATAACCCCGGTACGCCTTACTTTTTGCGTCACCGATTGGATCCTTCATATGGTGAAAAGATCTTCCAATAATCTATTTACTCGCGTCTACGCAGTTAGATAACCATTATACCCAGTCGACACTCGATCCATAGCTCAGATAGCTAATCGATTTGAGCGAATTTATGTGAATATAGCATCAATTTTAACTGATCAAGATTACATATATTAATAACTTTTCACAGGGAATTTCAGAAGTGCACTTCCGGAACGACGTTTAGTGAATTATTGAGATTCAAACTACCCTATTGGTAGGAATCTCGTTTTTGAATTGAATAATATATTGATTTTTGCATGCATTTATTTACATTTCATATAAACTATATTGACGTAAAATTTACATATCGATTATATGTATGAAGCCGAATTGGATTCACGCATATATGGTACCTTTTTTTTGGTTTTAATACTGTTGACATGATAACATCTTGGGTGGTAAAACTTTTATCTTTTCGCGATAAATCGTCTTAGTTTATTCCTTGTTTAGTGTTAATTTGACCGCGTATAAAAACTTTTCTCATATTTTTTTTTAATTATTTCGCGATAGATCTTGAAGAAGTTTAAGTAAGTTTCGATAACTTCCGGTAGAATATTTAATTACACAAATTGAGTTTGTTTACGCAACAAAGTTTTGCGAATATCTTACCGCCGCGATTTTGGGAAATAAAAATTCGATATTTAATATATCAGGTTCAAGATAGAAGCTCACAATCCGCGTATTGTTTGAGTACAGATTTTCGACGTATATTCCTGAATTCTCTTGAACTTAACAAAATATTTCACTTTTCATTTTATTCAGGCTTTTTCCTTTTAGTACATAAGAAACAATTTAAATAACTTTTACTTAATTTTGAGAGCGCTGCAAAAGGAAGCGCAAATCATAAAATTTCTTTAAGTTTTTGAATCAAGTGAGTTTTTGAAATAACTTCACTTAGAGTTTAATAAAGACACTGTTAGATATTTAGGTCAGAATCATTGAAGATTCTTCTTTTAAGCTATAGATAAATAATAAATAGGTATATAAGCTAGTGATATTAAGTTTTCCTTTTGAATATTACCAATAAATAAGACAATTATTTGTAACGTTTTCTGAAACTTTCGTAGTTGATTTATTTTCGGAATTATTTTTGAAGACTTTCAGACTTTTCAGAATGACAGTTTAAGATAATCATAGGGAGGGTGGTACTCCTCACAAACCCTTCGGATGGAGTAAGTTGGTGTGTGTTTAGTTTTCTTTTGGTGGTTGTAATTTGGATACAGCTTCATTGTTTAGTTAAGATGATAGAGATTATGTTATAGATAGAATAGAGTTTTAAACAAGCAGACTTCCTGTTTGTTTATTATGTCAGGGGCTGCCCACAAATATTGTAGAGTCATGGGGACTCGATAGGTCCAGGGTCAGCCAACGGATGGGTACACAGGAGAGATGATTTCTGTGCTCGTTTTGGGTGGGTTGTGAGACTAGGAGGGTCTGCTTTACACCTTAGAACCTCCCTCCCCATATAGTTAGACACCTCTTCTGCCACCTTTTGCATTTCATCGTGGCAGCAAAAGGGGCGGAAGTTAATACTGTGCCACAGCAGTCACGAACTTCTATGACTTGCTTGCATTAGAATACTTACGTGTTGCGTTCACTGGGTCAGTGAAATAAAGATAATCGTGAAATCTTTGCTTACGATTTACGATTTCACTCTTATGATGAAGAGGTGCAATTGAGTCAACTTTTCTTTCAAATCAATTCTGGTGTATCTTTGCTTCGATGGTTATAAGGGCCAATAAGCGTATTAACATTGAATATTCGAACATGCACATCTTATGTTCAACGGTCGGCAGTGAAAAATAAGAGGTAACACCGGTCTGATAGATCCCGGAGCAAGTGCCTACGGCCTGGCTGAGCTAGCTATGGCTATGGTACTGCCGGCCACCGCGACGGTTGATCTAGGCCACGACCTTACGTTGTCGCATGCCGTTCCCATCGTTTGCTCTTCTCGGGTAGCCGATGAGAAAGGGGGCGTTGCCGGCGAAGGGTTGCTTCCATCCCATTCACGCGAATATAGATGACGTCAATTAAACTAAAACATGCGAACTGGAGTAGAAGCTCTGGTAAAGTGGAAGTAATGTTTATTCAATTCGCATAACAAGTACGTCTATAGGGATACAAGTAGGGTCCTTGGTTTATAGGTGTAGGCTACTGTGTGAACCAGCTGCGAGCAGAACACCTAGCACTCGTAGCGGATAGGTGGGAACATGCTGTCAGGTACCCTCTAGGCTGTTCTACGGGGTTTTGTAGTCAGTACCTATGGTAAGCTGGTGGATGGTTCTCGTTTCTGTGATGAGGATGGAGATGAAGTTGATGGGGAGTGGTAAGAATGGGAAGAGGAGCGGGAAGAGCAAGGTGCCGTGTTAGCGAAGTGTAAGTATGTCTGTTGCAGGGATGCTGAATACACCGATACACGGGCGGTTGCTGGTGGAGATATCGTTCTTTGATATAGGAGTCAAGGATTGGTATGGGTGCTTGTTTCTTCCGGCTTCCTCTTCGGTTTATGGTGACGATAGGCATTGGGTTCGGGGCTCGGGTGTCCATAGGATGTTTGAGTGACGGGGTTCGGTGTCTGTTGGTTATCCATTTGCAATTCTTATTTCTTAAATTCCTTATAATTAACTTTATTTTTACGTTACACCTTATGGTCAAAACAGATGTGCATAATTTTCTGTGCAGTCAAAATAATTTACACAGGCTCTTATGGGACATCCACACCAAAAATATGCAGGGGTTGCAGTGAATGCACGATGTTTCTATTCCTAAATTGGATGCCTAGTTTCATTGCAGCCACAACAAAAACGAAAAAACGGCAAATAATTGCTATATGGCATCACTTATATTGACAGTACCTGTCCTTCTTCAAACAAAGAGCATGTATTCGCACGCACGAGTGTCTTAAATTACACTTGTTTCGATAAAGTCGACACGATTAAATTTTTTTGAATTGAAAAACTGTTGAGTAGGGTGCTAGCCAGACAACTTTAGAGAAGTAACAATATTGCATAATGGGGACTGACTACGAAAAATTAGTTTATTCGCAAAAGATGGCTATTCACGGTGCTTTTTTTTGAAACTGGTGACACTAGTGCGTACGACTACGAATAGACAAAGAATAAAATATTTTTGACAGAAGTAGGCATCAAATTTTTCGAAGAGTATGCACATCTGTTTTAGGTGCGTTGATGCATGCAGTCACGCGTGCATTCTGAATGCACATCTGTTTTCAGCATTAATGTAAAAGAAGAAATTAAAAATAAAGTAAAGTTGCTCATCGATAACATACCAATTGTAAGTAAAACTTGAAAACTAAAATTAAGATAGACATATGTACAAAATGTAAATTGAATTCTTAGGAAAATAAAATTGAATCGTTTCCAAAATCTTGGGCAAATATTTATTACTTGGGAATATTTTGCGGTGCAGCAACAACCAGCAATGACAATATAAAATCACTCAACTTAAGAAATTTTGTATTCAAAATAATCCATAATGTACATTAGATATAAGTTCTTCTTTTTCTTTTTTGTTATAATTAAAAAAATAAAATAAATGTGCCGTTTGTATTTAACGAAATAAAATGAAATAAGCAAAAACCCAAAAACAAAACTTCAAAGACAGCTGTTCGAGAAATGTAAAAAACTATTGTGGTGTGTTAAATCTCGTTTGAAAATGAGATTTCCTATTTTAATCTGAGAGCAAAAAAAATATCGGAGCCAAAAAAGTTGCTCTGGCGTGACCAATAAAAATCGACATAGTGTCATGCGCCCTGGTGCGCCCTCAACACGCACTGAAGCGTTTGATGTCAAACTTTTTTCACCCCAGTGTTTTTGCACTGTGTTTGATGTGAACACGGGGCGCGCACTGAATGCGCTCTCACGCGCCCCAGGTTTTTACTTGGGGTAAGAAATCAAAGCTGCCAAAATTTAAATCAGCTGTTTTCAGAAGTTCAATTTCGGACAAGAAATAATTTGGTGTATACCTACTTGATCTGGTAAATATATTAGGGGTATTCACGATCTGGTGCAAACAAGTATTGTAAAAGTGCGAAATTGTTTGTATTTCTTGTAGATCGTGAACTCACTTCTTCCAATCTGTAGCAAAACTCTTTGTATATAAAATCTATAGTAGTGCTAGGAAATTAAATGACTGGTGGCGCCGCATAGCCTCTCCAGCATTGTTAGCTCGGGTAATGTAGTGCGAATGGGAGAATGTGCAATAATTGATGAAAGCACAAAAGGTAATAAACGATAATGAGGGAATGAGAGCGCCTAACATACAAATATACCAAATATTGAGAGTTAGAGGGAGGAAAATAGAAAACAAATTTCGTATTGCGTATTTGTGGTGGGGCTTATAATGTTTATATGTTTTAAGGTAGTGGTGTTTGGAAGTAGTGGTGTAAGGCAGAAACGATAGAGATTGTGAAAAACCGTTTTCTATCCATGGTTTGTGGGCGATACGTTGGTTACGTTTGGAAAGGGGGAAGGGGCTCCATTATTATGAATAGGTATAGGACAATGGTTCACATAATATTATGTGGGTGTATGAGTGGGTGTATTAGTGGGTCAGTAGGTAAGAAATAACTAGAGCATTGTATATAAATTCTAGGTTCTATATACAATGACAAGAGTAAATTTTGACCGTTACTCGCCACTTTAAAAATTTGATTCGTGCTGGACTGACTTTGTTTTGCATTACAAATTTTTATTGATTCTTTGCTCGTGATAACCTACCTATATTTTAAAGTTTTTATCAAAACTAAATATAGATTTCGCTTAAACCCAAACGGTTCGTGCTCGATTTTGAAAATTCCATTCGTGGTGGACTTACTTTATTTTGATTCTTTGCTCTGCTTGTGATAATATTTCAAAGTTTTTATCAAAACTATTGAAATTATTAAAATTATTAAAACCCAAAAGGTTCGTGCTCCTTTTTTAAATTCCCAGTGAAAATAAAAAGTTAAAAGGAAAGTGTGTGTTTTGTGAAAAAGACATATTGTACCTACCTTTTTAAGTTGTGTGTAGAAAATTATAATTAAGTGTTTTTTGTTTACAAACAACAAAATAAAAGTGCTAGTGCTAGGAAGATTTCATAGCGTTTTGTACAAAAAACAAAACACTGTAGGTAAAAACAATTATACTGTATTTATTTATTTATTTAATTTTTTATTTAAATACATAAAAGAATTTTTTATTTAATATTTCAATATATTTTTAATTTTATTAATTAAGTATTTTAATTATTTTTATATTAAAATAAATTAAACACATAAAAATGGCCTGTTTCTATGAAAATTGTGGGGAGAAGAAAATTCTTTTAGGTGGACTATCCTTTTTTCAAATACCTTCCGATTACAGAAGGGCGATTTGGTTGAAACATGGGCGCATTTCAACCAACAAGACACTACCAAAGGCAGCATTCATGTGTGAGAAACATTTTTACAGTAAAGACATCACGGTTAGAGAATTAAGCAAAAGGCTGACAAAAACAGCTGTGCCTCAATCGATAAAAACAGTCTGTAATTGTTCAGAGACAGTTAGTGACGTCTCATGTCTTCGAATTTTGGAGGCACATAGGTCTATTGACCAGCCCACTTCATCGATTCCATCACGTACTGATGCAATACTCAGTAGTCAGCCCAAGCCGAAACTAATGAAGACCGCACCGAGTTCGTCTGTACTTAGCCCTACGTCGTCCTTAGTAAATTTAGCTCGAAGCTCAAAAGCCACATATATACGGGATTATTCAATTCCATGTGTGCCATCTACCCCAAACATTTCACCATCTCAATTTCCTTCAGGAGGTAGATACTCTTATAAAACAAGAGTGTATAGAAGAATAAATCGGAAGCGTGCTGTACCCCGAGCCATTTTCCGGCCTACAGCAGCTGACAAACGCAATATTTTTAAAGACAACGTGAAAAATCACTTGCAGAATTCCACGGAACACTTGCGAACTTTTGTATTAACCCAACTTTTTCACGTAAAAAACGGTCCTTGGGCACCAAATGAGAAAGATTTTTTTTTTTGAAATTATTCTATAAATCACCAGCCTGTTATTCATTTTTATTGAAGGAAGGATTTAAGATGCCATCGGTAAGCAGTATTTACCGTTGGCATTCGTTGGTACGTCTACCAACCGGGTTCAGCAAAAGAATTGAAGATATGCTTACAAACAAAGCCAAAAGCATGACTGCTTTAGACAAAAAATGTGTACTGCTTTTTGATGAAATGGGTATCAAAAAGGAACTAGAATATAATATTAAGGACGATATGATTTACGGGTATACGGACTTTGCAAACTTCGGAAGGAACAATATTATAGCGTCGAAGGTTATGGTCTTCACATTGAGGGGATTACATCGAAATTGGAAACAAACGATTGTTTATTACATCGGAAGTCCAAATGGTGAGCTTTTATCAAAGATGCTCCTGGAAATAATAAAAGAAGTTCTAAAATGTGGATTAGACATTGTTGCAACAAGCTGTGACCAAGGATCTAATAACGTCGCAGCATACAGAAAACTTGGAACACCACTTTTTTGGAACATTCCCCTTATGTGGATGTAGAAAAACATCGGATTTTCTTGCTCCACGATTATGTTCATCTTTTCAAGAGCGTGCGCAATATATTGTTGGATCACCAAATATTTATTGACAACAAAGATGTTGTTGACTGGCGTGTACTTGAAAAGTTGGTTGAAGAAGATTCAAAAGGAATCTTTCAAGTCTTTTTCAAATTGACGAAGACGCACGTTCGCCCAGAACCTTTTGAAAAAATGAAGGTGAAGTACGCCACACAAGTTTTTAGTGCCAATGTATCCTCTGGAATCAAATATGCATTGGCAACAAACTTTTTTCAAAACGAATCAGAGAAGCTTGTTGCTAGTGCAACAGCTACCTTTTTCAAGAAAATGAATGATCTTTTCGATCATCTTAACACCGGTCGCCTCTACTCCAGAAACCCCAATAAGCAAGTGCTGTCAGACTCCACAGTCATCCTGAATAACTTGAAAAGTGCAAGGGACTGGATATCAACGTGGAGATCTTCTAGTACCATGCAAACCCCACCTTGTTTTAAAGGATTGAGGCAAACCTTACTAGGCATCGTGCAGATGTGGGAGCACATTAAAAGTGAAGAACAGACTTTTCTTCTGCTAGCTCACCTGAACACAGACGCAGCAGAAAATGTTTTTTCTATGGTGCGTTCCAACAAAGGCTCATACGACATGCACCCTTCGGCTTTGAGATTCGTTCGGAATCTCAAGCAAATAATTTTTCAGCATCTTAGTTCTTCTGAACATTCAGGGTACGAAGATGCTAGAGCAGTGCCACTTCTGCAAGCAGCTGACTACGAGAAGGAAGCAATAAGAGAAGCAGCAGATAATGAAGAGTTCCTTGTTAAAGAACCCATAGAGGATAACCTTCTAGAAAAGAAATTGGAGTTTGTTATAGAAGTGGAGAAAAACCAGGAGGGTGACGAATGTGATATTCCACAGGAAATCGATTCAATTCCACAAGCCATGGAATTAGTCCCGTATTCCAATCGAGCGTCAACATCAATTTCCAAATCGGAAAATCTTCAAAGGGGAACCGCTGCATACTGTTACGTGAATAGTGTTTGTCTCAACTACAGTCTTATGAATGGTTTTTGTTTCTACTACAGAAATATTACTAAATGGTTTTTGTCTATACTACAGTAAAATTCTGAACAATTCTGCTGAATGATTCTGCTGAATAACAATGTTGAATTTGAAAGCTCTGAAAGCTTTTAAAGCATCTTGACAATTCCGAAAGGTTCGAGACTTAGACTGTTCGGGAAACTTGATCCCAAGTATAAATAGGACATTTTATTCGGAAATGGACAGTTTCATTTTAACCGTGGTAGCGAATATATGGTGAATAATTAGTAGTGCTAAGATAAAGAAATAAATAAAGAGTTTGAACTTAGATAAAAGTGAGTTTTATTTGTAGAGATAGTAGTGATAATTTAAAAGTACAAAAAAATAAGTTTTATTTTCGAACCCAAGACTAAAAACATTACAGTGGTGGTAGCGAATATATGGTGAATAATTAGTAGTGCTAAGATAAAGAAATAAATAAAGAGTTTGAACTTAGATAAAAGTGAGTTTTATTTGTAGAGATAGTAGTGATAATTTAAAAGTACAAAAAAATAAGTTTTATTTTCGAACCCAAGACTAAAAACATTACAGTGGTGTCAGAAGTGAAATAAAACTTAAGAACATAATTACTTTGAACAAATAGAAGTGAAAAGTGATAAAGTGACTATGGGTAAACTGGTAAATGCCCTTAACTTGATTGAACTTAGAGCAGTGTTAAAGAGTCGGGGTCTTCCTACTGCTGGAACCAAAAATGACCTCATTATTAGACTGCAAGAAAATATGACTCAGCAAAACGAAAATCCGGACACATTCCTCGTCGATGTTGAAATTGAAGAGGAACAAGAGCATGTAAGTAATAATTCCGACTTGTCCAATATGATGGCTCTTCTTCTTGAGCGTTTTCAAGAGCAAAGAAACGAACAAAAGATTCTTCTAGAAGAGCAAAGAAACGAGCAGAAGAATCTTCTAGAAGAGCAAAGAAATGAGCAGAAGAATCTTCTAGAAGAGCAAAGAAACGAACAAAAGAATGAACAAGCGAAGCTTCTAGAACGTTTTGAAACACAAGAGAAGAATCTTGAAGATCAGAAAAACCTCCTTGAAGGAAAGTTCTCTGACATTGAAAGAAAGTTTGTTGCTGCTGACGAGCGTCTCGAAAGCATCGAAAAACAAATTTTGACTGTAGATGAAAGGTTCGAGAAAGTTGAAGACAAATTCGAAAAATATGCAAAGGAGTTGGACAAGGTAAGAAAAATTAAAATTAGAGAAAGTTCTGGTGACTGCATCCGAAGAAAGGAAATGCATCCGCCAACTTTTGATGGACAAACTTCTTGGACGATCTACAAAAGACAATTTGAAGCAGCTGCGACAACAAACGGCTGGGACGACGAAGAAAAGTTTGTTGCACTGACACTTGCTCTCAGAGGACCTGCTGCAGAACTACTACAAACAATACCAGCAGAGTTACATGGCAACTTCAAAACTCTTACTCAGGCGATTGAAAAACGCTTTGGAGATGGCCATATGCAAGAAGTTTTCCGGGTCCAACTTAACACCAGGGTTCAGAAAAGAGGTGAGACTCTTCAACAGCTCCAAGCAGACATCGAACGCCTGGCTCACCTGGCATATCCAACGGCGGGTGAGGAAATTATCAACCAATTTGCTGCTGAAGCATTTGTCCGTGGATTAGCTGACATCAACCTCCAGCGAGCAGTACGAACGGCCGGAAAACGGACGCTTCCTGAAGCATTGGCGTTTGCCCTCACCATGGAAGCAGCGGAACAGGCTTCTCAAAGCATTCATCGGGTAAGAGAAGTAACTGTAGAGGAGTGCGCTTGCCAGAGAACGACATTTCAGAGCAACCACCGTGATGGACCTCTCCGATGCTGGAACTGCAACAGGACCGGACATCTCCAGCGCCAGTGTCGTATGCCATTAAGAAAAGGAGTTTGCCAACATTGCGGCAGCAGGAAGAATAGCCAAGAGGAGGCTCACAAAACCCCTGCTGGACCTGTTTCCCACTCGGGGAAACGAGTAAGGACCAACTTCACGGGGCAGAAGCTGGTTCCGGGTATCGATGGCCCCATAACTACGATCCAGGTCTCGCAGACTAAACGAGACAATAAAAGTCTGACAATGGAAGCAGCTATAAACGACAAGAAATATGTGGCAACTATCGATACCGGTGCCACCGCCTCCATTGTAAGAAGAGACGTGGTGAAGATGACATGGCTACACAACACCAATAGCTACTGTCTGAAGACGGCAACAGGTGAGTCAGCTAAAGTATATGGGGAAGTACAACTAGTGATCGGATTGGCAGAACTGGAGTTTTCACATAAATTCCTAGTGGCAGATATTTGCGATGAGTGCATCATCGGAATTGACTTCATGAAAGCACATGGAGTAATTCTGGATATCGGTAACCAGGTTCTGAAATTTAAAAATGTCGAGATTCCGATGATCTATGGTAACGAAAACTCGTCAACCCTGAGAACTGTCGTCAAAGAAGACCTACGCCTGCCTCCCTCTTCAGAAGTCTTTGTTTGGACAAACATAAAAGGCGATTCAGGGAACCATCGATACCTTTTTGTAGAACCGGACTCTGAACAACGTTCCCAAAACTACATCGTGGGAAAAACGCTCGCCGCACCTAAGAACAACATGGTGCCTGAAAGAATAGTGAACATCAAACCTTATGAAGTCAACCTTAAAGCAGGAGAAGTTATTGGACAATGTGGTCCAGTGGCAGCAATAACAAGAATCACCGATGAAGAAGTACGAAATCCTGTAGAAGTCAACTTTTTAAGGTCCAAAATTCTAAAATCCTGCAAGCTAAGTCAACAACAACAACAGGTTGCTGGAAGCCTTATTAATGAGTTTGCTGATATTTTCGCTTCAAAGGATAAACCATACGGAAGAACACAATTGGTGCAACATCGCATCGATACTGGTGATGCAAGGCCAATCCGTCAACCTGCAAGGCGCCTTCCACTAGCCAAACAGGCGGAGGTTACGGATATGATCTCGACGATGCAGAAAGAAGGTTTGATCGAGAATTCCAAAAGCCCTTGGGCATCACCAGTGGTCCTAGTCAAAAAGAAGGATGGAAGCACCCGGTTCTGCGTGGATTACCGAAGGCTGAACGATGTCACAAAGAAAGACAGCTACCCTCTGCCCAGGATCAGCGACACTCTGGATGCAATAGCTCAATGGTTTTCAACTTTGGACCTGAAAAGTGGGTACTGGCAGGTGGAAATTCACCCAGAAGATCGAGAGAAAACCGCATTTTCGACAGGTAATGGTCTGTGGCAATTCAAAGTTATGCCCTTTGGCCTGTGCAACGCTCCGGCAACATTTGAGCGTTTGATGGAATGCGTTTTACAAGGGCTTACTTGGAAGACATGCCTGGTTTATTTGGATGATGTCATCGTTTTTGGGAAAACATTTGACGAACACTGCAGGAACTTGAGAGAAGTTTTCCGGAGACTTCGAGAAGCTCATCTTAGGTTGAACCCAGACAAATGCACCTTTTTCAAGACTGAAGTGAAATATTTAGGGCATATTGTCTCGTCTCAAGGGGTACAAACCGATCCAGAGAAAGTGGAAGCTGTGAAGAACTGGCCAACTCCACAAGATAAACATCAGCTGAGAAGTTTCCTTGGGTTAGCCACATATTACCGGCGATTCGTGAAAGACTTTGCTGGAGTTGCGAAAAGCCTGCACCAACTTACAGAGAAAAGAAAACAGTTCAAATGGTCAGGTGATTGCGAGAAAAGCTTCCAGGAACTAAAAACACGATTCTGTAACGCTCCCGTTCTGGCATATGCTACTCCTGGGAAACAGTTCATCATCGATGCAGACGCAAGCAATGTTGGAATTGGGGCTGTTTTGTCGCAAGTTCATGATGGCCAAGAAAAGGTAGTAGCCTATTACAGCAAAGTGCTCTCGAAGGCAGAAAGGAACTATTGCGTGACCAGGAGGGAACTTCTAGCTCTGGTACTAGCTACGAAACATTTTCATAAGTACATCTATGGGCAGAAATTCCTCCTTAGAACAGACCATGGAGCGCTAAGGTGGCTTTTGAACTTTAAGAATCCCGAAGGACAAGTAGCAAGGTGGATTGAGAGGTTGCAGACATACCACTACGAGATTCAACATCGAAAAGGAAAACTACACTCCAACGCAGATGCATTATCCCGACGACCATGTAAATCAAACTGCAAGCATTGTTCACGTCAGGAAGAAAAGGAGTCCCTAGTCACTCAACGAGTGAGAGTCGAGCCCATTGCCGGCTGGAGTAACGAGGAAATTAGGAATGCTCAACAAGAAGATTCTGACATTGAACCCATCCTTGCATGGAAAGAGCACGAGGAGAAACCACAATGGGTTGACATTTCCGATAGAAGCCCGGTGTTAAAAGCCTATTGGGCTCAATGGAACTCTCTCCATGTACAAGAAGGTGTACTCAAACGGAAGTGGGAATCCGCAGATGGCAAGTCCTATGTGATGCAGGGAGTTGTGCCTCGGTCCAAAGTCAATGAAGTTCTCCGTGAGATGCATGATGGCACTTCTGGAGGCCATTTAGGAATCAACAAAACGCTGGAAAAGATCCGAGATCGTTTCTACTGGCTTCATGCAAAAGAAGACGTCGAAAGATGGTGCAGGAAATGTTACACTTGTTCTGCTACAAAAGGACCAGGCAGAAAAATTCAAAGTGTGATGCAGCAGTACAACGTTGGAGCACCCTTCGAAAGAATTGCAATGGATATTGCAGGTCCTTTTCCTGAAACCAACGATGGAAACCGATATATTCTCGTGATCATGGATTACTTCAGCAAGTGGCCTGAAGCGTTTGCCATTCCAAACCAAGAAGCAAAAACGGTTGTGGATCAGATTGTCTTCAAATGGATAAGTAGATTTGGTGTACCTAAAGAACTCCATTCTGACCAAGGGAGGAACTTCGAGTCAAATATCTTCCAACAGGTTTGCTCACTCCTTGGCATTCATAAGACAAGGACAACACCGCTGCATCCACAATCAGATGGAATGGTAGAACGGTTTAACAGAACGCTCAAAGAACACCTTTTCAAAGTAGTGGAAGACTGTCAACGAGACTGGGACCGATGCATTCCACTGTTTTTAATGAGCTATCGGAGCGCAGTTCATAGCACTACAGGACATACTCCTTATGAAATCTTGTTTGGTTCAACAATGCGACTACCAAGTGAAGTGAAATTTGGATGCCCTCCAAATGAGCCACAAAGCCAAGAAGAATATGTGGAGGATCTCAAAAAGAGACTCATGTACATTCATGAAAGGACCAGAACAAAGATAAAGGATGCCAGTGATCGCATGAAAACACGTTATGATGCACATGCAACGACGACAGGGTTTCGAGTGGAAGATCTTGTGTGGTTATACAACCCCCATCGGAAGAAGGGACTGTCACCGAAGCTCCAGCAAAATTGGGAAGGCCCTTACAAAGTTGTCACCAGAATCAATGATGTTGTTTACCGCATTCAGAGAGGAGTTAGAGGCAAAATGAAAGTTGTTCACAGGGACCGACTATGCCGCTACAATGGCCAGGGAAGTGATAGACTTGTTCGGGACGAACAATCTTAAGAAGGGGGCAATGTTACATGAATAGTGTTTGTCTCAACTACAGTCTTATGAATGGTTTTTGTTTCTACTACAGAAATATTACTAAACGGTTTTTGTCTATACTACAGTAAAATTCTGAACAATTCTGCTGAATGATTCTGCTGAATAACAATGTTGAATTTGAAAGCTCTGAAAGCTTTTAAAGCATCTTGACAATTCCGAAAGGTTCGAGACTTAGACTGTTCGGGAAACTTGATCCCAAGTATAAATAGGACATTTTATTCGGAAATGGACAGTTTCATTTTAACCGTGGTAGCGAATAAATGGTGAATAATTAGTAGTGCTAAGATAAAGAAATAAATAAAGAGTTTGAACTTAGATAAAAGTGAGTTTTATTTGTAGAGATAGTAGTGATAATAAAATAAAAAAATAATAAAAGTACAAAAAAATAAGTTTTATTTTCGAACCCAAGACTAAAAACATTACAATACTATGCTGGATTTGCTGTATGTAAGCTGAAGAAGAAGCTCAGTTGCGAAACTTGCTCTCAATTCATGATTGACAAAGACGTAGTGAGAAGAGAGCAAACGTTATTAATACAACTTAGAGCATATGAAAGTACTACCACCGAATCGGAATTTGGAAAACTAACAGTTCCGTCGATAATGTTCGAAGAAACTGTTAGAAGAGTACAAATGATATTTGAAGAAAATTTTTCGAATCATCAGGCAAATGAAAAAATAGCTCAAAATTGGGTGAAGCAAATCATGCAGCTTGAAGATTCAAATTTAACTGTGAGCTGCATTGAGGAACACCGAGAAGTCATTATTAAATTTTTATTGACTGGGCTGATAATTTTTGCGTTAAAAAAAATTAACAAGGACGTCCAAAAAATCAAAAAAAGAGTCCCAAAAAAGGCGGTGAAAAAATTAGGTTAATTTTTAATTTGTTATTTTTAATCATATTTGCATGCAGTATTCAAATATAAAATAAACCTTTTTAAAAAATATAATTTTGATATATTTTTATTGCATTTTTAGTACCTACATATATCACTTATGTTTCTTCATTACTTTTTTAAAATAGATTTAGAACGAGGAATAGGCCTACAGGGGAAACCTCTATAAAAAAAACGCATCTAGTATTTTACCTGGGTTGGGTTCGATATCCCGCTTTTTATAATCCCGTTTCTTAAAATCCCAATCTTGAAATCCCGCTTTTTATAATCCCGCTTTTTATTATCCCGCTTTTTTAAAATCCCGATTTTTAAAATCCCGTCTCTTATAATCCCGTTTTTTACTATCCCGTTTCTTATTATCCCGCTTTTGCAATCAAAAGTAGTTGTTTTATTTTAAAAAATCGCGCGATTTTTTAAAATAAAACAACTACTTTTGATTGCAAAAGCGGGATAGTAAGAAAATTAAAATAAATTAAGCAATGAGTGATTTTTTTAAATGCATTTTATTTTAACAATGAATATGACAATCTTCAATAAATAACAAGAAAAAAGTATAAAGTACCTCATGCTATACGATATTATTCAAAAGGGAACAAAAAAAAAAAACTTTAAACCATTAACAAAATTTTTTTATTTTATTAGTTTTGTATATTATAAGCAATGCGACGCAAAAAACCTGTTTTACTCATATTTTTTTTTACTGCGCGTGACTTTATAACATTAGCTTATTTTATAAAAAAACGGGATTAGCGGGATTTGTCGGGATTTTAAAAAGCGCGATTATAATAGATCGGGATTTTGAACAAGCGGGATTTTAGAAGTCGGGATTTTAAAAAAGCAGTATTTTAGCAGACGGGATTTTAATACTTTTTTTTCGGGATTTTTGAAAAGCGGGATTCCGATACGCTCCCTTTTACCTCCATGGGTGATGTGGAAAAAAATACAGCTTTAATTATAGGTATCCCGGCAGACATAAGGCTAATTAGTTTTTCTTAAGTACCTATGAGCATAGGTTTGCATTTTTTACTTTCGATTATCTTATATAAAAATGGATGTGTGTATGTTTTATTTTTATTGTTTATCCGCTAGCATTGATATGAAATAAATAAATAAATCTAATTTCACATCAAATAAGTTTTTTTTTGAGCGTAGCAACGCTCGCTGGGTATCGCTAGTAGGTACTATAAGGCAAGTTATGCATTGTTCGCAGAAAAAAGTTTTGAGATAACAATCAAACTTGACATTACGATGATAGCGAAGACGAAAAAAGATGGTCTAAGAATTCTGTCCGCCTGTGTGTCCGTCTGTCTGTCAGTATGTATGAGTAGACACCTGAAACCCAAACGGGTGGGCCGAATTGCTTCAAACTTGGTATATAGAGTTTTTTAGGTATTGTACAGAGGGGAAATTGAATTTTTTTTTTCTAGCTCAAAAAATAATGCCATTTAACCGTTATGTTAAAGCTTATGTTTCTCGAAAACGACACTTACGATTTTGATTTAAAAAAATCAGTGTAGCTTTTTAGGTACAATCAATCATATGGCTGAAAAAAAAGTTTAAAAAAATGTCTAAGAACGGTACTTTCCACAGGACCGTTTTTTTTTGCTTTCGATTATCTCGAAAACGGCTCATATGATACTTTCGAAATTTCACACATATGTAGGTGTAGGTAGCTCAATTTATACTGCATACTAATATTTAAAAAAAAGTGCTTTTTTCTATTTTTAAAATCATTAAAAAAAAATTTTAAATTATATTTTGAAAACCGCTTACTCATTAAATTTCTTTCTAAAAATTATAAATATGTAAATGTATTTGCTGAATACCTATAAACTGGCATTTTTTAATTTTGTTTGTAATTTTTTTCAAAAAGTTTTTGAAAAAAAACTTTATTTCTCAAGAAACGGTTCCAAGATTTTTATAAATTTATTCTCAAAAATTCAAATGTATCTAAGAAATAAAATAACGTATACTTTTTTTTCAGCTCAAATTAGATTAAGTATTTATTTAAGAATTTTGAAAGATGTATTTACATCAAAATCTCAAGCCCCTTTACCACTGTCACACATTGGAGCAAGTTCGTGCGACCCAGTCGTGCATCTTATTTTTTTAACTGAATTCAGAAAAGTACACATACGCCTCAGTGTACCATACTCTTTTATCCTTTTTAGGTTGAAAAAAATCATATCAAAACACTTTCTTTTTTTATGTTATGAATACCTCCACCCTACATCTTAAAACTATAATATTTATAACTACCCTCCAACTAATTTGTCTAAAATATGCAAACCGTCGAAACAGTTTTTCTACAGTATGAGAATATGGATTTTTTTTAATGAACTCAAGAAAATTACGCATACGCCTGAGTGTACCATACTCTTTTATCCTTCTTATTAGGTTGAAGATAAAATAGCCAGAAAAAAACCCTCCAATTCATCGTCACTCTATTTATACCTAAATAGTAGGTATAAGGTATATTAATAAGGTACTTAATATTTTTTTCATTTCAATCAACGTTTTTGCCTATATACACAAAATATCGCAAAGCTGATTTAATTTGATTTCATAAACGAAGAAATGTAACGTTGTCAATTTTCAAAAATATTTTCAAATAATATCCATTTAAACACAATCAAACAATATTCGTAATGCAGTGGTATGGATATACTTCTTTCTTTTTTCACCCAACACCAAAAATAAGAACCAACGCATCGAGTTTTTTTATTTTGTTCGTTCAAGTATTTCTCTCCCTTATTCTCATTATTGTTGTCAGACTCGATATAATATAACGCTTTCATTCATATCGATTTGTCAATCGGTTTTCCCATCCACCTCCTTCGTTAGATGATGTGGCGAACACAGAGCCATCTGTTCCCTCAAGCATTTTTAACTAGAAATCGCTCCCTTGTAGTACTATAGATTTTATATACAAAGCAACCCTTCAAGCAAATTGATCCGAATTGGATCCACGCGCGGAGTCAAATTCACATACTAGACTCCGCATACGGACCAAAATAAGGAGCCGTAAAACGACGTTTGTCGGCTCCATTTAGTATGTAAATTAGAATTCCCACGGACTCACTTGTGATTGTGAGAGAGAAATAGAGAGAGAGAGAGAGAGAGAGAGTGAGAGAGAGTGGGAGAGAGCGAGCGAGCGAGCGCGTCCCGCTCAGCGAAATTGCACCCAAAACAAACTTGAAAACAAAAATGTAATAAAAGCAAACGAGTTGAAGTATCGAAAAAAACTTCTGTCGTCCAAAACAAAATATAAATTAAATTTGTGGCCATATTTTTATTTTTTTTTTATTCTTTATTCTTTATAAACCAAAAAGTAAACATAATACATAGTAGTAATTGTATAACTTTATTGAGGTTTTTTTCCAGGGTATGATTACATTTCATTCATTATAAATTAACACGGTATTAATATATATTTGCCGACTTAGAAGTGGCCGGGCTACACAATTTATATTTATTTGTTGTTTAATTATATTAAGACAACTCTGAACTTTAGGCAAATAACTAATTACTTTATAAACGTATTTGAAGCACGAGTATTAAGTACGTGTCCACTCAAAAAGACCATGATGTTTACTAAAAATAAAAAGTAAATATATTATACATGAATAAAAGGCTCCTGCATCCTGCTATCTCCCTCCCTCTCTCAATCTATTGAAAAAGAAAAAAAAAAATGCTCGACTCTCGATTCTCTTTCTTAATTTGGAATGCCATGCATGCGATTTCGTGAGAGGCCTCGTTAAACGCAGACTCAGGTGAGCCAGAATTGAACCGAGAATTCTGAAGTCAGTGATTTTTGCTTGAAGGGAAAACTCACACAAATGTCAAAATCAGGTTGACACAAATGTCAAAATCAAAAGTACAAATTTTGCACCGTTTTATTTTCCTGTTGCAATGGGGTTGAGGTATAGATAAAGTGCAAAAGTGTAACAAAATGACAGCCAATATATTTGTTGTTGTATTGCAAGAAAACGTAGCACTTCTCCACTTATACAATAGCTTTGTTTGTTGAACTTTACCCAGGGTCGCCCTGGGTTTTCTTGACAACTCCAAGAGTTGTCAAAAAAACCTGGGTTTTTTCGGTTCTCAAAAAACGCATGACGGCTGCTGATTGTATATTTTTCACAACGCACAAAATCAAAAGTTTCCATTTTGCTTTATTTGTTCGATTTTAAGTTATTTTCATCGAAATTAATGCATCCGCTTGCATTTCTTTTACTATTTGCTGACAAAATTATATGAAAAATCAAATACAGGAGAAAAATACACAAGAAATGCTTGACAGCAAAAGTCACTTCAACAGCTGATTCGTTACCTCAACTCGCCCCAGCTAAATAGCAAGATCGAGTTCAGGGTGACTTCAGGGCGACCCCAGGTTTCAAAAAACAGAGAATTTTGTATTGAGGGCGAGTTGAGGTAATTCAAAAAACGCGCTGTGGCGACCCCAGGGTGACTTCAGGGCTCAACAAACAAAGCTAATGATGTAAGACAAGTTACACCAGATCGTGAATAAATAATTTGTAGATTATTTTGTAATTAATTCAAATGTTAATAGTCAAAATGCCAAAATATACGCTCTCTGATGAGAATGGTGAAGTTGTGGAAATAGAGTGCTCGCAGGAAAATTGATTATGTTGCACTGGGCTGTTCTATGTTAAATCAAAACCTGAGCAGCTATGCAGTTTTTTGTCAGTTGAACGAATTGCACTGACATTCCCTAGTGCGCACTGTGGCAGGGAACATCAAACAGACCTACTATCATCACTGGGCTGTAAATATAGTAGCAATAGATGCATTTTCGTTAAACCAAGAGAGATATACTTCACAGTTCTCAATGTATTATAGAGTTTAAGAATAAGATAAATGTATTATTGTAAAAGAAAAGAAAACTCATAATTAAATTGAATTGAATTGAATATCACTGGGCGTAAGAAATAATTTCTAGGTTCAGTGTTAACAAACGGTTCGAAGTTTCTGTGGTTTCAGTTTCAGTTTTTTACGCGAGTTACCAAACGAAAAAAAACGTATATTTTATATATATATATATTTCAATTTAGCATATAAAGAATTTAATCATACATGCATATGTCATAACAAAAGATTTTAAAAAGCAAGCTATTATTTGAATACCCCTTAGATTTTATAATATCATATATCTTGAAATCGAAAAAGCAGAACTTTGCTTTCTAAACATATGAATGCAATTAAATTCTAGGTCCGTACAGCAATACGTATGCACAATGCCAATCACCTCCGCCCGATAGTCTCAAAATATCATCTGTTGCTACTGCGGAGACCACATCATCATCGAATTTCATCCAAGTGTCAGGCGTCTGACGAACCCATCCCACATAATGCCCAGACGAACTTGATCGTCCTTTATGAGTGAGGACTGCCTGCAAAGTATAGTAACCAGAATTATTGCTTCCGAGATCATCTGGAAATGAAGACAGTTCAGCAGAGGGAGACGGTTGAGATTCCTTTTTGTCTGATGGTTCTTTCCTAACCTCTTCAATCTTCGCGTCCACTAGTTTCTTCAATTTCTCACGTTCGGGGGTAAGTTTTGCTTGCAGCTGGGGTGTACAGAGCTCAAACGCATCAAAGTCAATGGGAAATTTAATGTCTTTTAATACTTTCGCATTGATTCCTTCTCTTCCCTTGTACTGAAAACGAACAAATTGAATGGTCAGATATGCCGGCAAACGGCTTATCTTGGATGACCTAATATAAACAGCATCCCTACCAAGAGCTTCGGAATACTTGGTTAGTTGCTCTTGCATCTTCGATTTCAAACCGGTGTACATATGCTTGACTTCAGGCGAAATGAAGCAACTAAGCTGCAGGAAGTTCTCCTTGCTTTGACTTGCCGGCTCATCTGAGCATTCGTTGCACTTCATTTCGACATCAAAGGAACCTCCAAAGTATTGTTCTATGAACGAGTTATACTTCTTTTCGCTGGTTTTTGCTGGCAACTTGTCTTGCAGCATCTTTAAGAGCTCGGACCAACACTCGTTTGCGTCTTGTTGCCGGTATGTGCCGTTGCCTTCACTTTGTGAAAATTGTGGAAATGCCGTGTGCAATGTTTGCAGCAACATAATGGGTGTTACCGTTGTTCCCTTTTCAAGTTGCACAACGAGTGATTTGATTGCTGCAGTGATTTTTGAAGAAGCTGAAGAAGACGGATTGTCGTCTTTGAATTCCACTAAAGCTGTTCGCAATTCTGGCACAGATTTTAAACACTGAACCGTGGCGTTCATATAGCAAGTGTTGCCCAAATTTGTAAGGCCTGCTGGCAAATCAAGAGCAGTCGCCAACTCCGATTCATTCATATCCTCAATAAATCTTGTTGGCTCCAGAGGCAATTGCGGCACTTCCTCTTTTGTTCCTAACAAAAGAATTGCTGCACCTTCTCTCAGCTGGATATTCCATTCATTATCTTTCAGCTGACTTCCTTTAAACATAACTTTTTGCCTTTCTGGCTGTACACCAGTTAGAGCATAAAGTTGGGCTTTGAAAAGAATAGGCTCTTCGTCGGTGTTGACTTCAATACCGGGGAAGTTTTCACGACCCCATTTCACCTTTACTTTGAATGAAGGCATTTTATATTTGACACGATTATAAACAGCGGAGCTTTTTAATTATAGTTATTAACTCCAATAAAAATATACCTTCAAACTTATGTACTTAAACTAGACAGCCAACTTTCCTAAATATTTTCTCGTTCAAGCAGAATGACCAATCATTTTCCCAAACATGGGGGAGTGAAAGAACCTAAACAGATATATAAATTTCCAATAGCATTCCAATAGAAGACATACAGATACAGACCATGATACAACTACTACTTTATTAGTTGTATCATGGATACAGACCGCCAGCTCGTATAGAGATTTTAAGCAAACGGCAATATACTTATTTCCCTCTCGCTCCTATAGTCAAAATCAAATGTGAAATCCTACTTTGAGGGAAAACAACAACTGGAAACAACAACAACAACAGGAAGAATTTAATTGTTTTCCCTCAAAGTAGTGATTTGACATTTCTGTTTGACGTATTCGCAAACTTCTCTATTGCTCTTGGCATGGCCCTAATAAAGGTAGTTCCACACTATCCCACAGTGTAATACGACATGTCAAAAATGTGTGATGAAACAGATGTATAATAGTGTGGAAACAGAATATGACAGCGCGGATCTCATACGATTTGACATGTGTTTAGATCTGAAATATTTTTTAGGATTGAATGTAAAACCATCAGACATTCCTTCACACTTTTTTTTTGACATGTCGTACTACACTGTTGGATAGTGTGGAACTACCTAGTATGGACTGCTAGTTGATTTTCGTTTACATACAATATCTGAGAAATCTATGTCGCCAAAATAGCGCCTTAGTTTACAAGTTGTGAAATATTTCCCTACAAGAAACGTATTGCAATTTTTGACAGAAACTTTTTTTTTTTAGTTTGATAATAATACGTGTGGAACTAACAACATAATTTATTGCCCATGGTTTTAATGGTGTTTTTTATTTATTAGGTCCATGGCTCTTCGCATTAGCAACCGCAAAATATTTTAATAACCACCGTCAAAAAGGATATTTATATCAAAGTGCATATATGTAAATAGTACAATCTTGTACCTTGTTTTGATTTTGCCTACAAGCTACAGCTGTCATATTGTTCTTTTTGTTAAACATGTGTGCGTAAAAAACGCACACATAAACAAAAACCCGATTCGCACCTCCTACCACACCGATTTCCCCATCAAGATTGAACACACTGGAATTATTAAGTTGAGATAACACTTAATTTTGTTGTTTTTTTTTTAATCACGTATTATATTTTTGGTCACACACTATATTAACAAAAGAAATCAAAAAATTGTTTTTGAGGCTACTGAACATTTATCAGAAAAACCTAACAACGGACTGTAGACAAGCAAAAATATGACTGTGAGAAATATAAGAGATTATGTTAATTAAAACTTAAATCAATTTAAGATTTATTAATTACAAAACATATCACAATTTATATTATATTTTATGTGCTAAAGTCTTTATTTTTATTGCTGGGACAAATACCTTCATAATGAATTGGATGTTGGCCCTGCTTCCATCCAAGCCAAGAAGACGACGACGCGATGAGACGACGACAATAGCGACAAACCAATGTTGTGTTGTGCTTGTTGTCTACCTATCTTATAGGAAATCGGAGGTAAATGTCTGAAACATGAGACCGTTGCGTTGAATTGGAACGACTTATATTATATCCAATGGATCAATGTACTTCTGGATCTAGAAGTTTGTCTTCGGGTTCTTCAACTGCCTTCAAACAGTTGTTTTCATCCACTGGCTTTTATAGCTCTTCTTGAGATGCACCGTTAGTTTCTACTTCCATCTTAAAAATATCTGTTTCTTGGATTTCAGGAGCCTTATCTGCTTTTCAAAGTATTCCTTCAGACTCCAAAGGTTCTTTGATTTCAGGTTGTTCGTCAACTGAAGCAGGAATATTTTTTCCTTCGAGATGTGTTGCATTTTCTTTTTCGAGAACCTGGAATGTACAAAGTATTGTTAATTTTCATGAAAATATATATTTTTTTCAACTCACTCGATGACAGAAGCTTTAAAGAAATGCAAACAAAAATACAGCTGTTCTCATATTCATAAGCGTACCCAGAGAAAAGTTAAAGAGAGGCATTAAAATATCATCGCTTTTGGACTATTTTTGTCTATACTCTATTTAAAAATGTGTTCTTTTGTTTAAGCAGAACAATTGTTATTTGTATTAGCATTCTCTACTTAAAATAGCTTTTTTATGCCTTAAAACAAATTTTCGGTTGAGATTCAACCCCTACGTTACCCCTTTTTAGCTACGACCCAAAAATATCTATCAAAATTTAGCTTGCAGGAAATGTGCCGAGCAATTAAATAGCCAGCTAAATTCTGACAGTACACTGGGAAACAAAAGTCTGAAATTTTAGCTGGAGCTGCGTACCACTCGGCTAAAATGCTTTGCTTAATTTTAGCTTAGCTAAATTTTGGAGAGAATTTTGTATAAGAGCTAAATTTTAGCTCGAGCTGCGTACTATGCTTAAGCGTTTCGGAAATTAAATTCCCATCTTCTGGAACTAATTAACCAAAATTAATCATGAATCTATTAAACTTTCGCGCAACTATGTTGTATGTTTTTTATCGATAGATTTTTGTTAATTTTAGGTAATTAGTAGTGCCAGACGATGGAAATTTAATTTCCGAAATGCTTAGCACGTAAAATATAATATAAGTTGTGATAAAAGTTTTATAATAAATACAAAATAAATTGATTTAAGTTTTAATTAACATAACCTCTTTTTTTTCTCATATTAACCACGGAACTTGGAGACTCCCACCACAAAATGAAAATAAAACTGCCTAACTACTTATAAACTATAACCTGTTGCCGGTTTACTTGTAAGCGTAAACTAACTCTTTAAGTAGTATACACGAATATAGCACTGAACTCAAACAAAAATGGTTTATGCCATTTCGTTTGTTGTTGTTTTGCAGCGCAGCACGTTCATGAAGTTGGAATCGGGTCGACTTGTACTTCAGCTAATATCTGCGCTGTAGCTGCAACTTCAAACTGTAAGTGCAACGGTGTGCGGTCTATTCATAAAAGCCCGTCATTATTAAATTTCGAGAATAAAAGTTTTATTCTTTCAATTTCAAAAAATCATCCTGTTGCGGGTGTACGCCTGGGTTGTTGATGAGGTGTTTTTCCGATATCGCTGTTAAAAATAAATTTTAAAAACATTGATAATATAATAATAATAAAAAAAAAGTACTACTTGCCATTACTATTAGTGAGCGTCCATTCGCAATTCCTTTTCCTATTGTTGTTGTCCATGTTGTATCTTGTGTTGTCATCCGTCAAAATATTACCTATAGAGATTTTAAGCAAACGGCAATATACTTCTTTCCCTCTCACTCCTATAGTCAAAATCAAATGTGAAATCCTACTTTGAGGGAAAACAACAACTGGAAACAACAACAGGAAGAATTTAACCTTGTATATAAAGCCTATAGTACTACAGTAAAATGGAACGATTGGTGCGACACGGGGTAGCAGAACCCTACAACTGTCTTTCGACATAACGATGAGGAGGGGCAGATGGAAGGGAGTAAAGAACAGACCGAGAATGGTCATAAAACACCTTAACGAGAAGGTAAACGTCCAAAACTTTCAAAAAAATAATTAAAAGAACATTTTTGTGTTTATTTGTCAAACAAAATTTGTTTTGACATTTTCTACACAAAGTCGCATTTCAATCACATATTCTCCACAACTCTCCTATGTCAAACTTTTAGCTATGGTTTGGAGAGAAAAACCTGAACTAAAATTTAGCTTGAGCTGCGTACTACCCTTAAGATATAAAATATCTTACCTCTCATTCGCAACGAACGCCTCTTTATTTTTTAAAATTACAGATGCTTCAGGAAGATTTTGGTTGTTGAATTTAAAGGGAACTGCTTTAAATGACACTCGCGATCTTATGCGGTTTAAAAACAAATCACTTTTTTGAAAATGGTCCGCCTAGACAAAAACCTCTTCTTCGTTTATAAGTTTTCCAGAAAAATTGTTTCCTGAATTAATCAGCCAAATATTTTTCATTCCTTCGTTTTTTTGGCAATCGAAATCGCGGCACAACCGATTTTGCTTTATTTTTGCAGCCTAAATAGTCACAGTACACCATAATTTTATTCACTTTTTCACATCAATTTGTGATACAATCAGCACAGAACAATTCCGCCGTTAAGAATAAAAAAAATCCACCCTGAACTAAAACAAAAACGACCTACAACAACACGCACCTATCTTGCATCCAGACAAAACACATAAAATGAGACAAAAAAAAACAAAGCAAGTTTTTTATTTGCATATTCATATTCCTATTCACATTTCACAAATTGATCGTGTTTTTTGCGCTCTCTTTAACCCGTTAGATTTTTTAAAACTAAAAATCCTTAAAGGATTTTATTTTCATCCCTTACAAACAGTGGTTTCAGAAATGGAATATGAAATAGCAAAGACAAAATCCTAAAAAGAATATTTGAGCTACTCATAATAACCACTGGCACCATAAGTCTCTGCTGTCGTTTGCGCAAAAGCCCGGTGTCCTATTCTATTTGTAATTATTCAATGTTCAAATATAACGATGGACACATTTAAGGACTGCGCACAGTACGCCATTATAAGTTGAAGAAGGGATCAATACCTACTTACACGTAGAAACTAATGCTCCAGTGCCCTCAAATTCCTCTTGCTCCATTCGAATGGAAGCTTGGGCTAAAAAGAAAATGCTGACGAGTTTACTTGAACAAACCCTAGAACCAGAACCAATATAGGCCGAAGACATTGCAATACCAATCATCAACACTCGCCAGACGAAGGTGATCAAACCGCTGGTGAAAAGGAAGTCTATAAGTTAAATTGTTTCCGGAACGAAAAACAAACTTGAAAGCAATAATTTGTTTAGTGCCACTCTGACCGGTGAGAACTTTGAGTTACAACTCCAACTTTAACTCAAGGAAGAGAATTTTCAGAAGAAAATTACTTGTATGGAAAAGCTTTTAAAAAAGTCAGAACTTCAGCGAGAAAATATGGAGGAGAGATTAAATGCAATATTTACAACAACCGAGGAGACGAAATTGAAGAAGGGAGTTTAAATGATTAATTGGTCTGAAGAGGGTATAGCACATTCCATTGCACTTTACTTCACAAGTGCTAAAGCCTATAAGCTTCTTCGCAATAAGAATTTTCCTCTTCCTAGAGTTCGGACTCTACAAAGCTGGGCTCATAAATTGACATGAATTAATGGTACACATGAGTGCTTTAGAAAAAGTTTTCGATTCTTTGAACGGTGATGATCTTTTTTTTACTAAAGATTTTCTTAAACGCACTTGGAACTAGCCTCTTACATTTATTGCGACGAGAAGGTTAAGAAAGTGTTTTTAAGAGCACGTATGTCCTTTAGAATAAGAAAATTTAACAGGGAAATAATGGAAAACACAAACAAAAGGAAAAGAAAATTTAATTAAATAACGTAATAAAATAAAACAAATTTAGTTTTTTTTTTTTAATTCACTTTATTTTACTTGAAAAAACAAAACATTTCAACGCGCAGTAATTTGTAAACTGAAACCAAAACTAAAACACTAAAAAATGTGAAACGTCTCACACTACGTCACGGAAAAAAATCATTTTTTCTTTTGACAGCTCAGCGGAATCTTGTATTCTATAATTCTTGATGTCGCCGCTTTACGTTTTCCTTCCAATCTGGATTTACAATTTGTATATGTTCAGGTTTAATGACTGGAAAATATCATAACTAGTATATAGACATTTCGGCAAAAAGTGATTGAACGATCCGGCACGCAAATACGCCAACGGCATAAACATTAAATAATATACATATTTCAAGAAACAATGAAAATTGAAATGAATCCTGAAGCAGAAGAAGCTTCATTGAACATCCTGAGTGATCCTTTATCAATAAGGTAAGAATATTTTCAGTCTTGATAAGAATAAACACGAGGTGTTATTTTTTTTAGCGATCTTATAGCTAACGGTACTAAGTTTGAAATCAACCCAAACTTTGACGATGATGAATTTATTTCGGATCTTTTTGATGAGATCAATCCTGGATCAGATAACGAGGATGATAGCGGCATTGATAATGCCAAACTTATTTCACCTTGGCAACATTCATTCAAAGAACTTCGCCAGCAAATGGTCAAGTTGAATGAATACATGCACAAAAAGATAACAAAGGAGGGCAACATTGAAAAGGAAACTATTCCAGATATGGCACGTGTATGCATTCGTTACAATGCTTATTGGGAAGGCGAAGGCGCACCTTTCGACTCGTCATTTCTTCGTGGCTCATCTCATTCTTTCTACACAGGTCGGGGTGATGTTTTGTTAGGACTTGAGGAGGCGGTCAAAACCATGCACAAAGGAGAAGAAGCTCAATTTGTTATATCGTACCATTGGCTCTTTCGTGAGATGGGATGCCCGCCAAGAGTCAAGCCAAAAGCTGACGGCCTGTTCATTATCGAATGCGTTGATTTTAATGCTGTGGGCGATATGAATGCAACAGATGGGCTCACCGATGAGGATCGCAACAAGTTTCCAGCAGTTATGGCTAAAGCCAAAGAAGTTCATGTCAAGGGAATTGACTTTTTCGGTCAAAGCATGCACAAAAATGCATGCAAGGCATTTATGAAAGCAGTCAATGCCTTAAATTATTGTCGACTTAAGAATGAAGAGGAGCAAGAACAACAAACTGCATTCCTGATAAAACTACACACAAACTTGGCTGTGTGTTATAACAAACTAAATCAACCCAACAAAACAATACTCATGTGTCGAGAGATAAAACGTTTGACGAATAACAAAATGAGTTGCAAAGCTTTGTTCCAGGAGGGAAGAGCTCTGCTAATGTTGGGTGAATATAATAGGGCACGTGCTTTGCTTATTAAAGCCCAAGAAATTGAACCTAATAACGTAGATATTAACAAGGAACTGAAGACTTTGGAAATGCGTTATACTAAGTACAAGGACAACGAAAAGGAATTATGGACACGAGCCATGTCTGTAATAAAAAAAGACACAGAAAAACACAAGAAGCCTTTACAAAATGAAACAAATTCAGTATTCCGATCGGAAATGTTCAATATTATAGGGTCACTAAAAAAAAACGAAAATTTTAAGTCTTTCGAATTGCCCCCAGGATTAACTTCAGAAGAAATAAACGTCGTGGATGAGTTGGCTAAAGTAATGAGTATGAAGTTGCAGCTTTCGCCGTTGGATAATTCCACATACACACTGGTAAAGAAGTAAAATTCTCAGGTATTCAATTATATTTTCCTTATAAGCTGTTTTGTTTTTATCTTATTAAAAATGTAATCACATTTAATAAAGCTACATTATAAAAGTTTAACTTGAAAATTCTCGTTTTTTTCGTACGCTGTTCATAAAAATATTCAAGACAGTTGCATTAAAAGCGTCTGTTGTGTTGGTTCGCTTGATTGAATATGTATTATGAAAAGGATACTGCAAAGCAAAGCATGCATAAAACTTAAGCGAGAGCTACAGTACGTTTTCCACGAACTTATATATATTTTTGTATGTATATGCGCTGCCTCCCGCATCTGTTCCAGTTTCAAAAACAAAATTTTTCTTAAGCAGACAAGAAACAATTCAATAACATTAATTTGTGTGGCCAATGTTCAATAACTGGTGGCGTAATAAAAAAAACGCTTGCAGGTCGATTTAAACAAAACAAGACAAAACTAAAATTTTTAAAAATTAGATTTTGAATGAAAATAGCGATTATGGCTGTATTTAACAATTCTTGAACCACACTCTGCTACGTAACCAAGGAATACAAACTTTACTTAAAAAAAAACAAGAACATTAATGCATATTATGAATTGATGGAATCGCCCCTTAAATGTGGGCGTATCCTAAGAATGTAAACAAACTTTAAAGCACTAACTGAGCTTTGAGCATTGGTGAATTTTTAGGCATATTTGTAAGACTGCAGTATTTTATAAAAGTCGAATAACGAACGGAAAAAAGGTTAAAATCAAATATTGATACATATATGTATGTACCTAAAATTTTTCAACGTTTTTCATTCTTTCATGAAAAGTGGGCACACGCCAAGCAAAAAATTCAAAAATTTGTTTTCATACACAATCTTCTCAGTTTTGACTAAAGCTACGAGCAGACTGCATATAAAAGCCGCAAATGTTTGCGACTCTGACGTCAATTTTACGTCATCATTTGCGATTCTTGGTCGCACATCGTCTGAACACCCCTTTGGGGCAGTCCGCATATGCTCGCAAACCATGTGCGGATGATGTGCGACAACCAAGTCGCACATTAGTTTCCGACTTTTTTGCATATCGTGTGAACACTCTTGCAAATCAATTGTGACAATTTGCAGCCATGTGCGGGCATTTGCGGTCGTCCCAATCATTTGCAACTACACGAAAACAGGACACTGCAAATGCATGGATGTGCGAGCAAATATCAGCTGAAATTCTCTGTTTTATAAGGAGAATATTGAGAAAAAAAAAATAAAAAGACAAATTTCGATAAAAAAATTACTATTAAAATGGGTAGTTGATGAAAGTTTATTATTGTTTTCGGTTTCCGTTCGTTGCCACCAGAGATCACAAGTGCTTTTTTTCTAGATGTCAATAAAAGTGGTATTATTGTGAACTGTCGAGAGCAGAACTGTTGAAAGCACTCACTTTCAAATAATCCACGACAAGCGCTTCATAAATTGCGTCGAGCACTTCTGGGATTATGGTTGAGATGGTATTGACTGGAATGCGGACAAGATATTGCATAGACCGAAAATTCTCGCCTGTAGCCAAGAACCGGAGAGTCAGCATTAGTCGGTCTGAGGCAGAAATGCAAGATCGCAAGTTTTGTATCAGCTTTTTGAATCCGCGGTCATACCAAGGAAAGCAAATGGTCAAATTGATAAGCCGACATACGAACAAAACCGTGATATAATTCTGGTTCATTAGAACGTAATTCCAGCATCAATTTATTTTGCGCAAAAGCCTTCCGCCTGGCGATGTAGAAGCCAATTTTTTGTCCACACACTACGAACCCGTTTAATTTTTTTTAAACTCAATTCTTCTCGGATTTCATTTTCTAGCATATCCAATGCCAAAATAGCAATAGAAGCCCACTTTGTTTCGACATTTTGAATTAATTATAGCACTTTTTAATATTCGAGATTATAGCTACGTCAAGAATCCCAAGCCAAATACACAAAGTTTCACAAATGTTCGCAAACCTGCATATGACTGGAAATTGGTAATATGCGGATATTGTTGCACATCGTGTGAACACCTCGCATATAGACCAAAACATTTGCGATCAGATATGCGAACACATGATGTGCGACACCTTGACCGCAAATGCATTTGCGACTTTTGGGACAGAATTTGCATATCGTGTGAACACCCCTATATGCACGTTTGCGAGCACTGATGTGGGGATAGAATTTGCGATATGTTTGCGAGTTTTTAGGTGACGTCAGAGTCGCAAACGTTTGCGGGTTTTCATATGCCGTCTGCTCGTAGGTTAAGAGACGCACAAATTTGGGCTTGCTGATTCAATATAAATACCGTTTAAGGTGGCTTTACATGGAGTTGCAAATGCAGACGAAAACGAAACAACAACAATCATAGTGCAGACGATGAAAACGAACATGTTCATCTTCACTATAATTTTCAAGCTGCATCTATAATTTTCCTATAATTTGCATCCATGAAGACCGTCTGCATTTTTGCCTTCCCTCTCTATCACACAAGTATGATTTATTGATTTTGCATCCTCTTTTTTTGCAAATCAGGGCTCGCAGCTCCATGTAAAGGCACCTTAATGTAAATCCACCATTATTTGCAAAAACAATTTTTTTATAGTTTCCAATGAAAAGTGTGCGTCAGTCTCGCCCAAAATCAATTTTTTTCATTTCATACACAAGATGTTTATGAACACACAAAATTTCATGTTTTTCTCTCTAAACGATATTGACAGTTTTGTATGAAAAGTTAGCGTCAGTCACGCCAAAACTGAAATATTTTTATTTAAATTGAAGAAGATTCACTTAAAGCTTGCGTGTGCAAAATGTTAGCGTAGTGCTTCTATCATAATTATAAAAAAAACATAATTTAAGTTTGCTAAATTGAGGTTGTTTAACAAAAATGGCGATTGTGGGCGGTTTTTACCGGTTCAAAAACTTAGCCTTATTCTTGAACCATAGATTTATACCAAATTTCCGCTTTCTAGCTCAGCGATCTCTAGAGAGTATACATACGGACGGACATGGCTTAATCGATTAGACTTCTGATTCTGAGTCAGAATATATGTATAGACTTTTCTATGACTAACGGTATTATTTCCCTATGTTACAAACTCCTCACCAAATACAATACGCCTCATCATTTCGATAAAATCATCCTGCCGAAGGTTATGCAAGTTAAGAACTTTGGAAAATGTGGTAGAACAAAGTACACTCATTTGGTTGACCAAGATACCAAATTCGATTCACCTTCAAATTCCACAAGAAGTCAAGGGTGTTTAGCCTCAGCCTCAGCCATCATAGAGTAGAAAACTGTACGTCTTGGTTCTGTACTTTTTTTTTAAACAGAGAAAGTCGAGTTCTTGATAGCTTTTCTTTTTTCGCAATTACAAATTTAATACCCATAACATCGCGAACAGAAATAACAGATCTCATATTGTGTCAGTACCCCGTGGCGTAGTGGTTAGTGTGTCGGACTGACACGCCGAAGGTTCTGGGTTCGATCCCTGACGGCTCCACCTAAAAAATTCTTTACCGGGGTTCTGCCTCTTGCGAGGAAGTGACAAATCCTCCAAGAGTAATTAATGTCATGGAAAGTGCTTCTCTGTTAGCCGTTCGGATTCGGCGGTAAATTGTAGGTCCCTTCCATTCTTGGTGGTCCTTATGGAACTTGGTGGCAAATCTTTTTAAATCAATCGTGTGAGAAATTTGGACGAAATCACGAACCAAAAAAGTGTCCAGCTTTTCGTGATGAATGTAAAAGATGTGGCAAATTTAATCACTGGGCAAAGAAATGTAAAAGTACGCCAAAATCATACAGAAACAATCCTCAGCGCAAACTTACGTCCATGAAATTAAGACCAGTTATGCTGACATCGACTATGATCCTGAAGGTGAAGGTGAAGGAGAAGTTTTTTCAATCTCCACATTGAGTAGCATGTATAAGTGCAAACGTTTCTCAAAGGACTGGTTGGTGAATGCAAAAATAAATGGAAATATAATAAACTGCAAGCTTGACACGGGAGCGCAGTCAAATGTCATATCAAACAAATCAATTAAGGCATTTAAAATCAAACCTCATACGTTTTCAACTAGGGACATTTTAAAAGCTTTTGGAGGCGCAACAATTGAATTAACTGGGCAGTGCTATTCGCAAGTGGAACTTAATGGCATTAAAAGTGAACAACGTTTCCTAATTACACAATTAGACGTCAAAACTATTCTTGGACTTGAAGCATGCAGATATTTTAAACTTATTAATGAGGACAACATTTGTGAACTTAGGCCCGTATTTATCGAACGCTCTCAACTTAAGAGCCTCGTAAGTCTATTCAGCAAGCACTATTAGTACAGATTTACGAGCGCTCGCAAAACTTATGAGCGGTCAGGACCACTCCTAAGTTACGAGCGGCATCTTCGAAAAATATTCGAAATCACTAGTCTATTCGTACGCAGCAGTGTAACTTACGTTATTTGAATGCTAATTCGGCAGTCTCGAAGGATTGGTTAGTAGTCTTCCAGACTACTGAATAAAGTTTTAGTAGAGTACCGATATCGTTTAAGTTGCTGGGACTATGAAAAATGGAGTAAAAATGACTTTACCCCGCAAAGCATACAAACGAAATCATTGAGAAAAGTTAATTGTGGTAAGACTGCTGAGTACGAATAGACTACGATTTTTATCAATTTGACGTTTGGAAAACAGAATACTCATTTGTCATATGTAAATCATTGAAATGTGAAAAAAAATTGATGAAGCTGTACCGGAGTTTGCTCCTGTGAGTATTTTTGTTCCTATTTAATTTATTTACTTATTTTCCCAATTATTATATTATTATAGCCAAAGATATAATAATTCTATGAGACGTAAGCAAGCAATAATGGCAACGACATAATCTGCAGACTGGAAAGTGTAGCCATTGTATATGAAATCTATAGTAATATGGATAGCAGGATCGACTGTGGCGACACCATGAGCCTCCAAACCTTTTTTTCAAATTTCTCGTTTTGGAGAGAAAATGTAGGTGGAAAGGTTTAAATATGTGATAATTATCAGCGACATCTATGTGTCTCCAAACCCCGTTATCTCTTACTCGTTCCCCAGACTACTATAGATTTCATATACAATGGTGTAGCCGATAAACTAATAAGCAAGAACCAATGGTAAGTATTATTTTCAACTTGGTATCAATATTAATGTATGTATATTAAAAAATAGATCTTTATACAGTGCAATCTTGATATAGACATGGGAATAAGGAAAATGGGTGGCCTTCAACAACTTCGTCGCGTAATATGGAGAAATAATCTAGTCACAATAAGAACCAGTATCGCAGTCGATGTGTCCTATAATGCAAGGTAAAGTAAGTTTTTGGTTAAGGCTGCAGACAATAAAGATGTTGAAACATAATTAATTTATTTAAAGATGGGCTTGCCTTCATCATCATCCTCACACCATGATGATTATGATCATCAAATAATACAAATTCAACAGCAGCTTTCGATTAACCCACCGAAGAAGAAGAAAATATTATCAAATCAGTTATTTCGAAAATGGTCCAGATGAACCAGCGTTCATACTTCCTGTTTATTATAGCTGAATATTTGCATTCGGCGAATGTAAGCCAAGTAAAAGGACGCTCTGCTGCGAATATTGTGCCATTTTTGTTAAAGTGAACGACTGGGTCGTACAAACTTGCTCTAATGTGTTAAAATGATCTTTAAGCTTGAGATTTTCGGAAAAAACATTGAAAAAACATGAAATTTTGTTAATCACTTAAAAATCAATAGGTAAAACGATTTTTGGAGAAAATGAAGTAAACTATCAGATTTCTTTTGCTTTTTTTCAATTTTAAGGATTTTTTTTCAAAATCGTACGACCAGTTTTTTCAAAAAACGGTTTGTTTTGAAAACATATTCCAAATCTTTTTTGAGTATGCCTACATCTATAATTCTATGTACCAAGTTTGAAGCAAATCGGTCCAACTGTTTAGGCTGTAGATGCCGATACAGACGGACGGACAGACAGACAGAATTATCGGAACGAATTTTTTCGACTTCTCTATAATCGTAATGTTGTTTGATTGTCAAAAAAAAATTTTTTGTTTACGAATGCATAACTTGCCTTATAGTACCTTTTTTTATTTAAAAGAAATTGTCGATATTATATTTGTCGTCTGCAATAGGATACGGCGGTTCTAGAAAAGGATCTGGCAACCAATATCATCACAAATTGGAGTGGTTCCGTCCAATTGCAAGAGTAAGTTAGTTTTTTTACGGAAACATTGTTTTTTTTTATTTTCTTATAAAATAACAGAACAATACAGCCATTTTTGTGTTTATTTCTTCTTAGGCACACAAACAGTTTGACCACGACCACCGGTTGTCTTTCTGTGTTGACCACGGACACGGAGACCCCAGTAATGATGCATAATGCGATGGGCCCGGATCTTCTTCAAAGTTTCCAAATCGTCACGAAGTCCAACATCCTTGATGGCTGTCATGGCGAAGGTCTCCTTGCGTTTAACATCGATGTTCGTATTCATAATACGAAGAATGTGGTGAAACTCCTCTGGAATAACGAGACACTTTGTCTTCAGAGTTCATCGAATTCAAGCGAAAAGAGAAGTTTTAAGTTTAAAGGAGATTCTTTGCTCGTGTAGGGAAAACTTCCTCGTCACTGGCAAAGGCGAACGCCACTGGTGCCACCTACTCGCAAAACCACATTACTTACTCGCAATGTGCTAAACGCAACTAAAGGAATTCACCATTATCGGATCCCTCAAATAGAATCCAATTTCAAAATGGACTCCACGTCCACAAACTTGGATTCCACATAATTTCCAAGCCCTAACACATTTCCAGAATGTGTTCTCGTTCTCACAATCTCAGTGGAAGAAAATAATGGAACAAAGAGCCGATGACGTACATGGTCAGTTTATGTTCAGTGCACACCAAGAATTTCAGACTCAATGTTTACACTAGTCAGAATGTGAACAGAGAGATATCCACGACGTAGAGAGCGTCGGACCTAGAAATAAAATACCAGATAGACGGCAAGCAGCAAGTCATTTAAGTGATCGAAGCGGCCGATTTACTTTTTGTGATTTGACATATCACACCGGTTATTTCCTGAAGTCAAATTCATAATTCATAACCTAGGTAATATCATGTCTGAAATATCTAAAATTCTGCGCAGCTACAACTCCAGATTGAAAGAACCTAAAGGCCATATCACACTGACAGTGATTTCACTGACCACTGGCAGGCAGTGACGTCACGAAAACTGACGTGAATTTTACGCCAGTGAAGAAATTGCTCGTCAGTGGTCAGTCGGGAAAAAAGGTTATCACACCTACTGGCAGGCCTGTGCCAGTGTGTCCCAAAACTCACTGACACCTCATGCTAGTCAGTGATATTTTGTCCGAGTCGGTCAGTGAACTGACGCCTGAAAAACTGACTATCACACTACACTGACACAATCTTCACTGGCACAAGACACTGGCATGTGGCGTCAGTGAAATTTACTCGAAATCGGGTCAGTGAGCAGTTTTGCTATCACACTGACTGACTACCGACAGCCAGTGGCTGCCAGTTCCTTGTTTTTTTTTTTTTATTGATTTGTTTCAGGTGGAAAACTCTAGCTGCTGGTTTTTGGTTTGTTTGCTTACAAAAAATTATTTATAAGAAAATAATGTCAGAAAAAGAATTTTTGGAAATATAGTTGAAGTTACCACGATATCTTATTTGGCAGTGTGTGTGGTGGACAGCCTCAGCGATGATGATGAGGACAAGAGAACTTGTCGACGGCGCAGTGTTTGGCAAAAAAAGTGGTTGAGGCGTAGAGAGAAGGAAGGATTTCGCTGCGACTGCTATTCCAAATAGCTCAACCAACTATTTGGGTTAATATTCCAGAAGTACTTGACGATATTTATGTTGCGAAACAATGCCAAATCTAGGAAGTCTTCCGGATACAAATAAAACGCAAAGACTTCTTAATCGTTACAAGTTTATTTAAGGACTGAGTCAAAAAAACTAAAGTTAAAGTTATTCATCAATTAGTACAATAAGTTTAGTACAAATGGGATAGTACTAGTTAAGTGTTGCTGAGTATTTAAATTCATGTTAGGTACAAAATTCATTACTTCCCCTCAAAACTTAACTAGTATTTTCAAAAAAAAAAATAAAAAAAAAGATTACATATTCATTGATTAATTTAAGCCCAACAAATTGGAAAACCTTAAATGTTTTGTTTTACATAAATTTTTTGTTAGAATATCAGAGATCATATCATCTGTTGGGACATATTTTAATTTTATAAAATTCTTTTCAAAAACTTCTCTTACATAATGCACTCTGATGTCTATATGTTTACTACGACTATGATAAACTGGATTTTTAATTAGTTGTTGAGAACTCAAATTATCACCATTTATTTCGATAGGCTCTTTCACAACTTCAGGGAACCCAAGCTCCATCAAAAATGATCCAGGTACATGGCTTCTCTCGAAGCTGCTGATAACGCCATGTATTCAACTTCGGTGCTGCTAAGGGCTACAGATGGTTGTTTTTTCGATTCCCAGGTTATTGCTGCGTTAGAATCGCCAATGAAAAACGCATAACCGGTAAAGGATCTCCGATCATCGCTACTGCTAGCCCAATCAGCGTCAGCAAAACACTTAAGCTGCCCGCCGGTTTTTCTGTAAGAAAGTTTAAAGTTTATAGTATTATTTAGATACCTTACTATATGCTTGGCTGCAGCAAGGTGTTCTGCATGAGGATTCACATTAAATTGTGAAAGTTTATTCACAGAATGAATGATGTCTGGTCTTGTACATACGCCTAAGTACAAAAGGGACCCAATGAGTGATTGGTACAAAGATCGATCAACTTTAGCACATCCAGAACAACCACCGCACTTCGAAAACTTTTGGCTCGGCTCCAATGGGGTACAGCACTTCCGCGTCTGCACCATATTAAATTTCTCCAACAAATTCCGTGTAAACAGCTGCTGCGATATGGAAATGTGGTTCTTCTCCACGCTTACTTCAAAACCGAGAAAATGTTCAATCGGCCCTTTATCCACAACGTCAAATTCCAAGTTTATTTTGTCCTTGATTTCAGCTAAAACTTGTCGATTCGAACAAGCTAGGAGAATGTCGTCTACATACACAGCAATAACGTTGATTTCGCCTGACCTGTTAAGCGTGTACACACACGAATCTGCATTGCACTGATGGAAGCCCATGTCTTGTAGAACCTTATCCAGCTTCGAATTCCATTGTCTGCCAGCCTGCTTCAAACCATATAGCGCCTTCTTTAGCTTACATACCTTTTCAGGATGATTTTTGTCAACAAACTGCTCCGGTTGGCTCATAAAGACATCTTCTTCTAAATCTCCATTGAGATATGCGGCTGTCACGTCCATTTGGTGAACCACTAAATCATACTCAGCGGCTAACGCTAAGATGAGCCGAAGCGACGAAAAACGAACCACTGGTGAAAAGGTTTCGGTATAGTCCACACCGTATTTTTGGCCACAACCCTTTGCAACCAATCGGCTTTTGTAGCGCACAACATTGCCATCTTTGTCCCGCTTGATGTTGAAGACCCATTTGCATCTGATGACGTGTCTGTTTTCTGGTGGATCTACCAAATCCCATGTGTCGTTCGCTGTAATGGAATCGAATTCACTCTGCATAGACTGCAACCATCTCGCACCATCGATTCTATTTAAAGCTTCTGAAACATTAAGCGGATTAGTAAGAGAAAGAGTATTATTTGAACTGTCCAACTGGACACAAAGTTTTTGACGTGCACCGCTGCGTAGGTTTCGATAACCACGATCTTCTTGTTCAATATGACAACTGCCATGACTTTCTGGTACCATTCCACTCGTAGAACTAGCACGAGTCTTAAAACTGATTGGTTCTGCATCATCACAGCTTCCTTTTATATTCTCCTCACCACCAGCAACCTCAACACAACCAGCACCAACACAACCCTCATCATCTTTTGCGCCACTGAGTCTCGCAATAGGTTCTTTTGCCTCAGCATCATCATCACTTGGCCGATCGTTGATTTCAACTATTGTTGTTTCCAAGAACTTGACGTCACGGCTTTTGTGAAGTTTTCTCGTTTTTGATTCATACAACAGGTATGCTTTCGACTCAGAAGAATAGCCGACCATGTGACACTCAATACCTTTTGCAGCAAACTTCGACTTACCAGGCTTCTTATCCAATATAAAAGCTCTGCAACCAAAGACCCTGAGATGATCCACAGAGGGCGTTCTTCCTGTCCAAGCTTCGAAAGGAGTAACATTTTCAAGCGCCCTGCCATCCTTGCACCTTGCCATCTCGACTATCGTTCTATTGGCTCGCTCGGCAACACCATTTTGTTGGGGAGTGTACTGCACAGTGAGTTGTCGCTGAATACCCTCGTGGCTCAAGAAATCAGAAAATTGTTTGCTCAAGTATTCGCAACCATTATCGCTTCGAAGAACTTTGATTTTCCTGGACGTTTCTAGCTCGACTTTAGCCTTATACAACTTGAAAACATCAAAGATGTCACTTTTGTGTTTTAGCAAATAGACACAAATAAATCGACTAAAATCATCGATAAATAAACAGAAATATTTGAAACCGCCTGGTGTGGCCACCCTCATAGGACCGCAAATGTCACTATGAACAACTTCTAACACTTGGGTGCTCCGAGAATTTGAATATTTAGCAAAAGGTAAGGTACACAACTTTCCTTTGATGCACGTTTCGCACTCCAACGCGTTTATATTACCTTTTAAATCGAGACCACGTACCATATTATTCGCGAATAAAAATTGCAAGTCTTTGAAATTTAAGTGGCCGAAACGTTGATGCCAGTCCATTAAATTATTCTTGCTCGCGGTCATACTAAATAATTGTTTTTTATTTATCTCATAGAGAAATAACCTACCCGCGTTAAAAATAGTTTTTCCGTCAGAATTCATTATCACTGCGCCTTTATCATTGAATAAAACCGTATGCTGATTTTCGACAATTTTGCTAATAGACATGAAATTTGTATTGAGTAGCGGAACAAAAAGAACATCATGCAATCTGACGTGCATTACGGTTGTTTCAATTATTACATCACCAATGCCTTGTGACTGTGTATGATTATTTGCCGCTAGTTCTATTTTTTCGCTATGTGGCCTGAGGGAGACAAACATATTTTTGTCGCAACACATATGAGCGGTACTGCCGCTATCTAAAACCCAAGTATTTTTTGTTAACTCTATACTGGAACTGTTCATCACATTTAACATTGCAAAATTTGACCATTGCTTTGTTGCATTTTGTTCTGAACATGAAGAGGCAAAATGCCCCTTTTTATGACATTTGAAGCACTTACCACGTACTACTCGTTTTTTGGGTTGAGAATTTTGGCGCTGCTGCTGTTGCTCATTCGATGATTGTGGCTGGTTCTTGACTCGATGCTTAGAGAAAAAGGCAGATTCTCCACTGTCACGTGTCACTGTCACCACTTCTCCTTCTCGTCTTTTACCTTCCTCAATCAGCTTCGTCTTCAGCACATGAGGCTTCGGTAGCTCATCTCGAGATTGTATTGCTATAACGAAATTTTCATAGCTCTTTGGCAAGCTTGAAAGTAAGATTATGCTAATCAATTCCTCTGACATTTTAATTTCAACTTCTTTTAATTTTTCGAACACATCGAAAATATTATTAAGATGAGTAGCCAACGAGGAATTTTCCACCATTTTAGTATTTAAAAGTTGTTGGAACAAAGTTACCTTTCTCGCAGGCCCTCTTGGAGAATGGATATCTTTAAGTTTCTCCCATGCAGACTGTGATGTTACACAATTTTTAATATGTAGTACTTGCGTGGATTTTACTGAAAGCAACATCGTTGCAAGTGCTTTGCCATCCTTCAGCTTCCATTTTGCAATCTCTGCAGGTCTAGCGTTGTCAGCAGGTGCAGCTGTTTCCCCGGAAACATACGTCCAAAGCTCACTATGAACTAATATTGATTGCATTTGGATTTTCCAGCAGTCATAATTATCGTCGTCCAACTTGTCGATTTGGTATAATCCAGAACCAGAACTCATTTTATTTTAACAGATAAAATATACGAAGGTACGATCTGGGCCCATAACCTTTGTTGCGAAACAATGCCAAATCTAGGAAGTCTTCCGGATACAAATAAAACGCAAAGACTTCTTAATCGTTACAAGTTTATTTAAGGACTGAGTCAAAAAAACTAAAGTTAAAGTTATTCATCAATTAGTACAATAAGTTTAGTACAAATGGGATAGTACTAGTTAAGTGTTGCTGAGTATTTAAATTCATGTTAGGTACAAAATTCATTAATTTACAAGGTTCTTGTGGGTTGTTTTTTAGGGTTTTTTCTAATAATAGCTTTGTTTGTTGAGCCCTGAAGTCACTTTTGTTCTTCTAGCCGTTGACTTTTAATATTCCACTTCTTTCTATCATCGTTATGTCATGTTTAATTGTTATATTTTTACTTGCGATTATAGGTACTACATATAAGCCAAGTTATGCATTCGTAAAAAAAAAAATAACATCAAACATCACATAACGATGATAGAGAAGCCGAAAAAAGTGGGTCCGACAATTCGGTCTGTCTGTCTGTCTATCTGTCAGTCTATCGACACTATCTGTATCGGCAAAAATGCATATTCGTGATCTAGGAAATGCCACCTTTCCATTGATGTATCGCATTATATGAAAAATCGACTTTTATCTTTAAACACGATTTGCGGCTAAACTAGACGTGCTAGAGGCATCAAAGTTGACATCTTTAAACTCGACTTGCGGCTAAACTAAGTGACTTAGCGACTTCAAAAATGCATATTCGTGATCTAGGAAATGCCACCTTTCCATTGATGTATCGCATTATATGAAAAATCGACTTTTATCTTTAAACACGATTTGCGGCTAAACTAGACGTGCTAGAGGCATCAAAGTTGACATCTTTAAACTCAACTTGCGGCTAAACTAAGTGACTTAGCGACTTCAAAAATGCATATTCGTGATCTAGGAAATGCCACCTTTCCATTGATGTATCGCATTATATGAAAAATCGACTTTTATCTTTAAACACGATTTGCGGCTGAACTAGACGTGCTAGAGGCATCAAAGTTGACATCTTTAAACTCGACTTGCGGCTTAACTAAGTGACCTAGCGACTTCAAAAATGCATATTCGTGATCTAGAAAATGCCAGTTCTAAAAAATCAAAAAAAGTTGGTAAAAAAAGTTTTTTTCAAAACTTCCCAAAAAATACGGTACTTGAAATTTTTCAAACAAAATATCAAAAAACAGGTCAGTTCACTGACGGGGTTTCTTCACTGGCACATCGAGAAATTTCGTGTGCTGCCAGTGATGGGACAGGGTCAGTACACTGACGCTCTTGTTATAAAAGTGTGTCAGTGGTCCTATGCGCCAGTGACTACTTATCACACTAGTCATTTTTCGAGTCAGTCACTGACGCGATTTGGGTTGGTCAGTGAACACGTCAGTGAACTGACACCTTCACTGGCGTCCCAAAACTGGCTATCACACTACGGATGACTTCACTGACGGCATTGTGACGCGATTTTGACGTCACTGCCTGCCAGTGTTCAGTGAATTCACTGTCAGTGTGATATAGCCTTAAGAGCTGTTCCCAATAACTAAGTAAAATCTAGGTTACACCTTTTTCTTTACCACTTGTTAGTAAGCAGGACAAAAACTGTCCTTATGCGCATGAAAGTGTTATACGCACAAACACTTGAACCAAAGTGTCAGACGACACTTATTTCAAGATGAGTAAGCAGTGCAATACCCAGCTGTCACACAAATGTCACTTTCTCAGCACTAACGTTCAACATGACAAGTGTCAAATCGAACATGTCATCGAGCCCGAAATATATCAGAGGATTTCCTAAGTGAAATATGACATCACATATATTGAGTGAAAGTGTGATTCTGACAGTTCCTACGTATATATTTTTGCGTGCATTTACACTGACAAGGTAGTTCCGGAGCAAAATATACACAATAAAATATCTATCTATGCCATCCAGTAGAATTCAAGTCCTCACGGTAAATAATTCCATCCAGATTGTTTGATTTGAAGTACAAATGCGCAAGTCAAAACTCGCATTTGGCAAAATGAGCAGTGTGTATTGACCTTAATGCACCCTGACGAACGCCACCTACATTGCCAACAAAGAAACGAATCAAACACTGGAAGGAGGAAATACACTGGAAAGCAGAGCGTCGACTATATGGAAAGTGGTTGTGTTGATTCATGGACCTAATAAGTACTTATTAGGTCCATGTGTTGATTGTATGACTAGCTCTAGACTTAATTTTGAAGAAACCAATCATAAGACGAACAACTCCAGAACATTCCTGAAAGAAGAAAAAAAGTTTTTATTTCGCAGTAGTGCCACGCCATATTTTTTCTGTCTGGTAATTGGTTTTGACCAATTACTCAGACATTTTATTATATTTCTACGATTAATCAGGATTCATCCATAATCAGAGGTAAGAGTAGCAATAATTATTAGTCATCGATGCAAAATCTGTTGGATTTTAGCTTCGATGGCCGATAAGAATTGACCACGCACATTGTAGACACGCTAACGTGGAATTTCTTTTCTTTAGGAATATATACAATTAAGGAGGAGTAGGAGATTAATATCCTGTGGCAGGCGAGGCTGCGAATAATTTCTTGTACATCCTGGACATACCTGTGGCAGGAGATACAGAGCAGCAAGATTTTTTTTTACTTTTGGCCACTTCTGCATCCACATGCGGAGGCCCCGTGTGCATTTTATACACATAATTATACCTGAAATACATTTGCTAGTTAGCACTATGCATGCATATTGATGTGGTGTAAATTTTCTCTCGGATTTTCCTACACACCACTCACATTAACTCCCACGTGCACCCTGGCAAGGGTAATCTTGAAGATTTGATCCTTAATTTGGAGGCGCCCTTACGAACAAACGCTTGGTGTTGATCCGCAAGTCGGCTCGCCAACGTTTGCGACAGCAGCAGCGACATTTACATCGCAATCCTTTGTTGCATAACCTCGTGGAGGTAATACACCTCATCCATACTTTTTCGTGCCAATCGGAGGCACATTACCTACCGCAATTTGGAACGAGTACCCAGTCTCGGAAAGGCTGTAGGCTCCAACGACCTAGGAAGGAATTTTTGTTCTCGCAGTGTTCGGAACGTCTGGCGCGTGCTCCTGACACGGATGCCGGTTCTGAGAAGCAACTATACTTACCAACACGGAGTTCCTGCAATCATGTTACTTGTTCCTGCAACTATACCTACCAACACGTTGAGTTCCTGCAAATAAATCACCAGTTCCTGCAACTATACCTACCAGTGCTGGAGTTTATCTAAAATTATATTTATGTGTCACAATTATATATTTCTCTGGACATACCAGGTAACAATTAGAACCTTATTAGTTTTGTGTGTGTGTTATGTTAAGGACGTGAAATATCCTACGTCCCTATAGAACCCACAGGCGGGTTAACAATTGCCTGCGTACATATGTGCAGAAGCTATACGAGAAGCTTTCTCCCACGGACAGTGGGGTGCATGACCAAGTAATTGCACTTTATAGGCGATCGTTTTCACAATCAGTGGTTGGACCTAACGCCTCCTCCACTCCCTCATCGACGTCACATTTAACATCATGTTATTTTAAATAGTAGATGGAATATATAGTTTTATTTTCTTTATGATTTATAGCTTATTTATCGTAGAACTGAGTGGAAGTGAAGGTTTACCATTTGAGTTTCCTTTTTGTGTCAATTCGTTTGATTTTTCAAGGCTTCGCTCACGACTAACAAGTTGTGGAGCTTATGAAACAGAGTACATAAAAACTGGTCCTCAATAGAATGTTTTTTTTTTTAAAGATAGAAACCAGTCAATTACCTTTCAGCTAGTTACCGGAGTGCACTTCAGCAACAGCGTTAATCTGAAAACTATATTTGAAACTACCCCATTGGTAGAAAGTAGTATTTTTTGATTTGCATGCTTATATTTGGAATATATTCTTTTAATAACTTTTTACTACATTGATATTTAATTGCATTTACATCGATTACCGATCGGATGCGAACTGTATCCTTTCGTGTATGGTTATATTTCTGTTTTTACTATTGAATTTGCAACTCTTTCCTTGGTATACAGTCTTGAAACAACCCTATAGAAAGCGTATCCCTACGTTAGGTTTTGAATGTAATTCCTCGCGCACATTCATTATCCAAGCAAAATAATAGTCCGATAATACTCTTCTGTCCGTTTACTTTTTTTTTCCCCCTTTTTTTTTGAATTTCTACTTTTTGGTACGCTGAAGACAGTCGGTACGAATAAACCGACGCCGCGGTAGGAAATGTATCTTTCCTTTTTTTTTATGTTTCATCTAATTGGAAACACTTAGCGATCGGTCCGCGAACTGTCTCAAGAAGAGACAACCTTAAAACTTTGACTTTACGGTTAATGAAGTACCCATTATTCATTTTCTTTAGATAAGGGTAAATACCTTCATTAAGCTTTTTTCATTTCTTAGAAAAACAATTGTTTTATCAATATTACCTTTCACTTAAGATATTACTTTTAGAATAGGTCTACTATATAGTTAAGATTAAGATACATAGTTTATTTTCGAATACATATTATATAAACATTATAACATTTACAGCTTTGACTGAAATAATAATTTGTCTAGAGTCATTTAAATCTTGTTTAGCTACATTCCATATGTCATTTCAATTTACTTTTTTTGATTATTAAGATTCGTTAGTATATTTTAATAACTTGTTAGGATATAAGAAAAACTTTAATAAATAAGAATTTTAATTATAACGTTTTCATAAAATACTTCTGCATTTTCTTTTGGCTTGAATTCAGATTTTTTTCAGATTTTATGAAGATTCTAAAGATATTTATAATATGATTGAGTAAAATTTTCCTAGAGAGGGTGGTAACCCTCACGATTCCTTCAAGGTAACAAGATAATGTACATGGAACAATACTCATAGGGAGTATTATTTTTGGCAACGTTGATGTAGCTAAGTTTAGAGTCATGATTAGATACTAGGTTGAGATTAGGTAGTTTTTGGAGCAAGCATATCGGTGCTTGCTTATCATATTAGGGGCTGCCCATTAATATTGTTGAGTCGTAGGGACTCACAGGTACACGGTCAGCCAAGGTCGTAAGCAAGAGAGTTGGTTTTTGCTTATGTATTGGGTGGGTTGAGAGACCAAGGGGGATCGATCTACACCCATGATCCTCCCTCCCTGCAACGTTAGTCACCTCTTCCACATTCTGCGAAACATCGTGGTGGCAGATTGATGGGAAGGTGATAAATTTTGCCATGCAACCACGATGATCTATGGTTTGCTATCACGCGAGTACTTACGAGATATGTTCGTTGGGTTAGTTGATAAATTCCAACCAGATTCTTTTCTTCTGAGCTATGATCGCTCACGTTAAGAGGTGCAATTGCGAATCTTCTTTACTTTACAATCGTTTCTTCCAAGTCTTGTTGACGTTGATTATGAGGGCACTTAAGCTTTTTAACATTTCATATTCGAACTCGCACATCATGAGTTCACCGGTCAGCTGTGAAAAATAGAGGTAACACCGGTCAAGTAGATCCCGGAGCAAGTGCCCACGGCCTGGCTGAGCTGGTCATGGCTATGGTACTGCTGGCCACCGCGACGGTCGATCTCGACCACGGTTCTACGTTGTCGCATGCAGTTCTTATTATCTGTTCTCTACGAACAGTTGATGAGAAAGGGGGCGTTGCCGGCATAGGATCGCTTCCGTCCCTTCAGAACAGAAATAGGTAGCCATATCTGGTGAAGCGAATGCAATCTGAAGTAATGTCTTCGGAATTGAAAACGACATATAGCATCTCAAGCATTTTAGACTCCAGATATGAGCAAGGGTGTAGGCTACGATAAGACACGGCTACAAGAGGAACATCTATAGCTTGTAGTGGATAGGCGCGAGCATCATGGTGGGCATGAACTAGGCTGTTCCACGGTGTTTTGTGGTCAGAACCTACAGTGTGCTGTCAGATGGCTCGTGCTTCTGTGATGGGATGGAAATGAAATTAGGAAGAGTGGGAAGAGGAGCAGGGGGGGAACAAGGTACTGTGTTTGCGAAGTGTAAGTATGTCTTTTACAGGGATGCTGAATACACCGATACATGGTTGGAAGATGATGTGGTTGCTGTACGGTGGTATAGGAGACCAGGTTGAATAGGGGTGCTTGTTCCTTCCGGCTTCCTCTTCGGTTTGTGTTGCTACTAGGCAACGGGTTTGGAACTCGGATATTCATAGGATATTTGGGTGAGAAGGATCTGTGTCTGTTGGCAATTCGAATCTTCTTAAATTCTCATATAATTTACGTTACAGATGGCGCCCAACGTGGGGCCCGAATTAGTCAATGAAGACAAGATTAGATTCGATTTAAGTCAGGTCGATTCTGGAGTGATATAGTTGAGAGTTAAGAATTTTTGAGATTTTTCGGAATTTTTCAGTTTTTGAAATAAAGTTATTTGTTATTGTACAGTTCTCTTAGATGGAGGAATACTATCGAGGCTAGTAGTGTAGGCGCTATATTGTCCAGTGGTTTAGTGAATTCTTTCCTGAGTCAGTCTGTTGCATTAGGTCTACCTATCTTTCTCTACCTCTTGTCGCCTAGGTTTGTCTTCGATCTCTGTCCGGATTTAGCTGTTGTTTGCTTGATTGTCAGCTGCTGAGATGTTGACACTTCCAATAAGTGATGTCTGAGATTCTGGCCGTAGGAGAGTAGATTGAGCAGGTCTTCTGACCGGTGGTTGGTGCACTTTGCCCGACGCACGTCAGCTGCAGAAGCTGGTCATTCGCTCAAATACGACCCAATTTGTTTCAATGACAGATCAACTTAATTTTTTATCTTTTTGATTTATTATACTACCCCAGATTGCTTTAGAATTTTCAGTCGATTTACGATGTACGTCTGTAGTAGCGCAATGTCACCTTCGCATATTTGAACAACTTTTCGTTTAGAAGAAATTGCCCTTTTCTAGCAGTAGAACGTCGTAATGTACTAAGTCTACACACACTAAAAATTTTTTTTATTAACAATTTTTTTTTGTATTTGAATCGGTCATGATGCAAAACCGATACATGTACGCCTTGTTCCAATGAAGGAGGGGGTTACCACCTCCCGAATCCATTTATGAAATACAGCCTTAGATAGATTTAGATAATTTTGAGTTTGAGTTAAGTATATAGTTCAGTACAGTTTTTTTTGTGTTTTCCGTCAATCAAGTTGGGACGTAACTTCTTGATTGGACGTGTAGTTTTGGGATAGAGCCCGCCTTTTAGTCTTTTGGGATAGTGCCCGCCTTTTAGTTTTAGTTTGGGAAAGAGCCCGCCAATATAGAATACAGATTAGATTTATAGATTACATAGTATAAGGTTAGTTTATGAATACGATTCTAGTATAGATATCTGAAATTAAACCTTTTTTTTTAGGTATAAATAAAACATATATTATACTTCCGAGTACGTTTAAGTATCTAATTGAATATAGTATTTCTGAAAACAGTTTGAAGTATTGTTTTTGCTAAACGAATAGAATATACATATACTCACATTTAATATTAAGCACTTTTAGATTTAAGTTCATTTTTATAACTTCCGTTACTTGAATTACTTTAACTGACAAATATCCGTTAGAGGTCCTAGCTCACGGAGTATTTAATTTTTTTTTTACTATAAAATTTTTGACTTACCTTTTTTATTGTTGCATTACTCGAGTAGTATCCGTTCGAGGAAATTCTCACGGGCTACAATATAAATTATCTTTCTCTTTTGAATCCTTGTATTTACACGTGTGTCACGGTGTAGCCGTTTCCCTTACAGTCGCTATTGAATGTACGGTTCAAGACCGAAACGAACAGTCAAAAGTACTTACCTAACGAAGTACAAAGATTTCGACGCAATGGCTCCTGGGGGATCGAAACCAAAACCCGGCCACGTTCAGAACGATGTCGTGGAAGATCACTCCGAGGACGAAGACAGCGTAGCCGAGAGTCTACCGAGAGATAACACAATCGATAGAAGTATCGTAGTAGACGACGATGAGGTAGCAAGAGCTGAAGAGCAATTGCGTAAGGATGCTGCTGACCACTCAGCGTACATCCAGAAAGTAGTTTCTGCTACTATTGACCTGCACAGGGTCGACGATAGGAAATTTATGGCGGAAGCGTTGGAGAAAAGTCACACACGCTTACTTGACCAAGTAGCCCTACTACTACGAAAACGAACAGTCAAAGCTATTCAACCTGTCGCCCCTCCTAAGCCAGTTGCTCCCCCAACAAGACCACTTGTTCCACCTAACGCTACTTCAACGCAACAAGTCGCACGGCAAGTTAACTTAGCCAACCCAGACACTACACGTGTCTTTAACCAAAATGTCTAGTCCGCGTACAGACCAATCGATGAAATCGATTTGGCAGATCGTTACACACCACATTATGAGCCAACTAGAGTGCCACCTTTGTCGGATGTCAATCCAGCCCAAATGCCTCTAGGCTCCAACTTAGACGAGTTTATGTCTCGAGTAAATGCCTTCAATTTCGACGACGAGTCCGCTGTGTCGCCACCTAGGCCGCCACCCTCGAATGCTACTTCGATGAACCGTGTTCATCCATTCCACAAGTGGGGATTAAAATTCGATGTGAGGAATATGTCGGTCGACGACTTCCTGTTCCGCCTAGGATGTATTCGAAATAGTTATGGCGTATCGTGGTATGAGATTACCGCCAATTTCTACCACTTCGTGTCAGGTTCTGTTGAGTCATGGTACTGGGTGTACTTAAAGGGCAACAAACACACGACGTGGGACGAATTGAAAACTGCTTTGGTAGAACAGTACCGCAGTTTGGAAAGCGACACTGAATTGTTCCGCAAATTGTCTGAAAGCAAGATGATGAATGGCGAATCTTTCAATGACTTTTATGACGCCATTCAGTATTTAAACTCCAGGATGAGAGTTCCTAGACCAGAAAAGGAACTCATAGAGATCACCAAAACCAATGTCCGTAGGCGAATGGGTGAACTACTCATAACCTACAGTCCGTCTAGCTTACGACAGCTAGCATATTACTGTCGAGCCATAGAGAAGGCTCAGTCTCAATATGAGAACGTCCGTCCGAATTTCGTGCCAAGTGCACAACGTCCACCTGCAAGGCGAGTTGTTAATGAAATCGTAGAAGAGCCTTGTCAGGATCTAGTCGTAGCATTGCCCAATGCCAGTGTTGAAGCGATCCAGAGGGACCATAAGCCGCAGAAGTGTTGGAATTGCCAAGTCAACGGTCACAATTTTCGTGATTGCGCAAAACCGATAGATAAAATCTTTTGCTTCCGTTGTGGTCTTCCAGACGAATATAGCCTGTCCTGTCCAAAGTGTTTAACGGGAAACGAGAGGAGGAACAACCCATTAACCGGGGGGGTTCGCTCCGATTAGACGCACCCGGAAGTCAAGTGTCCAAGCCGACAAAGCCTCTTCAACTTCCCAAAATCACAATTCTAAAACCACACAAGAACAGTAATGAATTAGAAAACCAGATAAACCATGATGGTAGAACAATCCCTATTTTAGAAGAAACCAAAACCAATACAAATTTGAATTTTAAGGATAACGTATCCGAACCATTATACCGTAAACCATTTCACGAACGATTACGTAATTATATCGAGGTACGTAAGCGAATTATTACTTACTCAGAGCTATCCAAGCGGATACAACGGTTAAGGGAGCGCTTCCATCGGAAGCGGACTACTTATCGTAACATCGCTTCAGCAACCATAGGCCGAGAATCGACCGACCCACGTCCATATGTGACGGTCAGTCTGTTCGGCGACAATTTCTTTGGTTTGCTCGATTCAGGGGCAAGTATCAGTTGTTTAGGCACTGATATACTCCCCTATTTGAAGAGTAAAGATGTTACGGTAAGGAAGGTAGAGACTACCGTGTCCACGGCCGATGGACACAAGCAATCCATAGTAGGAGTGATCACTACGTTGATCCAGTACAAGGGAGTAATAAAAGATATCGATCTTTATATTGTGCCGTCTTTAAGCCAGCGTCTATATTTAGGCGTTGACTTCTGGCAACAATTCCAGATTGCGCCTCATATAATTGCGGGTCTTTCAGGAATTGCGACCGGTGGGCCAGATGTGAGACCCACCAACCAGATAAAGTTGAATTATGAAGAGTCTAAACGACTCGAAGCTGTCGTTCGTAGATTTCCTTCTTTCGCAGTCCATGGACTCGGGAAAACAAATCTAGTGCAGCATTATATAGACACGGGTGATACCGTACCAATTAAGCAAAGGTACTATCCCGTTTCTCCAGCGATACAAACTCTCATGTACGCGGAATTGGACCGCATGCTTTCGTTGGGAGTCATCGAGGAAAGTTCCAGCGCATGGAGTTCCCCAGTTGTGCTTGTACGCAAACCTGGTAAGAACCAATTGTGCCTGGACTTTCGGAAGGTGAACTCCGTAACAAAGAAAGATGGTCGTCCAATTGCGCATATAGAGGGGCTGCTGGCACGTCTGACAGAGACACGTTATATTTCTAGCGTGGACCTGAAGGATGCGTTTTGGCAGATACCGCTGGAGCAAAGTTCGAGGGAAAAGACCGCTTTTACGGTACCTGGCAGACCACTGTACCAGTTTAAGGTCATGCCTTTCGGTCTATGTAATGCGGCACAAAGTTTGAGTTACCTGATGAGTCGCTTAATCCCATCCGGATTACGAGATCAAGTATTTGTGTACTTGGACGATCTATTGGTTGTGTCAAAGGATTTCGACGAGCACATACAGACTCTGGAGATAGTTGGAAAGTGCTTGACGGATGCAGGTCTGACGATTAACGTCGAGAAGTCGAAGTTTTGTTTTGATGAGCTTCACTATCTCGGTTATAAGGTCGGTCAGGGTTGCTTGAAAGCTGATCCTGACAAAATTTCAGCAATCACTAGCTTTCCGTTACCAACCACAACTCGCCAAGTTCGCCGATTTCTCGGTATGGCAGGTTGGTATCGACGGTTGGTGAAGGATTTCAGCACCCTAGCCGCACCTTTGACCGAGACACTGAAAAAGGGAAAAGCCTTCAAGCTCGGACCAGAAGCTATTGAAGCTTTCCTGCAAATCAAACAAGCATTGACTTCAGCGCCTGTATTAGTCAATCCGGACTTCTCTAAAGAATTCATTATTCTCTGCGACGCATCCGCGACTGGCATCGGATGTGTACTCTGTCAGCGGGACGAATCCGGGGCGGAGCAGCCTATTTACTACTTCTCCCGGAAACTGAATGCTGCTTAAAGAAACTATTCGGTGACAGAACGCGAATGCTTAGCAGCTTTTGAGGGTATCCAGAAGTTTAGATCTTACGTTGAGGGATACCATTTTCGTGTTATTACCGACCACTCCAGCCTGAAATGGCTGATGACTATGAAGGACCCAACTGGAAGATTAGCGAGGTGGAGTATGCGACTCCAAGGCTTCGACTTTGTGGTGGAGCATAGAAAGGGAACATTGAATGTCGTGCCAGACGCTCTGTCTAGAGCTTATGAAGACGATGAGTTGACAGTGTCAGCTTTCCTTTCATGTCTACCGCAGATCGGAACCTCGGAGGTACTCCACATCGATCTTGAGGATCCGTACTTTAAATCAGAAGGTTATCTTGATATCATTAGTCATATCGGGAAGGAGCAGGAACGGTTACCTGACCTTAAAGTGTCGGAAGGGTGTGTATACAAACGTACTAAACATGCGGTTGGTAATAGCTTGGCCGACGATCTAACTTGGAAGTTGTGGGTTCCATCAGAGATGACAGAATCTTTGATTGCATTGGCTCACAATCCGCCGCGCGCTTCGCATGGTTGTGTGGTGAAGACAATTTATCGGTTAAGAGACAGATTCTACTGGCCAGGTATGTTCACTCAGGTCAAACTTTACGTAGACAGGTGTGAAGCATGCAAAACCAGTACAGAAGCTAACATGACTTTAAGAGCTGAGACGGGAAACAGTTTCGAGGTAGATAGGCCGTTTCATCATCTGTATGTTGACTTTCTCGGGCCGTACCCAAGGTCAAGATCCGGAAATGTTTACATCGTAATCGTATTAGACCAGTAAACCAAATTCGTTTTCATCAAACCATTGCGCAAAGCAACTGCCGCGAGCGTGGTTAAATTCCTAAGAGATGACGTTTTCTTAATTTACGGAGTACCAGAGAGTATACTCTCTGATAATGGTACACAATTTGTTGGGAAGGAGTTCCAGAAACTTCTTGATGTTTTCGGGGTCAAGCATTACCGGACGGCAGTGTATGCTCCCCAGTCGAATGCTAGTGAACGCGTAAACCGTTCAATATTAGCGGCCATACGGTCGTATGTCAATCCTCGACAGACGGATTGGGATGCCCATCTGTCTTCGATCAGCAGTGCCTTACGCACGACAGTACATTCAAACCTTTCAATGTCCCCATATGAAGCCTTATTTTGGCAACGCATGATAGAGCACGGGGCAGATTATCGTTTGTTGAGAAAGTTGGGTGGACTGAACTGTTCGGAGATAGATTGGCTTCCCAAGGTGGCCAAGAAGAATATCGTTCACTCGTATTTAAAGCAAGCACTAATGAAAACTCACGAAGCATACGAGAAATACTATAACCTTCGGAGTAGGAACGTAAGTTTTAAGGTAGGTGATGAAATCTATAAAAGAAATCATGTTTTAAGCGACGCAACAAAACATCTGACTGCGAAATTATGTCCTAAATTCATTAAAGTTCGTGTGAGCCAAGTGTGTGGCAACAACTTGTATGAAGTGGAAGATAGGCGAGGACACAAATCTACGTGCCATACAAAAGATTTAAAGAGATAGTTTTCTTTTAAACCACCTTATTTACAATTACATCCCGGACTTACATTGAAATAACCTGACTTTCCAAAAAAAAATTTTTTGTGACTAAACCTAAAATAATTTTCAGATAACTTATCCGAGTACACCGAAGCAGAGAGAAGATACTATAGAGAGAGACAACTTTCCTCGCCTCCGTCCCCGCACAGATTTTTGTTTACATTTTTTATAACGAGTTGAATTCCTATCGGTATATACATGTTTTATCCTTGTCCAGAACAAACAAAATCAAAAAAAAAAAATAAGTGTCTCTTTCTCTCTTATTTAAAGGTCTATGGACAGCAACTTGCATCTGTGTTGTCCTCACATTTTTTTTATATGGAGTTTAATACAGATGCAAGTTGCTGGCAGAGTCGCAGCTTGTAGGCTAAAAGAGAGCCATCGTCGAAGTTGCATCTCTCTATTAGTATCTTCTCTCTGCACCGAAGTGCTTGAAGAGACACCCAATATGCATAAATCAATTTTTTTTTTGCCCGGCTCTCAGCTGTGGTGCGTTCGTTTAATGGATTTGTGTAACAATTGTCAACAATTTTTTACTTTTGACGTTCGTAAATTCCGAAATTGTGACAAAGTGTAACATTCGCGTCGTTCGTTTATGCACAATAAAGTTACATTCTGTAACAATATCCAACTCATCTCCAAGACATGAGTTGAGAATGTTGATCTGTCAAAAGCGAGAAAAAAAAGAAAAAAAAAAGAAATTTTACATTTGACAAGAAGTGTGATCCACAAAAGATTCTGAGAACGAGGACGACAACCAGGGCGATGGGAGCTCGGATTCACAAAATTCAACCTCATCTAAAGTTGTTAGTACCTAAATAATAATAAAAATTATTTTCCAGCTTTATTTTCATACCATTGCTACGAACTTTCAGGTAATTCCTCCTCCCAAACCACCAACTCCAGTTGCAACCCCTCAATCGTCTCAGACGATGACGAGACCGAAAGCGAAGAGGAAAACGTTGTCGAAGCTAACTTGCCAAAAGACACTAATGATAAGAAAACAACTCCAGCCAATGAAGTGAAAAAAATGGATAATGATACCGAAGAGTTCAGCGTTGGAAAATCTCCAAAAAAGGAATCCAAAGACGATAAATACGCTCACTATGGTTTCTCATTGCCTCCGGAGCCTAAAGGCAAACCAACCGTAGAATTGGTTGATAAGATACAACATCTGTACGATAAGATGGAAACAAGTAACATGGGCATGAATCGGTTATCCAAGAGCGGAAAGACTCGAAATCCTAGCATTTATGAGAAACTCATTTCGTTCTGCGACATCAATGAATTCGGAACGAACTATTCGCCAGAAATGTATGATCCCTTGCAATGGGGTCAGGAAAGTTTCTACGAGGAACTGGCCAAAGCGCAGAAAGTTGAAATGACGAAGAGGCAGAAGTAGAAGAAGGATAGCGATAAGATTGAACAAGCCACAGCAGCAGCGAGGAATGTCGAGGAGGAAGCTAAAAAGAGGTGAGTTTGTTTTTTGTCACATTGTTTAGTAAAGTTGGTGCTATTTTTTTGCTTATTTTGCTTAGAAAATCAAAATGGGATCAACCGGCCGCAGTCAAAACAGCACCACCAGCTGGAGCAGGAATATGAAGTAGCCCGACAAGTTACATACACTATGCGGGGAGTTGGACTTCGTTTTGGCTCCCAATTGAGGCAGTATTAGATAATAAGTTGTTAAAAATCAATAATGTAAAGAATTAACCTAGAATAGTGTCAAATTAAATAAAAAAAGACTTCGTTTGTGTTCTTTAACTCACAAATACAAAGTATTGTTTTTTCATTTTTTATTTCTTACGGATTTACATTACATACAGTTAAGATATCAAAAATAAAGAGGATTTATAAAAAAAAAATGTTTGTAAATCTAGATAACAGAAGATAGCGTCCCCTCGACTAAGCTCTAATCGTCTTCGATCTTTCGCACCAGGTAGTAGCGGATGTGTCCCAAATCGGGAATACGATATTCAACTACAAGGGGAACATCTGCTGACATCGACAGCTACACTTGGTTTGACAAAGGAGTCGCCTTTGTGAATGCGTTCAGGTAGCGGCAAGCAAATGTAAGCGTTACTGGTTCCTGCATTTCAATAGTGACGGCATCTTCTTCCTTGTCAACATTTGATGTTTGTGCCAACTTGACGTTAGCTGATCCAACATCGCCTGAAGCTGAGAATTTGACACCTTCTTTGGTGCAGCAGATGACCACAGATTCACCGAATTGCGCCAAATCTCTGCAAATGCGAGCAAATTCCATTGAAGGCATTCGCACCACACAACTGTATTCAGTTTTTGGAATTCCCAACTGCTCCTGATCTAGATTCATCAGTTTCATCTCATAGTCGGAAAACTTTTCTTGATTCTGTGATTCGAACATAAAAGTGACTGTGTCGGCGTTGTCCTCAGCCTTAACCGTTACGTTGTCCTCATTGTTTGCACATTTAAGGATTTTAGCCATGCTGGCGAGATTCATTCCCATTGAGATGTTTCGGTCACAGCGATATTTATCAAAACCATCTGAGCGAAGACTAAGAGACACTAAGGAGACGTGGAAATTGTCCATCGCTTGCAGCTGAGGTGAAATACTTTTTATTAAAAACACAATTGAAGTAACTCATGAACTTACTTGAATTCCAGAATCAGTGCATTCGAAAGTTCTTTCATTTAGGAGATCCTTGATGGCATCAAGGACTTTCTTCAGTGTGATAGCAGAAAGGAGGCGTGCTTCGAACATTTTTGTTGCATAAAGTTTCAAAATAAAAACTTGAGGACAGATATAAATAAAGGCACTTTATCCTTTTGAACATTTTGTTAATTAAAGTAAACTGTGGTTTATTAGCTTATAATTGTTTGAGATCAAGACAACTTTTTTGTTGAAAACTATTTCACAAAATTAAAAAATTAAAACATCTCGAAAAACGTGAGCTACATGTGATTTTGGTCGAACTCAAGTGAGATGTTTTGCTTTTTTTATTATTAAATTTCATTTGACAGAGCAACAGAAGTCGTTCTTAAATGAAATTGTTACAATCTTAACAATTTCTAACATGACACTTCAACACTTATTTTTGACATACCAACAATGTGGAGAAAACGAACGCACCACTGTGCATGAGACTCTTGGTTGACATACAACCTACGTCGTTCTGATACAGTTCAGATAACCAACAGAGTGCTCGAATGACGTCAGAGTAGTAGCGTGTATAAAATTTTGTTTTTGTCTTCGACCGACTAGACGTTAAAGAGTCGCAGTGTCTTTACGATACGACGAGTGAGGGAACCAGAAGTACTAAATGCCCATTTTGCGAGAAGTTATCCTTTTCTTGGAGATTAGACTAAGTGGACTTAGTCGAAACTCCAAGTTTTGTGGGGAAAACTTCCTCGCCAGTCACTGGCAAAGGCGAACGCCACTGGTGCCACCTACTCGCAAAACCACATTACTTACTCGCAATGTGCTAAACGCACCTAAAGGAATTCACCATTATCGGATCCCTCAAATAGAATCCAATTTCAAAATGGACTCCACGTCCACAAACTCGGATTCCACATAATTTCCAATCCCTAACACATTTCCAGAATGTGTTCTCGTTCCCACAATCTCAGTGGAAGAAAATAATGGAACAAAGAGCCGATGACGTACATGGTCAGTTTATGTTCAGTGGGTGCAGGGAACTAACTTCACGGGCACTACCTTCACATGGGAATTAACTTCACCACTGGTGGGAACTAATTTCACTTTTTTTTTTGATGAAGTTAATTCCCACCAAAAGTGGGAATTAATTTCACTATTTTGTGGGAATTGATTTCACTTTTGTATGAAGTTATTTCCCTCGGTGGGTGGGAGATAACTTCACTTCTTACTACAGTAAATGATATAATTATTGTTATTGTGTTATTTAGTTTGGCATGATAAACTAAGCCCGCTTCTGCCGGCTTTGTATTATAGAATGCACTGAAACTGCATTAGCAGCGAAAATAATTAAAACCAAATGTTTGCAAAGATCAACTTTAGTTTTAGTTAAAAATTCGCGCGAATTTTGATTTTTGAGGAACTGGCCAAAGCGCAGAAAGTTGAAATGACGAAGAGGCAGAAGTAGAAGAAGGATAGCGATAAGATTGAACAAGCCACAGCAGCAGCGAGGAATGTCGAGGAGGAAGCTAAAAAGAGGTGAGTTTGTTTTTTGTCACATTGTTTAGTAAAGTTGGTGCTATTTTTTTGCTTATTTTGCTTAGAAAATCAAAATGGGATCAACCGGCCGCAGTCAAAACAGCACCACCAGCTGGAGCAGGAATATGAAGTAGCCCGACAAGTTACATACACTATGCGGGGAGTTGGACTTCGTTTTGGCTCCCAATTGAGGCAGTATTAGATAATAAGTTGTTAAAAATCAATAATGTAAAGAATTAACCTAGAATAGTGTCAAATTAAATAAAAAAAGACTTCGTTTGTGTTCTTTAACTCACAAATACAAAGTATTGTTTTTTCATTTTTTATTTCTTACGGATTTACATTACATACAGTTAAGATATCAAAAATAAAGAGGATTTATAAAAAAAAAATGTTTGTAAATCTAGATAACAGAAGATAGCGTCCCCTCGACTAAGCTCTAATCGTCTTCGATCTTTCGCACCAGGTAGTAGCGGATGTGTCCCAAATCGGGAATACGATATTCAACTACAAGGGGAACATCTGCTGACATCGACAGCTACACTTGGTTTGACAAAGGAGTCGCCTTTGTGAATGCGTTCAGGTAGCGGCAAGCAAATGTAAGCGTTACTGGTTCCTGCATTTCAATAGTGACGGCATCTTCTTCCTTGTCAACATTTGATGTTTGTGCCAACTTGACGTTAGCTGATCCAACATCGCCTGAAGCTGAGAATTTGACACCTTCTTTGGTGCAGCAGATGACCACAGATTCACCGAATTGCGCCAAATCTCTGCAAATGCGAGCAAATTCCATTGAAGGCATTCGCACCACACAACTGTATTCAGTTTTTGGAATTCCCAACTGCTCCTGATCTAGATTCATCAGTTTCATCTCATAGTCGGAAAACTTTTCTTGATTCTGTGATTCGAACATAAAAGTGACTGTGTCGGCGTTGTCCTCAGCCTTAACCGTTACGTTGTCCTCATTGTTTGCACATTTAAGGATTTTAGCCATGCTGGCGAGATTCATTCCCATTGAGATGTTTCGGTCACAGCGATATTTATCAAAACCATCTGAGCGAAGACTAAGAGACACTAAGGAGACGTGGAAATTGTCCATCGCTTGCAGCTGAGGTGAAATACTTTTTATTAAAAACACAATTGAAGTAACTCATGAACTTACTTGAATTCCAGAATCAGTGCATTCGAAAGTTCTTTCATTTAGGAGATCCTTGATGGCATCAAGGACTTTCTTCAGTGTGATAGCAGAAAGGAGGCGTGCTTCGAACATTTTTGTTGCATAAAGTTTCAAAATAAAAACTTGAGGACAGATATAAATAAAGGCACTTTATCCTTTTGAACATTTTGTTAATTAAAGTAAACTGTGGTTTATTAGCTTATAATTGTTTGAGATCAAGACAACTTTTTTGTTGAAAACTATTTCACAAAATTAAAAAATTAAAACATCTCGAAAAACGTGAGCTACATGTGATTTTGGTCGAACTCAAGTGAGATGTTTTGCTTTTTTTATTATTAAATTTCATTTGACAGAGCAACAGAAGTCGTTCTTAAATGAAATTGTTACAATCTTAACAATTTCTAACATGACACTTCAACACTTATTTTTGACATACCAACAATGTGGAGAAAACGAACGCACCACTGTGCATGAGACTCTTGGTTGACATACAACCTACGTCGTTCTGATACAGTTCAGATAACCAACAGAGTGCTCCAATGACGTCAGAGTAGTAGCGTGTATAAAATTTTGTTTTTGTCTTCGACCGACTAGACGTTAAAGAGTCGCAGTGTCTTTACGATACGACGAGTGAGGGAACCAGAAGTACTAAATGCCCATTTTGCGAGAAGTTATCCTTTTCTTGGAGATTAGACTAAGTGGACTTAGTCGAAACTCCAAGTTTTGTGGGGAAAACTTCCTCGCCAGTCACTGGCAAAGGCGAACGCCACTGGTGCCACCTACTCGCAAAACCACATTACTTACTCGCAATGTGCTAAACGCACCTAAAGGAATTCACCATTATCGGATCCCTCAAATAGAATCCAATTTCAAAATGGACTCCACGTCCACAAACTCGGATTCCACATAATTTCCAATCCCTAACACATTTCCAGAATGTGTTCTCGTTCCCACAATCTCAGTGGAAGAAAATAATGGAACAAAGAGCCGATGACGTACATGGTCAGTTTATGTTCAGTGGGTGCAGGGAACTAACTTCACGGGCACTACCTTCACATGGGAATTAACTTCACCACTGGTGGGAACTAATTTCACTTTTTTTTTGATGAAGTTAATTCCCACCAAAAGTGGGAATTAATTTCACTATTTTGTGGGAATTGATTTCACTTTTGTATGAAGTTATTTCCCTCGGTGGGTGGGAGATAACTTCACTTCTTACTACAGTAAATGATATAATTATCGTTATTGTGTTATTTAGTTTGGCATGATAAACTAAGCCCGCGCGAATTTTTAACTAAAACTAAAGTTAATCTTTGCAAATATTTAGTTTTAATTATTTTCGCTGCTAATGCAGTTTCTGTGCATTCTATAATACAAGTTGAAAAAAAATCAAAATGTTTGCAAAGATCAACTTTAGTTTTAGTTAAAAATTTCGCGCGAATTTTTAACTAAAACTAAAGTTGATCTTCCCCCTCTATGAGTTGACCTTGTCGCGGTGAGGGGGCTTACGTGAGATTCTTCAACACATACACACACACACACACACACACACACACACACACACACACACACACACACACACACACACACACACACACACACACACACACACACACACACACACTCACACACACACACACACACACACACACACACACACACACACACACACACACACACACACACACACACACACACACACACACACACACACACACACACACACACACACACACACACACACACACACACACACACACACACACACACACACACACACACACACACACACACTTCAACAATTGCAGAATCACACTAACTAAAATAACTCAATCTAACTAAAATCATGAACTCAAAAGCTACAAATAATAATAAAATTCGAGTGGGGATGTCCACTCAAATGTCGGCAGGAGTCACGACTGCCGGCACGGGCTTTGCCTCGAAAGAGGAGGAGTCGCCAGTGACCAAAAGTTCATTAATGAAAGACAAAAAGAAAACATATAAAAAAGAAAAACAAAAACAAATTCAAACGCCAGGCGATATGACCGGTAGGACGACCTCAACTCCCGGGAAGGCTGTAAAGCCGTCCGAGAGTAGGGGAAGTGCTACCAGTCTGGACGCTCCTCCGCAGCTGTCGGGACAAATCACGGTCGGTAGTGGGGATGCTGTGACTTACAGTACCTCTGCTGCCCTCCGTGACTGCCCCCCGACAGTTGCGGATGTAAATAACAAAAACAGTGGCAGTGCCACAGTGACACACTGTGACACTCCCACCGCACTATTGAGCTCAGACTCTCAAGAAATTCCCCTCCTTGACGGGGGTGTAGCTGTGACTTTCAGCTCCACCTCGGACAAGGAGAGGAATACCACCGCCCAACAAAAACCTTCGGGCTCAGGAAGGGGTGTCCAGGGGGCTGATGGTGCCGTGACTTACGGTTCCACCGGCGTCAGGGGTAAACCTTCCTCGAGCTCCATGGGGATTCCCCCCTGCGACGGTGAGGCTGTGACTTACAGCACCACCGCTGGAGGGAGGAGTGTAACGTACTCACGAAAAGACAAACGGAACGCGGAGAGATTAGTGAAGATGCTAGGTGACTTACCGGTGTCGGATCTGGACTCGAAGCAATCTGCCAAACTCGTGTGGGCAAAAAATATAATTAAAAGCGAAGACTCTACGTCTAAGCGCCAGCGATCCTTTGAGGGAACCGGTCCGGAACCCAAAAGACCAAAGGCCAATTCCAATACTCTTTCCAACATCAGGAAAGATCTATCCTTTAGTGACGTACTAAAGGATAAAACCATTTTAGCGGTGATTGATAGGAGTAATGTAGATGGTATGATCTCCTTCGATCGGTGGACGACGGTCTTGAACAAGCTTCAGGCTTCCTACTGGACCCTCATGATGGAAAATCCAGGTGAACCTGCCATTTTTGAGGATGCCGGGTGGTACCAGGGGCGCGTCAAGCTCGTCGCCTTCGATGGTCGGAGGTCGTGCGATCTATATAAGCTCGCTATCAGTAGGTTGGAGGGACTCTGGCCTGGTGCTAAGCTCGAGGTTGTGGCAAGAGAAGACATTCCTTGCAGACCAAGAGCTCGTACCAGATTACCAGCTGAACTCTCCGACAAAGAAATCATCCTTAAAATGCTACAATATGGTAACCCATCCCTGCCTACTCATGACTGGAAAGTCGCCAAGCTGGAGGATCCGGAGGGTCCTTATAGATCGGCTATTATAGTCATCAATAGGGATTCACTGGCTCCACTAGCGTCGACCAAAGGAGTGATTAGGTTTGGATGGTCTACCATTACGCTGAAAGTGTATAGGAAAGACGAAGAAAGTGCCAGACTAGCACTCACAACATCGGAGGATATACCCGCAGTGGAGGAACCTGCTGGTGTTATCAACCTTCCAGAAATGGAAATAGATGCACCCAGCACTCCTTCTATAGGTATGCCCTCCTCCAAACCAGATACCGCATCCGACTTGGATGCTCACACTGTCGACAGTCCTTCCGACATGGAGACTGAAGACTACATTAATGAAGATTTTCTTTTACGGTCATCCTCGGAGTCTGACTCAGAGGAGGACCTCAATAGCACTGTAAGAGGTGGTCTGGAAAACTGCAACCGAGATGGTTCAGCTACTACAGATTAACGTCCAACATTCCAAACTGGCTTCGGCCTCCCTTCTTCTCCGACTGCAAACAAAAGGGGAAGATATTGTCCTGATCCAGGAACCATGGATTGTCAAATCTATTGTTCATGGACTCAGGACTCCTGGGTACTACTTGCTGTATGCATTGGACAAAGGTGAGCCACGATCCTGCATATTAGTGAGAAGTAATATTAATGTATTTATACTCCCTGACTACAGCGATCGAGACGTTACCACGGTCAGACTGCAGACCAAAAAAGGCATATACTGGCTTGCCTCAGCTTACCTTGGCCACGACCATCTCGGCCCCCTCCCCAGCGACATGCTGAGGAGAATTATAGAGGATTCAGAGCGGCTAAATACGTGCCTCCTAATTGGTTGTGACGCCAACGCACACCATACAGTCTGGGGGAGTACAGATATAAATGATAGAGGTGAGTCTCTTTTTGATTATATTCTCAGTACTAACCTAATTGTAACTAACACTGGGAATGAACCAACATTCATAACCAGAAACAGACAAGAAGTCTTAGACATAACACTTGTCTCCGATTCGATTCATCATAGGATCACGAATTGGAAGGTGTCTGCAGAGCACTCATTCTCTGATCACAGATACATCCAATTCGAACTTATTGATGACACTAATAAACAACCAGCCTTCCGTAATTATCGAAAGACTGATTGGCAAAAATACAGGGATACTCTAAAAAGTTTAATTAAACCTGATCTTTTGAAAATCCCTTCTAATATAAACGAACTTGACAAAAAAGTCAACGATCTAACAGCAGCCCTTAACAAATCATTGTCAGCCTCCTGCCCTCTTACTCGTATAAGAGGAAAACGGAAGCCACCTTGGTGGAACTCGGGGCTTGAACCGCTCAGGAAGACTTGTAGAAAGTCCTTCAACCGAGCTAAATACTCCAAAGAAATCGCAGACTGGGATTCCTACAAAGAATCCCTGAAATTATATAAAAAAGAGCTGAGGAAAAGTAAAAGAGCCTCCTGGAGGAACTTCTGTGGTAAAATAGAAGACACTTCAGAGGCTTCCAGATTAAGGAAAATCCTCTCTACCAATCCTACAATGCCTAGCTTCTTTAAAAAAGCAGACGGCTCATGGACCAATACCTGCGAAGAATCGCTTAACTTGCTATTTGACACCCATTTCCCAGGTAGCTCCCTTAACATAGTAAACCTTGATTGTAGTCCAATTGGATCAATCAATAATAATACTAGTAAACTTGGTCTAGTCACTAGGGAAAAACTAAAATGGGCCATCAACAGCTTCAATCCATATAAATCTGCTGGACCTGACGGCATAATACCAGCAGAACTTCAACAGTCTATGGATATTATTATCCCTATCCTGGAAGTAGTACTAAACGGATGTTTAGAGTTGAAATACATTCCATCGTTATGGAGGGAAGTAAAAGTTGTGTTCATTCCCAAAGCGGGAAAATGTTCCCAAGTGTATCCAAAAGACCTCAGACCTATAAGTCTATCATCATTCCTTCTTAAAACTTTAGAACGTCTGATTGATATCCATTTGCGAAATGCCATAGACACAACTCTAGTGTCTACAGCACAACACGCTTACTGCAAAGGAAAATCGGTAGACACTGCCTTGCATACCTTAGTAAGCGCTATCGAATATTCCCTACATCACAAAGAGTATACTCTGGTAGCATTCCTTGATATCGAGGGTGCCTTTAACAACGTCAGCAACCAAGCAATCACAACGGCACTAGACAATCTTAAAGTAGACAGATCCTTGAGTGAGCTTATAAATCTTATGCTAAAAAGTAGGCTAATCAACTCAACCCTAGGTGACGTCTCCCTAAGAAGATCAGTCAGCAGAGGTACTCCACAAGGTGGAGTCCTATCCCCTCTTTTATGGAACTTAGTTGTCAATGAACTTCTAGTTGACCTGGAAGCAGAGGGATTCAAAGTGATTGCATACGCTGATGACGTCGCCATTGCGATATCAGGAAAACATGCTCAAATTCTTATTGAGCTAATGCAAACAGCTCTTAACAAGCTTCTCAAGTGGACTGGTAAATGTGGGCTAGGAGTAAACCCCCACAAAACTGAACTGGTCCTCTTCACAAGGAAATATAAAATTCCACACCTAAATGTTCCGTCCATTAATGGAACTCCACTAACTTTCTCAAATGAAGCTAAATATCTAGGCCTTGTTCTAGATAAGAAGCTCACATGGAAACCCAACATTCAGGAAAGAGTAAAAAAGGCCACGGTGGCTCTCTTCTCTTGCAAAAAAGCAATAGGGAATAAGTGGGGTTTATCCCCACAAATTACCCACTGGCTATATACAGCGGTCATAAGACCGATACTAACTTATGGGATAACAGTATGGTGGACTGCTTTGGATAAAGTGTCCTACCGGGACCACCTAAGCAAAGTCCAAAGATCAGCATGTCTATGTATCACTGGAGCACTGCGTACGACACCTTCAGCTGCCTTAGACATTCTCCTTAATCTTACACCCCTCGACATTTTTAGTAAACAAATGGCCGCGAGTACAGCAATCCGTCTCAGAGCCACGTCTCAATGGACCAATAACTCAATTGGCCACACTATTATTCTGAATTCATTCAGAACGATTCCAAGTCACTCTGACTACACCATACCCCAACTGGTTTTTGAAAACAACTTTCGAGTCTCCATTCCATCACGGTCTGACTGGGACGAAGGACATTTCTCGAGAGATGATTCGATTCATTTCTACACTGATGGTTCAAAAACCGAAGATGGAGTTGGGGGCGGAGTGTACTCAGAAGGACTAAATCTTAGTCTATCTTTCCGACTCCCTAACTATTGTAGCGTGTTCCAAGCGGAACTTCTGGCGATAAAAGAGGTTCTATCCTGGCTCAAGGAAAACGTGATATCCACGTCGAATATCCGTATCTTTTCAGACAGCCAAGCAGCCCTTAAATCATTCGAGGCGGTTTCCACGAACTCAGCAACAGCCCGCAACTGTCGCACATCTCTCGCGGAGATGGCAGAACAGTTTAACATTCACCTTTTTTGGGTGCCGGGACATAGAGATATCCCAGGAAACTGCAAGGCCGATGAACTCGCTAGAAATGGAACTACTGAACCACTTTCACCCGACAGGAGGAATATTGGTATACCTATCGCTACATGTAAACTCATGCTAAAATACGATGCCATGAACGAAACAAATCTAAGGTGGTCAAATTTGACTACCTGTCAGGCGACAAAACAGATCTGGCCAAAACTAGATCCAAAACGCTCCATATGTTTGTTATCTCTTGGTAGATCACACCTTAGCTCCTTAATCGGTGTCATAACTGGACACTGTCTTATAGGCAGACATGCTACTAGACTCGGTGTCTTCTCGAACGACTTCTGCAGAAGTTGCATGGACGAGGAAGAAGAAGAGACTATAACACATCTTCTTTGTTCATGCCCTGCTCTCTCACAAAGACGAAAATTACATTTGGGAGATTTCTTCCTCAACGATATAAATGACCTAACTCAGACAGACATACACTGTCTCCATCGCTTTGTTAAAAGTTCCAATTGGTTTTAAAATTAGTGAGGTAGTGCCTTACTTTCATATGTGGTATCACAATGGACCTAGTATCTGGTCTAAGTGTGTCAGTCGTTGACTGACAGCCACCTTAACCTAACCTAACCTAAAGTTGATCTTTGCCAACATTTAGCTTTAATTATTTTCGCTGCTAATGCAGTTTCTGTGCATTCTATAATACAAGTTGAAAAAAAAAACAAAATGTTTGCAAAGATCAACTTTAGTTTTAGTTAAAAGTTCGCGCGAATTTTTAACTAAAACTAAAGCCAAACATTAGTAGCGAAAATAATTAAAACTAAATTTTTGCAAAGATTAACTTTAGTTTAGTTAAAAATTCAATGCATACATATTTCTTTAATAGGTCTATCCCTTTTTGTAAAAACTTTTGCTTATAAATTATAATAAATTGCTTAAGTCCATATGATCTCTTTAATTTTTCGAAAGTTTTTATCTCTTGAGATTTTCAAATTTTGGATGGGAATTTATTTCACACGATTTTTTGGTGAAATTAATTCTCACTTTCGGTGGGAATTAACTTCATCAAAAAAAAGTGAAATTAGTTCCCACTAGTGGTGGAGTTAATTCCCATGTGAAGGTAGTGCCCGTGAAGTTAGTTCCCTGCACCGTTCAGTGCAGTTAAAAATTTCGCGCGAATTTTTAACTAAAACTAAAGTTGATCTTTGCCAACATTTAGCTTTAATTATTTTCGCTGCTAATGCAGTTTCTGTGCATTCTATAATACAAGTTGAAAAAAAAAAACAAAATGTTTGCAAAGATCAACTTTAGTTTTAGTTAAAAGTTCGCGCGAATTTTTAACTAAAACTAAAGCCAAACATTAGTAGCGAAAATAATTAAAACTAAATTTTTGCAAAGATTAACTTTAGTTTAGTTAAAAATTCAATGCATACATATTTCTTTAATAGGTCTATCCCTTTTTGTAAAAACTTTTGCTTATAAATTATAATAAATTGCTTAAGTCCATATGATCTCTTTAATTTTTCGAAAGTTTTTATCTCTTGAGATTTTCAAATTTTGGATGGGAATTTATTTCACACGATTTTTTGGTGAAATTAATTCTCACTTTCGGTGGGAATTAACTTCATCAAAAAAAAGTGAAATTAGTTCCCACTAGTGGTGGAGTTAATTCCCATGTGAAGGTAGTGCCCGTGAAGTTAGTTCCCTGCACCGTTCAGTGCACACCAAGAATTTCAGACTCAATGTTTACACTAGTCAGAATGTGAACAGAGAGATATCCACGACGTAGAGAGCGTCGGACCTAGAAATAAAATACCAGATAGACGTCAAGCAGCAAGTCATTTAAGTGATCGAAGCGGCCGATTTACTTTTTCTGATTTGACATATCGCACCGGTTATTTCCTGAAGTCAAATTCATAATTCATAACCTAGGTAATATCATGTCTGAAATATCTAAAATTCTGCGCAGCTACAACTCCAGATTGAAAGAACCTAAGAGCTGTTTTCAATAACTAAGTAAAATCTAGGTTACACCTTTTTCTTTACCACTTGTTAGTAAGCAGGACAAAAACTGTCCTTATGCGCATGAAAGTGTTATACGCACAAACACTTGAACCAAAGTGTCAGACGACACTTATTTCAAGATGAGTAAACAGTGCAATACCCAGCTGTCACACAAATGTCACTTTCTCAGCACTAACGTTCAACATGACAAGTGTCAAATCGAACATGTCATCGAGCCCGAAATATATCAGAGGATTTCCCCAGTGAAATATGACATCACATATATTGAGTGAAAGTGACAGTGTGATTCTGACAGTGCCTACGTATATATTTTTGCGTGCATTTACACTGACAAGGTAGTTCCGGAGCAACCTAAACCAATCATAAGAATGGTCAGAATGCTCTCAAAATATACACAATAAAATATCTAGCTATGCCATCCAGTAGAATTCAAGTCCTCACGGTAAATAATTACATCCAGATTGTTTGATTTGAAGTACAAATGCGCAAGTCCAAACTCGCATTTGGCAAAATGAGCAGTGTGTATTGACCTTAATGCACCCTGACGAACGCCACCTACATTGCCAACAAAGAAACGAATCAAACACTGGAAGGAGGAAATACACTAGGGGTATTCACGATCTGGTGTAACTTGTCTTGCATCATTGTAAAAGTGGAGAAGTGCTACGTTTTCTTGCAATACAACAACAAATATACTGGATGTCATTTTGTTACACTTTTGCACTTTATCTATACCTCAACCCCATTGCAACAGGAAAATACAAGGGTGTAAAATTTTTACTTTTGATTTTGACATTTGTGTCAACCTGATTTTGACATTTGTGTGAGTTTTGCTACAGATTAGAAGAAGTGAGTTCACGATCTACAAGAAATACAAACAATTTCGCACTTTAACAATACTTGGTTGCACCAGATCGTGAATACCCCTACTGAAAAGCAGAGCGTCGACTATATGAAAAGTGGTAGTGTGGATTGTATGACTAGCTCCAAGGTACATAAAGTTAGGGTAATATATTCCGCATCTGTCAAAAAAGTAAACAAAAAAAAATCAAAATGGCGTCTTCATGTGACCCAAGGCACTGTCGCCAGTACACATTATATTGATTTTACCAAATTTAATTGTTTTAAAAGAAAACAATGAACTGAATTGAGCTTATAAATGCTTCTATGCATAGTTGTATGCAGTGGTAAGTATATAAAGTATGTATAAAGTTTTTCAATTCAGTTTTTTTTTGTTTCAGGAGCTGAAAACTGATAACACTTCTGGCTATCGGTGTCAAAGGTGGCGTTGACAATAAAAGCCTGCATAGTTCCAACAAGGACATATACCATGTTATTGTGGTGCCAAAGGTGGCTGAAATCTTTTATTATTCAAGTATTGAATAACCATTAATTGTTCAACAGCCGGTGGATGGTATTCTTGCGGCCGAGTCAGCCATACGCATAGCAAAGATAGAGAAGCAGGCAATATAATAATGATAGACAAATTTCGCCCACTGGCTAGAAGTGTGAAAATGTGATCTTACGAATAACTTCTGCTTAAATCTTACCGATGGATCCTTGTGGACGTAAGTTTTTACATGAATCCAGAAGAAATGACCGAGGGACCACTGTATTTCCGTTAAAGAACACAAAAACTAAATTTTTAAAAGTTAAACATCGTTCTATTTCTAGGCAAAACATACGAGAAACATTTGGAAATGAATCGGAATTCAACTATAACATGGTTGGAGCGATGCATGCTGAAATGGATGGCCATTACCTAGACAAGAGAACAGATAGTTTTAATCGTTACAAAGAGTATTTCAATGTAAGAGCTTTGTTGTTCACCAATTACAATTTGTAAGATTAATTCAAAATTCATTACACATAGGACACTTCCAATTATGGATATCCCGTGCGAGTGGTCTTCCTTATCGGACGCAGTGAGTTCGAACAACATTTAGGCAACGAAAGCAAAGTCCGTCTCAAACAAGAAGCATACCAATACGATGATCTAATTCAAGAGCACTTCATCGATACTTACAACAATCTCACAGTGACACAGTGAAATCGGTAATGATGCTCAAATGGGCAAATAAAGGTACCATCACACAGCATTATGTGAAAGGTGATTCGATGCGGTAGTCGTCAAGGAGTTCTTCCGTTTATTTATTATAAATCCTGGAAGGGACCATATCAAATATTTTGTATGAAAGTGCCTAAGGTTTCGTATGGACTATTTTTAAAAGACATACTTTTATTGCTAGTCGACAATATCTAAGAAGAAATTAAGGTTAAATATATTTTTCCCAAATTGAATAAAAAAATCATCATATAATTTTATAAAATCGTTTTATTGATTTTTTTCTTTCTTTTTCTGGAATTTTCTTCTTGAACAGTGTTAAGCTGTTTGATACGGAAATACATCCTGGATCGAAAAAAGATTTGTTTAACTTTTATGTCCAAAGGAATATGATTAGATACACTAATGAAATTTTTTATATAATGGCGTGAATAAACGATAGCATCCTTGTTTAATTCCTTAAAGATTGACTCCAACTTTATCATTTCTGCCATCATTTTGTCTGTTGGTTTTTGAAGAAATCCTTCAGTGAGTTGATTCGTCCAAGAAAACGAAGATTCCTGCTGATGGCTTTGCACAACAAGATCCGGCTTTTTAATCCTATGACAAATATACCCCGCCAAATGTTCGAGTCCATCGTATTGTAGAGATTCCAAATCATCTACGGGGGGTTCATCACTTCAAAATCACTTTCCTTAAAATGCTTAGAGCAAATTCTAGCCGTATTAGTATTTAATTTATCCTTTCTATGGCACAAGAACACCCACTGTTTGCACATTTTCTGTTTTTTTGGGAACGCGTGGAAAGAAATGTCAGCATTATTATTTTTTTTATTATTTACGCAACACCCGAACATAGCACACCGCATATTTATAATTTTTATAAAAGTTTTAATGGATTAGGAAGAAAATAATCCGCACACAATTATGTAAGTTAAGAATTAGGATACAATAAATGTATGAGGGTCACATGCACCAGCCATTTTGAAAAGTTTTGAAAGATGTCAAAAAAAAATGAGCGGGAATATATTACCCTTACTTTGTGTACCTTGGACTAGCTCTAGACTTCATTTTGAAGAAACCAATCATAAGACGAACAACTCCAGAACATTCCTGAAAGAAGAAAAAAAGTTTTTATTTCGCGGTAGTGCCGCGCCATATTTTTTCTGTCTGGTAATTGGTTTTGACCAATTACTCAGACATTTTAATATATTTCTACGATTAATCAGGATTCATCCATAATCAGAGGTAAGAGTAGCAATAATTATTAGTCATCGATGCAAAATCTGTTGGATTTTAGCTTCGATGGCCGATAAGAATTGACCACGCCACATGGTAGACACGCTAACGTGGAATTTCTTTTCTTTAGGAATATGTACAATTAAGGAGGAGTAGGAGATTAATATCCTGTGGCAGGCGAAGCTGCGAATAATTTCTTGTACATCCTTAACATACCTGTGGGAGGAGATACAGAGCAGCAAGATTTTTTTTTACTTTTGGCCACTTCTGCATCCACATGCGGAGGCCCCGTGTGCATTTTATACACATAATTATACCTGAAATACATTTGCTAGTTAGCAGTATGCATGCATATTGATGTGGTGTAAATTTTCTCTCGGATTTTTCTACACACCACTCACATTAACTCCCACGTGCACCCTGGCAAGGGTAATCTTGAAGATTTGATATTTCATTTGGAGGCGCCCTTACGAACAAACGCTTGGTGTTGATCCGCAAGTCGGCTCGCCAACGTTTGCGACAGCAGCAGCGACATTTACATCGCAATCCTTTGTTGCATAACCTCGTGGAGGTAATACACCTCATCCATACTTTTTCGTGCCAATCGGAGGCACATTACCTACCGCAATTTGGAACGAGTACCCAGTCTCGGAAAGGCTGTAGGCTCCAACGAACTAGGAAGGAATTTTTGTTCTCGCAGTGTTCGGAACGTCTGGCGCGTGCTCCTGACACGGATGCCGGTTCTGAGAAGCAACTATACTTACCAACACGGAGTTCCTGCAATCATGTTACTAGTTCCTGCAACTATACCTACCAACACTTTGAGTTCCTGCAAATAAATCACCAGTTCCTGCAACTATACCTACCAGTGCTGGAGTTTATCTAAAATTATATTTATGTGTCACAATTATATATTTCTCTGGACATACCCAGGTATTAATTAGAACCTTATTAGTTTTGTGTGTGTGTTATGTTAAGGACGTGAAATATCCTACGTCCCTATAGAACCCACAGGCGGGTTAACAATTGCCTGCGTACATATGTGCAGAAGCTATATGAGAAGCTTTCTCCCACGGACGGTGGGGTGCATGACCAAGTAATTGCACTTTATAGGCGATCGTTTTCACAATCAGTGGTTGGACCTAACGCCTCCTCCACTCCCTCATCGACGTCACATTTAACATCATGTTATTTTAAATAGTAGATGGAATATATAGTTATATTTTCTTTATGATTTATAGCTTATTTATCGTAGAACTGAGTGGAAGTGAAGGTTTACCATTTGAGTTTCCTTTTTGTGTCAATTCGTTTGATTAACGTCTTTAGTTATCGTTCACCAGTTTGAGATCGGATTCTTTGAAAAGATAGAACGACTTTTCCTTGTGTTCGCGAATTATGGCGAAGCCCATGCTTCTCGGTGTCAACTCGAGTATTGGAAATCGTATGAGAACTTGCTGATTAAGTTTTTTTTTATTGGTTCATCACTCGTGTTTTTCGGGACTTACGGCATCTATATCGCTGATTCCATTTGTTTGTTTTTTTTTATTTTCGAATTATTTTTCACTTTTTCTTTTTACACTTAGTCTTCACGACAATTTAGTCACGCGTCGGTAGCGACCAACTCTATCCGTCCTTTGACACCACGTCAAGGTATTTACTCACCTTTGGCCTTTCGGCATTTCCTTAATCCTTCTCAGCGTTCGTTTATTCGCATAGTATAATCGTGTTTTGAGTTTAGTTTGTGTTCAAATACGCCAACAGACATAAATATCCTTTTCGTCCGCGCGATACCTGCTGGCATCTGTTATTTTTGGAGTTTTTTTTATAAAATATACTCTTGGGAGTACGAACTCAAGATTTTCAAGGCTTCGCTCACGACTAACAAGTTGTGGAGTTTATGAAACAGAGTACATAAAAACTGGTCCTCAATAGAATGTTTTTTTTTTAAAGATAGAAAGCAGTATATTCCACACTATAATAACATATAAATATTTAATCAATTACCTTTCGGCTAGTTACCGGAGTGCACTTCAGCAACAGCGTTAATCTGAAAACAATATTTGAAACTACCCCATTGGTAGAAAGTAGTATTTTTTGATTTGCATGCTTATATTTGAAATATATTCTTTTAATAACTTTTTACTATATTGATATTTAATTGCATTTACATCGATTACCGATCGGATGCGAACTGTATCCTTTCGTGTATGGTTATATTTCTGTTTTTACTATTGAATTTGCAACTCTTTCCTTGGTATACAGTCTTGAAACAACCCTATAGAAAATCGTATCCCTACGTTAGGTTTTGAATGTAATTCCTCGCGCACATTCATTATCCAAGCAAAATAATAGTCCGATAATACTCTTCTGTCCGTTTACTTTTTTTTCCCTTTTTTTTTTTTTTAATTTCTACTTTTTGATACGCCGAAGACAGTCGGTACGAATAAACCGACGCCGCGGTAGGAAATTTATCTTTCCTTTTTTTTTATGTTTCATCTAATTGGAAACACTTAACGATCGGTCCGCGAACTGTCTCAAGAAGAGACAACTTTAAAACTTTGACTTTACGATTAATGAAGTTCCCATTATTCTGGCAACGCTGGCCTAGTGAGTGGTTGTGTTTAATATTTGCTCCGAGAAAATTCACCTTTAAAATTTGAAAAAACGTATTTTATTTGAACTTTTGTGGCAGTTGGAATAAAAAGGACTCAAAACTTCTAAAAAGAAAAAAAAAAAAAAGAAAAAAACATCGTTCTGTGCCGCTGCTGAGTGCTTTCACGCTTTCACCTCCTCAACGACAACTGCAACTACAACGTTGATAATTTATTGTGTGAGTAGACCGTTTTCAATTGAATTTTACAAGAATACAAATACATTTCGTAATTCACCGCAAGAGAAAACTACAATAATTCTTCTCATCATCTAACCCTCTTCCCTGCACCTTCAAAAATTTATATGTGTACTTTGTATGTATTCTTCTTTCTCTTAGACAATTAACTGCAAGAAAACACACACAACACCAAAAATCGTTAATGTAGCCTATCCCACAACCTTTATTTTTGTTATTCATCACGTACAACAACCGGAACTAATTCCACCTCATGAATGATAATTCAAATTTGAATTCTAAAAGATCGTTACGAGAGACATCAGAAGAGTTTGAAGCTTGTTCCGTAAAGAAAAACTGTTCTAACCCTGTCATGGACAATACAACTTTAATGGATGCAATCATATCAAAAATTGATGTACTTTTAGACACAAAATTAAAAGATATTGCTACAAAAACAGATATAAGCGGTATTATTGAGTATGTTGCGGCACTCGAAGAGGAAAACAAACAATTGAAGGAGGAGATTGTAAAACTGAAAAATAGCGAAATCATTCTTGAAAGAAAGGTAGAAAATGTAGAGAAATACTCCAAAAGACTCAATGTCATCGTAAGAGGGCTAAATGCAAAAAGTGTGGATGATGCTAAACAGGAGTTTCAGCAAATCTGTAACGTAACCCTTCAAGTCTCTGCTAGTACTACCAATGTAAGGAAGATTGGACCTTCTAACGAAAATTTTTCAGCATACATTTTCGAGCTTTCTAACGTAAATGAAGTTAAATCAATTTTATCTTCGTCAATTCGCTTAAAGAACACTTTGATATCTATTAATAAGGACCTCACTTTAAACGAACGCTCCGAGAGTTTTCAACTTCGCCATGATGCCTCATAAAAACTAATTCTCATATGAAGCTTGAGATAAAGCGTTGGTCTCTTTTTGTCGATGGACGTCGCTATAAATGCAGCAAAGATGGTGTCATTACAACATTTAACGAAGCTGATAAGGAGTTTATTGTAAATCTTTTAAGTAAAACAAATACGAATTATTCTGTTATTGTGGCAAACAATCAAAATAATAATTAGCAGCCCATTGCCTGTCAGGTTTTATTTTACAATATAGCTGGTCTTGTAAACAAATCTTTATTATGTAATTTTTTTAAATATATTTGTAAATATCAAATTTTCTTTTTATTTGAAACGTTTGTATTGTCTGAAAACTTTAAAAACATTGAAAAATTCTTTGCCGGCTTTAATCTTAAGTGGATCTCAGCTACAAAAACTTTCAACTTTGGGAGAGCCAGTGGCGGATGTCTTTTCGGTTATAAGAAAAACATTGAATCTGCTTACCATCTTAAATTTGTAACCACTAATGAGATGATCATGCTCCAAGGTTGCTTTTCTGGTAATTTCCTGGGTTTGATACCATTTTATTTGAATTGTAGCCACTGGAATATAGATTTCCTTACTTTAAAAAACTTTTTCTCAGAATTTCACTCCACGAAATTCATTCTTGGCGGGGATTTTAACGTGAGAACTGGTACAAAAGGAACAGTGGATTACAACTCGGTTCCTGCATCGTCTATTAATGAAGTAAGATGCTCCAAAGATTCAACCTGTGACAGCAATTGCAACAAATTTCTGGAATTTCTTGAGGATATTGGAGCATACATCCTTAATGGCAGAGGTTTTAGTGACAAAACTGGTGAACACACTTTTGTAAGCAGCAGAGGCTCGTCGGTGATCGACTATTGTTGTCCCTCTTACTCGGCATCGCATATGGTAGAAGATTTTGTTGTTGGTTGTGAAACTTTCTCAGATCACATGCCATTAATTTGCTCTTTAAAAACCGCTGCCATTAGTTTGGAAAAGGATAATAGGAGTCTTCGTCGAATAAAGTGGTCCGAAAGTAGATGTCTTGCCTATAACACTAAACTTGAGCAACTTATACCTTCAAAAATAATACCAACAGCTTCTATTGAGGATCGCTGCAATTCAATCAAAATTTGTATATATGAAGCAAACGGTGCCCCTAACAAACACACAATCAAGTTTGAGCCCAAGAAACCTTGGTTTGATCTAGCTTGTTTTTTGGCAAGAAGAACTGCGTTTAAATACCTTAAAGCTTTCCGGAAGTTAAACCTAGATGCCTGCAGAAAAAACTATAATGATGCCAACAAGAAGTATAGGAATTTATGTAAAATGAAAAAACAAGTTTACTTTAAGGACATAGCAAATAGTTTGCAATGTGTTTCTACAGCCAGAGAATGGTGGAGATTGCCAAGGAGATACGCGGGGACGCTTTTAGCACACCAATAGCAGTTTCAGCCAATGAATTCAAAACACATTTTCAGAACTTGTCAACGCAATCAAGAGTTACAGCTACAATCCCATATTCTGTTTCTGAAATTCATGTTCCTGAGTTGGACTACCCCATAGAGCTAAATGAAATATATTTAGCAATATCGTCCTCAAACGATTTTAAAACACCAGGTTTAGATGGAATACCTTATGAGTTCTATAAAAATGCGAGTCCGTCTTTGGTTGTTGAAATACATAAGTTGTTTATTGACATTTTCGAAACTGCAAACGTACCACAATCGTTCAAAAAGTCTATAATATACCCGCTTTTTAAGAAAGGTGATGTGAATGTGGTGTCTAACTATAGAGGACTGTCTTTTCCTGACACGCTCTATAAGTTATTTACCAGCGTTCTTTTAAATAGGCTCACGACTTGGTTGGAAGCAAATAAAATGATAAACGAATTCCAAGCTGCGTATAGAAGTAATTATTCTACTGTAGACCAAGTTTACAATCTTTCCTGTCTAATACAGCTTCAACTCAGTCAAAAGAAGAAGCTCTATGCGTTTTTTATTGATTTAAAGGCTGCATTTGACAACGTTGACAGACATGCTTTATTCTACAAGCTTCACATACTTGGAATCTCTTCGAAGATGATTAAAATTATTAAATCCCTTTATCTGGATACTACTGCTGCTGTTTGGGATGGTAAAGGCTCGTCCGACTTCTTCGCCACCAACAAAGGAGTCAAACAGGGTTGTGTCTTAAGTGCTCTCCTTTTTGTCCTCTTTTTAAATGATTTGCATGCTGATCTTCCCATTGGATTATCTATAAATGGACTCGATGTAAAGGTCCTTTTATATGCTGATGACATTGTGCTCTTATCAGATAATCCCGCTAATCTGCAACGTCTCATCAACAGTTTCATTACTTACTGTAATAAGTGGTATCTTGAAGTCAATCTTGGAAAATCTGAAGTGGTTATCTTTCGCAATGGGGGACGCAGAGCTGCCTGTGAAAAATGGCTTTTCAATGACATCGAAATAACTGTGTCAAACTAATACAAATATCTAGGCGTAGTTTTCAACTATAATATGTCGTGGAATGAGCATTTAAATTCTAGATTGGCATCTTCAAAAAACTCTATCAATACAACATGGGCCAAGCTACTGAGGGATAAATATGTTCAAAATTCAACAAAATTCAAAATTAACGATGCTGCTTCAAGGGCTATTATGTTGTACTGCGCTCAAGTATGGGGATATCGGGAACATACCCAAGTTGAAAAGTTGCAACGATTTTTTGTAAAGAGATGTTTTTTCTTACCGGATAACACACCCAACTATGTTCTGCACATAGAAACTGGTATACCTAAGGCCTTTCTGACATCTTTAAAGCTACATTTTTCTTATATACGAAGAACCTTGTCCCTTTCTGCAGATAGACTACCTAGAATTCTATCCCAAGCTATTATTGATAGAAAAATCTTCTGGGCTAAAGATTGGTTGGACTTTTTTTATGAAACCTCGATAGATTTTTCCTTCGATATAAACTTGCTAGAGTGGTGTGGATTACACAGTATTCTTCTATTAAAACTTAAGGAAAAACACTGGAATACATTTACTAGTAATGCCTTACAATCACAATTTCATGATGAGTACTGCAATCTATTATATTGTGATGTGCCAAACTATTTTGAAGACTCGAATCCTCGTGATATGATCTCTCTCATCTTAGAAGCTCGTTGTGGTCTCCTCAATCTCAATGGAAAAGCGTTTCAGAGAGATACTAATGGTATATGCACACTTTGCAACCTGGATGCATCGGAAAATACATCTCACTTCGTTGGAATATGTCCTATCTTCAAAGGGTACAGAAGAAAGTTCCTTGGCAATGATGTGCTCTCCCACTCTCAGCTTCTTAGTACTCTAAATGGCAACTGCTACATTAACTTATATAATTTTTTAAAAGCCGCTCTTAAATATCGGTACCTTATTTTAAATTAATTTTCATAATTAACTTAATTAAATCAATTATTCACTAAGCTTAATTTTTATATTCAACTTTTTAACCTGGCAGGCAACTTAAAGTTATTGTTTTATCAATATTACCTTTCACTTAAGATATTACTTTTAGAATAGGTTTACTTTATAGTTATGATTAAGATACATAGTTTATTTTCGAATACATATTGGATAAACATTATAACATTTACAGCTTTGACTGAAATAATAATTTGTCTAGAGTCATTTAAATCTTGTTTAGCTACATTCCATATGTCATTTCAATTTACTTTTTTTGATTATTAAGATTCGTTAGTATATTTTAATAACTTGTTAGGATATAAGAAAAACTTTAATAAATAAGAATTTTAATTATAACGTTTTCATAAAATACTTCTGCATTTTCTTTTGGTTTGAATTCAGATTTTTTTCAGATTTTATGAAGATTCTAAAGATATTTATAATATGATTGAGTAAAATTTTCCTAGAGAGGGTGGTAACCCTCACGATTCCTTCAAGGTAACAAGATAATGTACATGGAACAATACTCATAGGGAGTATTATTTTTGGCAACGTTGATGTAGCTAAGTTTAGAGTCATGATTAGATACTAGGTTGAGATTAGGTAGTTTTTGGAGCAAGCATATCGGTGCTTGCTTATCATATTAGGGGCTGCCCATTAATATTGTTGAGCCGTAGGGACTCACAGGTACACGGTCAGCCAAGGTCGTAAGCAAGAGAGTTGGTTTTTGCTTATGTATTGGGTGGGTTGAGAGACCAAGGGGGATCGATCTACACCCATGATCCTCCCTCCCTGCAACGTTAGTCACCTCTTCCACATTCTGCGAAACATCGTGGCGGCAGATTGATGGGAAGGTGATAAATTTTGCCATGCAACCACGATGATCTATGGTTTGCTATCACGCGAGTACTTACGAGATATGTTCGTTGGGTTAGTTGATAAATTCCAACCAGATTCTTTTCTTCTGAGCTATGATCGCTCACGTTAAGAGGTGCAATTGCGAATCTTCTTTACTTTACAATCGTTTCTTCCAAGTCTTGTTGACGTTGATTATGAGGGCACTTAAGCTTTTTAACATTTCATATTCGAACTCGCACATCATGAGTTCACCGGTCAGCTGTGAAAAATAGAGGTAACACCGGTCAAGTAGATCCCGGAGCAAGTGCCCACGGCCTGGCTGAGCTGGTCATGGCTATGATACTGCTGGCCACCGCGACGGTCGATCTCGACCACGGTTCTACGTTGTCGCATGCAGTTCTTATTATCTGTTCTCTACGAACAGTTGATGAGAAAGGGGGCGTTGCCGGCATAGGATCGCTTCCATCCCTTCAGAACAGAAATAGGTAGCCATATCTGGTGAAGCGAATGCAATCTGAAGTAATGTCTTCGGAATTGAAAACGACATATAGCATCTCAAGCATTTTAGACTCCAGATATGAGCAAGGGATTAAAGGTAGAGTCCATGGTTCCAGGTGTAGGCTACGATAAGACACGGCTACAAGAGGAACATCTATAGCTTGTAGTGGATAGGCGCGAGCATCATGGTGGGCATGAACTAGGCTGTTCCACGGTGTTTTGTGGTCAGAACCTACAGTGTGCTGTCAGATGGCTCGTGCTTCTGTGATGGGATGGAAATGAAATTAGGAAGAATGGGAAGAGGAGCAGGGGGGGAACAAGGTACTGTGCTTGCGAAGTGTAAGTATGTCTTTTACAGGGATGCTGAATACACCGATACATGGTTGGAAGATGATGTGGTTGCTGTACGGTGGTATAGGAGACCAGGTTGAATAGGGGTGCTTGTTCCTTCCGGCTTCCTCTTCGGTTTGTGTTGCTACTAGGCAACGGGCTTGGAACTCGGATATTCATAGGATATTTGGGTGAGAAGGATCTGTGTCTGTTGGCAATTCGAATCTTCTTAAATTCTCATATAATTTACGTTACACTCGTCAAATTTCAACTGCGGTGATCATGGTGCAGACACACATCCATTCTAGTGTCACACTACATAGCTTGTTCTGCGGGAAGACGAATTTAAATTGGTGATGAAATTATGTTATTGGAAGGAGTTCTAAAGTACATACCTCGTTTTGGAGTGGACCACAGACTTCACATCAAGTTTTCTTTATAAATAAATAGTAAACAAAAGTTGCTTATAACTGAGCTTTTATCGGCCGTATTCATGGCATTGTCTTAAATGTAATGTAAAATTTTGGGAACCTGCAAAATGAAGAACATTTTTTACATTTTATAATAATTTATTAATAATAGATTTTAGTAGCATTACCTCTAATCAAAGTCCTTCTTTAGCTTTTGAGTTTGAATTTTAGGCCCATATTTATCGAACAATATCAAACCGCTCGTAACTTTAAGAGCCTCTTAACTTAAGTTTGAAAAGTGCTATTCATCGAACACTACTAACCCTAATTCGAATATTCGAAAAATGGCGGATTCCTTATTCCGGAACGCACCCTAAACTCATTCTTCGAAAGCAAATGTCAAAAAAAAATCAAAATAAGCCAGGCAAAAATTTAATTTGTATTGCAAAAATGAAAGATTCAAACTTAAAGCTAAAGAAGGTCTTTGATTACAGGTAATACTACTTTAATCTATGTATATTATTAATTATTATAAAATGTAAAAAATGTTCTTCATTTTGCAGGTTCCCAAAGTTCCAAATTACTTAAAAGACAATGCCATGAATACGGCCGATAGAAACTCTGGTACAACCAACTTTTTTTTTACTATTTATTTATAAAGTAAAATTGATGTGAAGTTTTTGGTCCTCTCCAAAGCTAGGTATGTACTTTAGGGGCCATATTTATCGAACGATATCAAACCGCTCGTAACTTTAAGAGCCTCTTAACTTAAGTTCGAAAAGTGCTATTCATCGAACACTATTAACTCTAATTCGAATATTCAAAAAATGGCGGATTCCTTATTCCGGAACGCACCCAAAAGCTATTTCCAAACTATCCCACTCATTTTTCGAAATCAAATGTCAAAAAAAAAACCAAAAAAAAACCAATGAGCCAGGCAAAAAGTTGAATTGTTATAAAAAAAACCTACCTCTATTATTATTATAAATAATTCATTTTTTATTTAAAAAAAAAGTCGGTGTTCTAAAAGGAAACCAAATCATTACATTGTAATTTTTGTTTCATTTCAATTCTGCTGTTCCTTTAAGCTATACAAAGTTGGAAAGTTTGTAGAAAAAATGTCGGCTTCCAGAATTTTAGATGCACTAATGAAAGTGACAAAAATCCCAGTTCCGCGGAACAATAGTGTTCAATGTAAGTTCAAACATAAACAAAAGGAAAAAAGTTTCACCGGAAAATAACTCAAAAGTATGTTTGTACTTGAAAATGTGAATGCGGTCGTGTATGGACTTTGGCCGGAACAGATTTTATCGTGCACTTCACACTCTCGGCTGAACCCGATAAATTTCAACTCATTCGATATTGTTCTAGGTAAGCTTTATTTTTAAAAAATCATTGCTAGCCTCCAAATTATTAATAAACTCACATCCCTAGCCACAATAACCGACAAGAATACATGGACACTACAACAAAAGCCTGAATTTCAATAATTAGCTCTAAATGAAAGACTAAATAATAATCGTGGAGTACCTACTTTGAAATCTGCAGGCACTTTTGAAGAGTGCCAAAAAGAATGAACACTATGAAGAAATAGAGAATATCCGTCTGTAGAACTCCTTGAAGCAAAAGAGGTTTTCTCAAAACCACCCTACCATTTTAATTCACTCAGCTCCAAACATATCGTAAGTATTTTAAGCAGTTATTTGTTAATTTAACAAGTTTGTTTTAGAAATTGCTTGCATTGATGTACGGCTTACCTGGCGGTTTATTTAGAAGACACAGGATGGCTGAATTAGCTTTTATAATACACTACATGGACTTGGCAATTACCCGTGAAGGTGATGTGCACAACATGCCAATCGAGTCCCTTCGGTATGCCTGTTATTTGAGGGGCTTGAATCCAAGATCCAAGTAATCTTAGTAAGGAAAAGATGATTTATATGGTTGGCCTCAAAATTTACTTCAACAAATGTATGTTGACTTCTCTACACGACAATACATCGTGGATGATTTCTTTTAATTTTAAACGTTTGAAGGTTTCAGTTTTTTAATTTTACAATAGATACATTAGATAATCGTATATTTACAAAGTTAATTTCAATAGGCAATGTTGTAGACAATTTATTGTGTGAGGGGTAACAAAGCATTCAAAGAATTGTACGGGGAGAGTTTTAACTAACCGGGACAGCTGCTTTACTTTCACGTATATTATTTTTTTGTCGGCTTATCATTTCGCCCATGATTCTGTTGCGTCTTTTCATTCAAAACGAAGCCAACTTTTGCTTCCTGCCAGTGTCCGCTCAACTAAAAAATCATATTAACGGACAAAAGTTGCATTAAAAATGAATTGAAGTTTTTTTGTCTTCTTAAAACTTACTTAAGGACATCTTTAAATACGTCCGAATCTTTAATGAAATAATTAGGAAAGTCTTGTACCAAAATCAATCGTTTATCGAATTTTTGAGCACTGACTTGTAGCGCGATGATTGGAATAGAAAACCATTGAATAGTTTCAATTGACTTTGAGTATATAAACCTTTTTGGTCTCCAAGAGTGTTGTAATGTTATCCGAATCAGTCAGGTTATTGCATTCAACAAGTTGGCATTTCAGGAGTTTAGCCAGAATCTTTATTGCAGCTGTATTTCCAGAGCTAGCTGGTCCTGTTGTCAAGCATAACTGAGCTCGATACATGTTTGTATCAGGATCCAAGGTTTGGTAGCCAATTTTTTTTAAGGGTATCCATCCTTCAACCGTATCTTCGTAGTCGTGATTCAGCCAATCGAATCATATTGCATTGGGACACGATGTCAAAAACAACTTTAATATTAATTATTGAAGAAATCCCGCTTCCATTTTCACATATTTGAGTGAAAAAGTATTAAATTAAATTAAATTAATTCAATTCAATTTGTGGCATTTGTGTGACTTCTGCTTTCTTCTTAAATGTCAAATTATAAAAAATCGTAGTCTATTCGTACTCAGCAACAAATTAATATTTAGTCTACTTTGCAAATTATAACAAATCTAAAAAGTTGTAAGGCATCAAAGTTGACATAAAAAAAAAAAAAAAAATGTATCGCATTATATGAAACATCGACTTTTATCTTTAAACATGATTTGCGGCTAAACTAGACGTGCTAGAGGCATCAAAGTTGACATCTTTAAACTCGACTTGCGGCTAAACTAAGCGACCTAGCGAATTCAAAAATGCATGTTCGTGGTCTAGGAAATACCACCTTTCAATTGATGTATCGCATTATATGAAACATCGACTTTTATCTTTAAACACGATTTGCGGCTAAACTAGACGTGCTAGAGGCATCAAAGTTGACATCTTCAAACTCGACATGCGGTTAAACTAAGCGACCTAGCGACTTCAAAAATGCATATTCGTGATCTAGAAAATGCCAGTTCTAAAAAATCAAAACAAATGTTGGTAAAAAAAGTTTTTTTCTAAAAGTTCCCAAAAAATACGGTACTTGAAATTTTTCAAACAAAATATTAAAAAACAGGTCAGTTCACTGACGGGGTTTCTTCACTGGCACAACGAGCAATTTCGTGTGGTGCCAGTGATGGGACAGGGTCAGTACACTGACGCTCTTGTCATAAAAGTGTGTCAGTGGTCCTATGGACTAGTGACTATTTATCATATAAAACTGGTTACACTGCTGCGTGCATATAGACTAATGATTTCGAATATTTTTCGAACATACCGCTCGTAACTTAGGAGTGGTCCTGACGCCTCATAACTTTTGCGAGCGCTCGTAAATCAGTACTAATAGTGCTTGATAAATAGACTTAAGCAGCTCTTAAGTTGAGAGCGATTGATAAATACGGGCCTAGAACTCCTTCTAATAATATATTTCATCACCAATTTGAATTTTTCTTCCCGCAGAACAAGCTGTGCAGTGTGACACAAGAATGGATGCGTGTCTGCAGTCTGCACCATGATCACCATGAAGTTTGGCGAACAAAGAACCTTCTTTAAACTTAAAACTTCTTTTTTCACTTGGATTCGATGAACTCAAACCACTCAAACTCAAATGAAGACAAAGTGTCTCGTTATTCCACAGGAGTTTCAGCACATTATTCGTATTATGATTTATGAATACGAACATCGATGTTAAACGCAAGGTGACCATCGCCATGACAGCAATTAAGGGTGTTAGATGTCGTTACGCGAACATTGTTCTCAAGCAAGCCGAAGTTGATCTCACCAAGTGCCAGTGCACTGATGAAGAAGTCGACAAAATTGTCACCATCATCCAGAACCAAGGCAATACAAAATTCCTAACTGGTTCCTCAACAGGGCGAAGGATGTCGTACTGGGATCTCCGTGTCCGTGGTCAACACGCAAAGACAATCGGTCGTCGTGGTCGCACTGTTGATGTCTCTTAGAAGAACTAAACACAAAAACGGCTTTATGGTTCTGTTATTTTATAAGAAAATAAAAATACAATTTTTGCGTTAAAAAAATCTAACTTGGTCTTGCAATTGAACGGAACCAGTCCAATTTGTAAAGATATTGGTTGCCACATTCTTTATTTTTTTTTAGACTAGCAAATATAACATTATGATGATAGAGAAGTCGAAAAAATTGGGTCCGCAAATTCTGTCCCACTGTTTGTATCGGCACCTACAGTCTAAGCGGCTGGACCGATTCGCTTCAAACTTGGTACATAGAATTTTTATGATGTCCTACAGATGGATTTTCGGAATTATCATTCTAGCTCCAAAACTAACGGTATACCTGCCATTTATTTTTTTATGAAAAAACGATTTTGATAAATCTTTCTGAATGTTGTTTTTTGAGTAAAATGTATGTTTTGGTTGGAATTAATTTTTCAGGAAAAGTCTTGTAACGGTACCTCCCCTAGGACCAGTTTTTTCATAACAGATTTTCTCGTTAACCACTCAACAGATTTGGATGAAATTTCTTATGCGAGAGCTCTTTTATAAACAAAGCAATATTAATTTTTGAATTTTTACAAAACAAAAACTGGTCGAACGATTTGGGGAAAAAAAATTCCTTGAAATTCAAAAAATGTATCAATGCTTTTTTCGAAAATCTCAACCTCCAAGAACATTTTAACACATTAGAGCAAGTTCGTACGACCCAGTCGTGTACTTTATTAATTAAATTTCTGAGGCATAGGTAAACATACTGTAACGTAAATAATAGAGAATTTGTAGAATTGAATTTGGGAAATATTAAATAAATTAATTACAAAAGAATGTACAATTTATTCATACCACCCTGTGCTCGCCAATAGACATTTGAATATACCCCGAACATCCTATGGACATCCGAGTTCCAAAACAATGCCCATCAACAACACAAACTGAAGAGGAAGCAAGAAGAGACAAGTACCACTATACGTCCTTGACTCCTATACCAAGGAACAGTATCTCCATCATCAACCGACCGTGCATCGGTGTATCTAGCACCCCTATATTAGACATACTTACACTTCGCTAACACGGCCTTTTGCTCTCCCTATTCCTCTTCCCATTCTTCAAATTTCCTATCCACCCCATCACAGAAGCGAGAACCATCCACCAGCCTACCATAGGTACTGACTACAAAATCCCGTAGAAGAGCCTAGAGGGCACCTGATGACATGTTCTCGCCTATCCGCTGCTAGTACTAGATGTTCTGCTCGCAGCCGCTTCACCTTGTAGCCTACACTCGAAAACCAAGGACCCTACTTAAATCCCCTCAACCGTATCTAGACCAGTAATGCTATCTCTGAAAATCTCAAGCAACTTCCCGGAGTTTCCACTACAGTTTGCACCTAAGTGTCAAGCTACCGTTATCTGTTCCGCGTGAATGGGATGGAAGCAACCCTATGCCGGCGACGCCCCCTTTCTTATCAACCATTGAAAAACAATAGTCGACGAGAACGGCATGCGACAACGCAGGGTCGTGGTTGAGATCGACCGTCGCGGTTGCCGGCAGTACCCTAGCCACGACTAGCTCAGCCAGGCCACGGGTACTTGCTCTGGGATCTACACACCGGTGTTACCTCTTATTTTTCACTGCCGACCGTTGAACTCTGGTGTTCGAGTTCGAATATTAATGTTAAAATGCTTACAGGCCCTCATAACCTTCGAAGAACAGATTGAAGTGAATTGATAGAAGGTTAAAGTGATTCGTCGATGCACCTCCTGGAGTTGTTTGAGTGAATATGTACTGAAAGAGAAAAACTCTGAACCAACTATGACTCTACCCAAAGAACACTAGCGTAAGTATTCATGTACAAGCTAACCATAGGATTTCGTGGTTGCTGTGGCTCACAAATTAACATCTACATGCTCAGCTACCACGATGCTGTGCTGAACATGGATGTAGAGGTGTCTAACCTTGAGGGGAGGGAGGATCTAAGATGGTAACCGATCCCCCTGGTCTCGCAACCCACCCAATTCGGTACCAAAACCAACTCTCTTGGTATCGACCTTGGTTGTCCATGGACCTATGAGTCCCCACGACTCATACAATATTACTGGGCAACCCCTTAAAATTAAGAAGCAAGCAAAAGATTGCCTGCTTACTTATTCAACCTAATATACACATAGTATCTAAACAAGATACTATAACCTAAACCATAACGTTGCCTTCAAAAAAGGAAAATCACACACACACTCACTTGTCTATCCCAAAGAAGAGAGAGGGGTACCACCCTCCCTTAGAACAAGAAACAACAAGAAAAAAACTTTTCGATCTAACGTTGTTTTACTTTAATCGCAGATCTGAATCCCGCAGACAAACTAATGGGTATATTAATAGCATCCCCATCACAACAAAAAGGAATCAATGTTATAGTGTTTAATCAAATTAAAAGCATAAAATACAACACTGCCAATGGGGCAGTGAGGATTTGTTAAATAAACAGCGTTGCCTCTGAAGCGCACTCCTGGGACTGCTGAAAAAAATGATTATTTATTAACTATGTCTACTCTACTATTAGCACTGTTCTATTGGTCAATGATTCTTGAATGATCTTAATGATCTGGGTTGGCAGCTAGTTCAATTCAGAGTTGGAATACCATTATCCCAAGGTATCGAAATCACCTTGGATTCTCATTAAAGTATAGTGTAGTTATGAACGAATTAAACAATTTATATCGCGGACACAAAGTGATTACGTGGAGTGTGATTGTCATTCACAGTAAATTCAAAATTTGACGAGTGAAACTGAAGAAGTTCATTATCATTAACGCCTATGTAATCCGAGCAAAGTTAGCTAAGAGCTGGCAAAAAAAAAAATCTTATTATGAAAGATAATAACGCGGCGTATATATCGCAAACGCGCTAGGTCGCTACCGGCACGAAACCGAGAAGTCTTTCGACCAAGTGATAATACAAATAAAAACAATTTAAAAAAAAAAATAAAGTTTTAAAGGTACGTCTTCAAACGCGAACGAATCTGTTATTGGATGCAATAGCCAATTTACGAATATTTAAGTGATCTGAGAGCACGGGCTCTGAACCTCATCTGATAAAAGAAATCGATCTCAACACTACAGTGGGGGTGGTTATCCACCTATTATTTCCGTATATGGATTTATCGCGGACTGTAAACCGATCTAAATCTACGTGCGCTCACTCTCAATAAAATAAAAGGAAGTTGGAAGTAAAATATCTAATATACACTCTGATTCACAGTATAATTGATAAGAATAATAATGAAAACGATACGTGGTTTATATATGTTCAGCATAGGTAGGCTATTTCGCCTTGTTGCAATTTTAATTGTCCACTAAATCAATTTATAGTACTACCGTCCGTGGTCTATGATATTAACGCCTGCGTAGGACGTGATCTGAGTGGCGTTTCAGCACCCACCGAAATATCTTTGGTGGTGGAGTGCTCAAGCTTGTTGGCTTCCAATTGATAATGCACAATAAAAAAAAGAAAATTGTCTTTACCTGGATATATATATATGCCGTATACTTATAATTCTTAAATGAATATATTTTCAGGAGCAACTGGATCAGGATATGATGAATGATTTATAGATGAATTCTTTTTTTCCACATCGCTTTCTGATTTGTTGTAGGTGTTGTGGATTGATGTAGGACCGGCATCAGTGTCCTTGCACTCGCCAGACGTCCTTGGAGTGGAAATCCCGCGATGAGAAATGAATAAAAGTGAATGTCCCGTGGTGCGTGTTAGGAATCCCACGACGTCGGTTATAATTCACAGCGTGTATCACAATTCCTGCGTCGAATGTAACTTCAGCCTGTCGTGGCTGGGTATGAGCATCTGATTTGGAATATGTAGTGATGGTTTTCAGAAAGAAGAAACTCCCATGCCGCCTTTAGCGTCGGGCCAAGGAAGCGGTACACGTTGACGAGGATAATATTGATTTCCTCAAAAAATTGGTGCGGCTGATAAAAGTAAGCGTGGATGCGTCAGTTGGCGAGCCGATGAGCGGATCAACGCCTTTTCTGACCCACGTGGATTTACCAGCCCGCACAATTGGACGATGTGTAATATGGTGAGGGGTGTATATAGACATATATATTACACCAACTCCCAGGTTTGCTTCCGATTTTGTGATGCAAATCAAATATTTTTAAGGATGCACAGATTTGTGCAGCAGCGTATATTTTATATAAGTAACCAAACAGAATAGTGTATGCACATAGCACATGGAGTGATGAATCACATGGATAACAGGTAGGTTTGGTGATGAAAGGAATTTTATCCATGGATATTATAAATTCCGTGTCCTCGTCTCTTTAATCCATCGGATGAGTAAGATTTGATCTAATAGGCACCTGATGGATGGTCCTCCTATACCAATTGGAATAGATAGGAGATGAGAAATTGACCACATGACGCTACATCTGAGTTACATTTCAGACAACAGGGATGAAAATCCTTTGCTCGAAATTGTAATCGGATATATTCACTTCCCTTGCATCGCGGTAATAAATCCTGTATTCTTTACTGGTGCTGAGGGAAAAATTGCATATGCAATTATAATAACACCTCCTCAGAGGAGGATAAAAATGGCTGCAACTTTAATAAAAAATTTAATCTCACAGACGTTCTGCCGCGGAGATGTTAGCTAGTCGGTAGTCTTCTTCAAAATTAAGCCTGCTGCCGGCATTCTGGATACTAATTCCAACTTTCCAATTGGCCAACGCCCTGATTTCCAATATTATTCCCTGCGTTCCAATCATAGTTCTGTTTGTTTGTGGTTTCAGCGATGAAATGTAGTTGTAGGTTTTAATGGTCAGTGTTCACTGTATCACTTTGGTTTTTCTGGATTTTTCTTATACGGTAGGTATGACAGAATGAGTAAATGAGGAAGTTACTCTAAATTTCGATTACGGATACATTTGAAACTGGAGTGGTATGATAGAGAAAACGTCATCAGCTTGGATTTTGGATCAACTTTTACGAAAATTGTTCGGTACGCGTTGACTTGGTCATTCTGATACGTGGTGACGGATGTCAGATTGCTACAATATCTTGAAGCGGCGACATAAACGTCCCTGCCATTTTAGACTGGTCTACGCCTAACAACTCCTTGGTTAGGTTTATTTTATAAATACCTGCTAAGGCGAATGTTTCACGAGTGATAATTCAGAAATTATGACTTTCATTAGGCGGTAGAGATCACGAAGGAAATTCAAGTCACCGATGACGTCAAGGGTGACACTATTATTCTATGAGTTTAGTTTGATCCCTGTATGTCATTGACAGCAAAGTTCAATGACTTCAATAATGCTATTAGAGTATCTGTCAGTTGGCCTGAGATTGTTCTCACATTTCTGCCTATGGCAGATTTGGGTAACTGACAGTCACCTGTCAAATCTCCAATAAATCAACCTGCGCTATTTCGCTAGTGTGATCACACCATTCTGCGATTACCAGGGGGAACTACAAATTCTGCAGTTTTGTGTGTGAACCGAGTAGAATATCCACAGAAGTATACTCTTGTGACCTGTCGCTGAAAGTACTTCCCTTGAAGTAGTGGAATGCGCATAACTTGGAAAATTTCCATTTAAAAAAATGGAAACCAAGTGGACTCCGTCCTGGAAGTGGAATTTGTTCGTCGGGGTGGATTCTAGACATGGACTTCTTAAAATGGAGGGCCATGTTGGGTGCGTTCAGCACCATGTGAGTCACCGTCCGGTTTCTCCGATAGATGGCACCTGTTGCAAGTATTACTTACAATTGGAGGGCAAGGAAGTTTTCCCTACAATACATATGTAAATAGATAGGTACATCACTTAACAAAAATGTCACAATATTGGCAGCAGAGCGTCGTTTAACTTGGTCAACTTCGCCAAATGCAAATATTTAGCTAGAATTATAAACAGGAAGTATTATTAACGCACGTTCATCTAGGCCATTTTCGAAATAACTGATTTGATAATATTTTCTTCTTCTTCGGTGGGTTAATCAAAAACTGCCGTTGAATTCGGTTTATTTGATGATCGTAACTGTTTTTGTTGGTATAAGGATGATGATGAAGGCAAGCCTATATTTAAATAAATTAATTATGTTTTAGCATCTTTATTCTCTGTAGCCTTAACCAAGAACTTACATTGCCTTGCATTCTAGGAGCCACACTGGTTCTTAGTGTGACTACATTATTTCTACATATTCGAAGCGTTTATCATACCACGACCTGGTTATTACGCGACAAAGTTGTTGAAGGCCACCCATTTTCTTTATTCCCATGTCTATATCACGATTGCACTGTATGAAGAGCTACAGTTCCAGCAATTTTTTTTCACCAAATTTGTATTCGTTTTCCAAATGTCAAATCAATAAAAATCGTAGTCTATTCGCTCAGCAGTCTTACCACAATTAACTTTTCTGAATGATTTCGTTTGTCTGCTTTGCGGGGTAAAGTCATTTTTACTCCATTTTTCATAGTCCCAACAACTTAAACGATATCGGTACTCTACTAGAACTTTATTCAGTAGTCTGGAAGACTACTTACCAATCCTTCGAGACTGCCGAATTAGCATTCAAATAACGTAAGTTACACTGCTGCGTACGAATAGACTAGTGATTTCGAATATTTTTCGAAGGTACCGCTCGTAACTTAGGAGTGGTCCTGACCACTCATAAGTCTTGCGATTGGTACAGTGGTCGGCCCGGTACCGTAAAAGCGGTCTTCTCCCTCGAACTTTGCTCCAGCGGTATTTGCCAAAACGCATCCTTCAGATCCACGCTAGAAATATAACGTGTCTCTGTCAGACGTGCTAGCAGCCCCTCTATATGTGCAATTGGACGAGCATCTTTCTTGGTTACTGAGTTCACCTTCCGAAAGTCCAAGCACAATCGGTTCTTACCAGGTTTGCGTACAAGCACAACTGGGGAACTCCATGCGCTGGAACTTTCCTCAATGACTCCTAACGAAAGCATGCGGTCCAACTCCGCATACATAGGGGTTTGTATCGCTGGAGATACGGGATAGTACCTTTGCTTTATTGGTACGGCATCACCCGTATCTATGTAATGCTGCACTAGGTTAGTTTTCCCGAGTCCATTGACTGCGAAAGACGGAAAACTACGAACAACAGCTTCTAGTCGCTTAGACTCTTCATCATTCAACTTAATTTGGTTTGTGGGTCTTTCCTCTGGCCCACCGGTCGTAATTCCTGAAAGACTCGCAATTACGTTGGGTGCGATTTGGAATTTTTGCCAAAAGTCAACGCCTAAATATAGACGCTGGCTTTACGATGGCACGATATACAGATCTATTTCCTTTGTCACTCCTTTATACTGTATTGGGGTAGTTACTACTCCCACTATGGATTGCTTGTGTCCATCGGCCGTGGACACGATAGTCTCTACCTTCCTTACCGTAACATTGTTATCTTTCAGGTAGGGAAGTATGTCGGTGCCTAAGCAACTAATACTCGCTCCTGAATCGAGAAGACCTAAGAAGTTGTCTTCAAATAACCTGACCGTCACATAAGGACGCGGATCATTCGATTCTCGGCCTAAGGTTGCCGACGCTATGTTACGATAAGTAGTCCGCTTCCGATGGAAGCGCTCCCTTGTCCGTCGTATTCGATTGGACAGTTCTGGAAATGTGACAATTCGCTTTCGCACTTCTTCATAATTGCGTAACCTTTCGTGAAAGGATTTACGATATAATGGTTCTGTAATATTATTGTTTAAATTCAAATTTGTAATGGGTTTGGGTTCTACCATTGAAGTAGGTTTCGTTCTACAATCATTGTTCGGTAATTCATTATTAGTTCTATCTGGTTTTAAAATTTTAACCTTTGGAAGTTCAAGAGGCTCTTCGGATTTGGAAACTTGAACTCCGGGTAAATCTTGTTACGGCTGCCTAGAACAGATGAATTCTGAAATGAAGGCAATATTGATAAAAAAATATAAAGCACTTTGGAAAACACGAAACATACCTCTTTTGAGTTGATGTTCCATGTTGTCCCTTATCTTTTGTTGTTTGTTCGTCCTGTTTGTGTTTATCAAAGGCGATTGAGCATACTGGGGATGGAAAAATGTTTGTTGTTAGCAATGTGCGATATTCTTGTTTTCTGTTTCTTTTTTTTATTATTTTAGAAACTTACCGGTGATACTCCTCCTCTTGTCTGTTTTCGTCTATTTTTTTGGGTGAATTTATGTCTTAATATATAAAAACAAAAAAAAATTAGGACAGATTCAAGTGGAATAATAATAATTTATACCCAATTTTAGAAGATGAAAGATTACAGGTCCCAGCTGTTTGAAGTATTAAGAATTTCGATTCTCGAAGATTTTCATAGTTCGGGATCGGGGCTATTACCTTCGAAGTATGTTCGAATGATCTAAAATCTCTTGAGGGGGGGACACACTAGGATTGTTTTTGTTGTGAAAGGATTTTCTCTTTTTTTTTCTTGTCGGGAGGGGGAATGCTAGCGGAGAGGGCTCCTCCGAGCTAGAGTGACTGACCCTCAACGGATACTATGTACACAGGCTTAAGAATATTGTTTTTTTTTTGGTGTGACAAAATTCTAGGGCGAACCAAAATCCCAACGGGCACAAAGAATTAGTTCGCTGTAGTAATTTAAAGAGCCCGGTCCGGTCGGATAGTTCAAGAAAGTCCGGTAGAGAATTTTAAATGTTTTTTTTTGTGAAAAAAAAGTCAGTGTTAATTTTGTGTTTTTTTTTAAGGTAAATTGTTGATACTTCTAGTGGTAGGCGTGAGTGGGCGGTTCAGCATAAAATTGAGAAGTATGGCGTACATAGTTGGTGAGGTATTTATTGTATTTAAAATAAGCGTAAAATGGTGGCTTAAGGGAAATTTACCTATAGGGTCTGGCGTGGAGGCGGTCATCGGCGAAGGTCAAGTCGGTGCCGCCATATAATTTTTGGGTCATCGCTGAGAAATTGTGACATCAAACCGCAGCAAGCGGCGAGCAATTGTAAAAGAACCGTTTAAAGGAAAAAGGACAGCCACGACCATCCAAGTACTAGTATTGTTTTTTTTTTAATCTTTAAAATATATTTGTAGAGTGAATTGAAATATTCAATGGTGAATGTCCCTCACCAACTAGAAGCAAAAAGTGTTATACTTTTTTTTTAAAGAGCATCAAAGACACGCACCCATCATCAGGAAATTGTTATAATTTCCCAACAATTATAATTATAGTGGAGCTAGCTGAGGCACTCCACATTTCCGCCGTGCCACGTAGCAAAAACAGAAACCACTTAGCATTCGAAACGAAGGAAGCGGAAAACACAACCCTACGTTCCACATCCGGAACTTAATAGCAGTTGGATTTGAAATTTACAAAACGAAGTGTTTTCTTTTGAGATATGGGCCAGCGAGCAAACTGTCTATATTAACTTCATTTTTTTTTTTTAAATTATATTCTTATTTTATATTTATATTTTTATTTTTCATATAATCCTATTCAATTTATGTTATTTATTAGTACATCCTTTTATTTTTTTGGTTTTTTTTTCTGGTAATTCGCTTTTATAGTTTTATTGAATTTTTTTTTGTTAACACTGTAACGTCATTTCTTGTTTTTTTTTTCTTGTAAAAGGACCAAAGGGGACTTTAAAGAAAGGCTTTAGGCGACGTTCCTGACGGGCCGAAACTGGTTTCCCTTCCTTTTTAAATGTTCGTTTAGTTTTTTTTTGTAACCAATCTATAGAGCGCTCCATAGGTAGGTGCGGGGAAAAGGCCGAGTTGGTCCATAGTGATAATCTGAGGAGGGCGAGGCTGGGCTACGCTTTGTTGACGTCAGTTACGCATTCATCTATTTCAACTTCCTCTTTAGGGTTGCCGTCCGTGTCCTTGTAGGTGTAATTTAAATTTTTGTTGTTTTTCAAATCATTAACAGTTTTGTTAGATTTTAAGTTTTTTGTTAATTTTATAACGTAACTTGTACCACTCCTATATAAAGAACCCAGGTCAAAATACCAAATTTTGTTGAAGTTTTTATTAGTATCGTTTAGGAAATTTTGTTATGTTATGTTTTTTTTTTGATTACATCTAATTACGTCTAACATGCATTTTTGTTTTTATTCAATTTTTATCTGGTGAAGCTTAGCCAGAAATGAATTATTAGGTTTTTAACTTTTCAGGGGGTGGGAGGGGCAGCAGGAATGAACGAGGTGGCGTAAGACGTTCCAGCAAACTTTAGAATCCTTTTAGGGGAATTCTAACAACATCGCCAACGGAATTCCAGGTGTGGTGGGGGAAGGCATCGCTGCAACAACATCTGCAGTGTTCTTTTTGATGAGTTGTGACTGGGGATGAGAGTGTGAGATGAGTGTTTGTGATCGTCGTTGGCATGATATGTGTTTTTGTGGCGAGGTGAGGTCCAGAAGGGGGGCAAGATCCCCCCCTATTTCCGGCGAGCTTAGCCGAGCATCGCCAGCATGCCATGGCCCCTTCTTCTGGGCATTCTTACCATCCCTGTTCCTTACCCTTTCCTTTCCTAGCATCCTTTCTTTCTTACTTCTCCTTTTAGTTTCATCCTGTCCTTTTAATTTGCTTTCCCCTTAATCCGGTATTCGTTTTTTTTTTTGAATCCATTTTTTTTTCTCACCAGCCCATTCCGGATACACATCCCATCCTACTCCCAAACACAAACTACCTCCCTTTGCCCCGTCACAATCTAATCGGAGCGAACCCCCCGGTTATTGGGTTGTCCTTCCTCTCGTTTCCCACTAGACATTTCGCACAGGACGGACTATACGCGTCTGCTAAACCGCAGCGGAAACAAAAGACTTTGTCAATAGGTTTCGCGCAATCGCGAAAACCATGGCCAAGAACTTGGCAATTCCAACATTTATGCACCTTACGATCCCTCTGGATCGCTTCAATGTTGCTATTAGGCAACGCTACCACGAGATCCTGACAAGGCTCTTCAGCGATTTCGTTAACGAAACGCCTTGCAGGTGTACGTTGTACATTTGGCACGAAATTCGGACGGACATTCTCGTATTGAGATTGAGCTTTTTCTATAGCTCGACAATAATAGGCTAGCTGTCTCAAGACGGACTGTAGGTGATGAGTAGTTCACCCATGCGCCTACGGACATTAGTTTTGATGATTTCTATGAGCTCCTTCTCCGGTCTAGGAACTCTCATCTTGGAGTTTAAATACTGAATGGCGTCGAAAAAGTCATTGAAAGACTCACCATTCATCATCTTACGGTCGGATAGCTTTCGGAAGAGCTCGGTATCGCTTTCCAAACTGCGGTACTGTTCTACCAAAGCAGTTTTCAACTCATCCCACGTCGCGTGCTTGTTGCCTTTCAGGTACACCCAGTACCATGATTCAACAGAACCTGACACGAAGTGGTAAAAGTTGGCGGTAATTTCATACCATGATATGCCATAACTATTTCGTATACATCCCAGGCGGAACAAGAAATCGTCCACGGACATGTTTTTTCCATCAAACTTCAAACCCCATTTATGAAATGGATGGACTCGGTTCGAAGAAGTGGCATTCGAGGGTGGTGGCCTGGGTGGCGAAAGAGGTGACTCGTCGTCAAAATTGAATGCATTAACCTGAGCCATAAACTCATCTAAATTTGAGCCTAGAGGCATTTGTGCTGGATTGACATCCGATATAGGTGGCACTCTAGTACGCTCATAATGTGGTGTGAAACGGTCTGCCAAATCGATTTCATCGTTTGGTCTATACTCGGACTGGACATGCCTGGAAGTGGATGCTCCATTTGGGACGTTATAATTTACGACACGTGTAGTGTCTGTGTTGGCTAAATTGACTTGCCGTGTGACTTGCTGCGTCGAAGTAGCGTTAGGCGGAACAAGTGGTCTTGTTGGTGGAGCAACTGATTTAGGAGGGGCGACAGGTTGAGTGGCTTTGACCGTCCGTTTCTGAAGAAGCTGGGCTACTTGGTCAAGTAAGCGTTGATGACTTGCCTCCAACGCTTCTGCCATAAACTTCCTATCGTCGACCCTGTGTAGGTCAATAGTAGCGGAAACTACTTTCTGAACGTATGCTGAATGGTCAGCAGCATCTTTTCGCAATTGCTCTTCAGCTCTTGCTACCTCGTCATCGTCTACTGCAATACTTCTATCAACAGTGTTATCTCTCGGCAGACTCTCAACTAAGCTGTCTTCGTCATCGGAGTTATCCTCCACGACATCATTTTGCACGTGGCTGGGTTTTGGTTTCGATCCCCCAGGGGCCATTATGTCGAAATCTCTGTAACTTCGTAAGGTAAGTACTCTTGACGGCTCGTCTCGGTCTTGAGCCGCTCATTCAACCGCAACACGAGGGAAATCGGTTAAACCACGTCAAACGCGTAAATTAAAGGTTCAAGATAAAAAGGATATTCTATATTGTAGCCCGTGAGAAACTCCTCAAACGGATACTACTCAAGCAGTATAGCAAAGTAAAAAAAAGGTAATTGTTAGGAAAACTTCAAATATACCGTGAGCAAAATCCTCGAACGGTTATTTGGGAATACAAATCAATGTCAGTTGTAAATCTGGTGAGTATAAAATAAATTCTCAAGTAGTCCGTATGAGTTCCTCAGCCGGATTCTACTTGTGGTAGCAGATACTGTTTTGATTAAACCAAAAAGTGAAAATTCAACAATATTCCGTGAGCAACTGCTTCCAACGAATATTCGTCAATCAAGTAATTCAAAAAAAAAAAAGATTAAAGAGGTAAAAAAAAAATTTATCAATCTATAAGTGCTTAATACTAAAGGTAAATATATAGTTTATTCGTCTATCAGAAACAATACTTCAACAATATTTTCAGAAATCCTATATTTAACTGGATACTTAAATGTAGTCTTAAAAGATAATATAATACTATATGTATACTTATATCAAAAAGGAAATTCGATTTTAGAAAATTAATGCTTAATCTATATTTCAAAACTAACTTTCTACTGTAAGATCTAAAATTCTAAACTGTGATTAATTAAATGCGGGTACTATCCCAAACTATAATTAAAGGTGGGCTCTATCCCAAAATTCTATAACTGTAATACGGGCTCTATCCCAAAACTACACGACAATCAAGAAGTTACGTCCCAACTTGATTGACGGAAACTCAAAAAAAAAAAAAAAAATCTCAAAATATCTCAAACTGCGGGCACTATCCCAATTTTACACATCAATTGAGAAGTTTACGTCTCGACTCAATTGACGGAAACTCAAATACTAAATTGCTAAATGCTCAGAAACTGTATGTTTCCTACCAACAATATATAATGGTTCAAAAATCATCTATACTATAATAAATCTCAAAAAAAAGATATGTTATGTACTTAATTAAATAAATGGTGTTTCATAAAAGATTCAGGAGGTGGTAACCCTCCCATCTAAGGAACAAGGTGTGCAAATTTTTCGGCTCTGCAACATAACCGACTCAAAAAAAAAATTATCAAATAAAAAACTTAGAGTGTGTAGACTTTATCAACTTACGGCGTTCTATTGTAAGTGAAACGGCAATCTCATCTAAACGAAAGTTGCTCGGATATGTGAAGGCGACATTACGCTACTGCTGACGTACGTCGGGTATAAGAACTCCAACTACCGGTAAGCGCTTCATGTCTCAACGCATATCGTCACTTCCTAACATCTATCAAAAATGACTATATCTTCCCATACAAAAACTGGATCGAATAACAATCAAAAGGAAACGAGTTGAATAGCAGCTGACGTGAATTGGGTCGCAATTTGAGTGAATGACCAGCTTCTGCAGCTGACGTGCGTCGGGCAAAAAGCACCAACCACCGGTCAGAAGACCTGCTCATACTGCTCTCAAACAACCTGGATCTCGGACATCTCCGTTCGGACTTATCAACACCTCTGCTACAGACGACCGAGCAAGGATTACTGCTCAATCCGGACAGAGATCGGAGATATTCACTGGTAACAAGAGGTGGAGGAGAAGAAGGTAGGCCTAATGCAACAGACTGAATCGAGAATGATGTCACCAACTCACTGGACAAAATAGTGCCTACTCCACTAACCTCGATGGTATTCCTCTATCTAAAAAACATAATCATCTGCTTAACTACTTCAAATCAAAAATAAAAACTTCAAAAAAAAATCTGAAAAAAATTTAAAAAAAAATTTCTACTTTTTCCTACGCTACTCAGGATCGACCTAACTCTCGTCAATTCTAGACTCAACTTTGGGAACTAATTCGGGCCCACGTTGGGCGCCATCTGTAACGTAAAAATATAAAATCAGATGGAAATTCCAAAGAATTGCTAAGTTGGAAACAGAGTTTGGCAATTATAAGCGAAGCTCGAGAACCCACGACTCCCTTAATCATTGCAGATGAACACCTGACTTCCCCCTAAATACCCTATGGATACCTAAGACTCAACCCCGATGTCTACCAACAATGTAAACCAGAGAGGAAGCAGGAAGAGACAAGTGCATATACCTCCTTGACTCCTATACCAAGGACCAGTATCTCCATCACCTCCTACTCGTGTATCGGTGTATCGCATACTCCTCCTAAAAGGCATACTTACACTTCGCTAACACTAAACACTCGTTCTCCCTTCTCCTCTCCCCATTCCTCCAACTTATTAACCCTTCAATTCCATCCCCATCACAGAAGCGCAAGCCATCTGGCAGCCCACCCCAGGGGAATTCTAACAACATCGCCAACGGAATTCCAGGTGTGGTGGGGGAAGGCATCGCTGCAACAACATCTGCAGTGTTCTTTTTGATGAGTTGTGACTGGGGATGAGAGTGTGAGATGAGTGTTTGTGATCGTCGTTGGCATGATATGTGTTTTTGTGGCGAGGTGAGGTCCAGAAGGGGGGCAAGATCCCCCCCTATTTCCGGCGAGCTTAGCCGAGCATCGCCAGCATGCCATGGCCCCTTCTTCTGGGCATTCTTACCATCCCTGGTCCTTACCCTTTCCTTTCCTAGCATCCTTTCTTTCTTACTTCTCCTTTTAGTTTCATCCTGTCCTTTTAATTTGCTTTCCCCTTAATCCGGTATTCGTTTTTTTTTTTTTGAATCCATTTTTTTTTCTCACCAGCCCATTCCGGATACACATCCCATCCTACTCCCAAACACAAACTACCTCCCTTTGCCCCGTCACAATCTAATCGGAGCGAACCCCCCGGTTATTGGGTTGTCCTTCCTCTCGTTTCCCACTAGACATTTCGCACAGGACGGACTATACGCGTCTGCTAAACCGCAGCGGAAACAAAAGACTTTGTCAATAGGTTTCGCGCAATCGCGAAAACCATGGCCAAGAACTTGGCAATTCCAACATTTATGCACCTTACGATCCCTCTGGATCGCTTCAATGTTGCTATTAGGCAACGCTACCACGAGATCCTGACAAGGCTCTTCAGCGATTTCGTTAACGAAACGCCTTGCAGGTGTACGTTGTGCATTTGGCACGAAATTCGGACGGACATTCTCGTATTGAGATTGAGCTTTTTCTATAGCTCGACAATAATAGGCTAGCTGTCTCAAGACGGACTGTAGGTGATGAGTAGTTCACCCATGCGCCTACGGACATTAGTTTTGATGATTTCTATGAGCTCCTTCTCCGGTCTAGGAACTCTCATCTTGGAGTTTAAATACTGAATGGCGTCGAAAAAGTCATTGAAAGACTCACCATTCATCATCTTACGGTCGGATAGCTTTCGGAAGAGCTCGGTATCGCTTTCCAAACTGCGGTACTGTTCTACCAAAGCAGTTTTCAACTCATCCCACGTCGCGTGCTTGTTGCCTTTCAGGTACACCCAGTACCATGATTCAACAGAACCTGACACGAAGTGGTAAAAGGTGGCGGTAATTTCATACCATGATATGCCATAACTATTTCGTATACATCCCAGGCGGAACAAGAAATCGTCCACGGACATGTTTTTTCCATCAAACTTCAAACCCCATTTATGAAATGGATGGACTCGGTTCGAAGAAGTGGCATTCGAGGGTGGTGGCCTGGGTGGCGAAAGAGGTGACTCGTCGTCAAAATTGAATGCATTAACCTGAGCCATAAACTCATCTAAATTTGAGCCTAGAGGCATTTGTGCTGGATTGACATCCGATATAGGTGGCACTCTAGTACGCTCATAATGTGGTGTGAAACGGTCTGCCAAATCGATTTCATCGTTTGGTCTATACTCGGACTGGACATGTCTGGAAGTGGATGCTCCATTTGGGACGTTATAATTTACGACACGTGTAGTGTCTGTGTTGGCTAAATTGACTTGCCGTGTGACTTGCTGCGTCGAAGTAGCGTTAGGCGGAACAAGTGGTCTTGTTGGTGGAGCAACTGACTTAGGAGGGGCGACAGGTTGAGTGGCTTTGACCGTCCGTTTCTGAAGAAGCTGGGCTACTTGGTCAAGTAAGCGTTGATGACTTGCCTCCAACGCTTCTGCCATAAACTTCCTATCGTCGACCCTGTGTAGGTCAATAGTAGCGGAAACTACTTTCTGAACGTATGCTGAATGGTCAGCAGCATCTTTTCGCAATTGCTCTTCAGCTCTTGCTACCTCGTCATCGTATACTGCAATACTTCTATCAACAGTGTTATCTCTCGGCAGACTCTCGACTAAGCTGTCTTCGTCATCGGAGTTATCCTCCACGACATCATTTTGCACGTGGCTGGGTTTTGGTTTCGATCCCCCAGGGGCCATTATGTCGAAATCTCTGTAACTTCGTAAGGTAAGTACTCTTGACGGCTCGTCTCGGTCTTGAGCCGCTCATTCAACCGCAACACGAGGGAAATCGGTTAAACCACGTCAAACGCGTAAATTAAAGGTTCAAGATAAAAAGGATATTCTATATTGTAGCCCGTGAGAAACTCCTCAAACGGATACTACTCAAGCAGTATAGCAAAGTAAAAAAAAGGTAATTGTTAGGAAAACTTCAAATATACCGTGAGCAAAATCCTCGAACGGTTATTTGGGAATACAAATCAATGTCAGTTGTAAATCTGGTGAGTATAAAATAAATTCTCAAGTAGTCCGTATGAGTTCCTCAGCCGGATTCTATTTGTGGTAGCAGATACTGTTTTGATTAAACCAAAAAGTGAAAATTCAACAATATTCCGTGAGCAACTGCTTCCAACGAATATTCGTCAATCAAGTAATTCAAAAAAAAAAAAGATTAAAGAGGTAAAAAAAAAATGTATCAATCTATAAGTGCTTAATACTAAAGGTAAATATATAGTTTATTCGTCTATCAGAAACAATACTTCAACAATATTTTCAGAAATCCTATATTTAACTGGATACTTAAATGTAGTCTTAAAAGATAATATAATACTATATGTATACTTATATCAAAAAGGAAATTCGATTTTAGAAAATTAATGCTTAATCTATATTTCAAAACTAACTTTCTACTGTAAGATCTAAAATTCTAAACTGTGATTAATTAAATGCGGGTACTATCCCAAACTATAATTAAAGGTGGGCTCTATCCCAAAATTCTATAACTGTAATACGGGCTCTATCCCAAAACTACACGACAATCAAGAAGTTACGTCCCAACTTGATTGACGGAAACTCAAAAAAAAATAAATCTCAAAATATCTCAAACTGCGGGCACTATCCCAATTTTACACATCAATTGAGAAGTTTACGTCTCGACTCAATTGACGGAAACTCAAATACTAAATTGCTAAATGCTCAGAAACTGTATGTTTCCTACCAACAATATATAATGGTTCAAAAATCATCTATACTATAATAAATCTCAAAAAAAAGATATGTTATGTACTTAATTAAATAAATGGTGTTCCATAAAAGATTCAGGAGGTGGTAACCCTCCCATCTAAGGAACAAGGTGTGCAAATTTTTCGGCTCTGCAACATAACCGCCTCAAAAAAAAAATTATCAAATAAAAAACTTAGAGTGTGTAGACTTTATCAACTTACGGCGTTCTATTGTAAGTGAAACGGCAATCTCATCTAAACGAAAGTTGCTCGGATATGTGAAGGCGACATTACGCTACTGCTGACGTACGTCGGGTATAAGAACTCCAACTACCGGTAAGCGCTTCATGTCTCAACGCATATCGTCACTTCCTAACATCTATCAAAAATGACTATATCTTCCCATACAAAAACTGGATCGAATAACAATCAAAAGGAAACGAGTTGAATAGCAGCTGACGTGAATTGGGTCGCAATTTGAGTGAATGACCAGCTTCTGCAGCTGACGTGCGTCGGGCAAAAAGCACCAACCACCGGTCAGAAGACCTGCTCATACTGCTCTCAAACAACCTGGATCTCGGACATCTCCGTTCGGACTTATCAACACCTCTGCTACAGACGACCGAGCAAGGATTACTGCTCAATCCGGACAGAGATCGGAGATATTCACTGGTAACAAGAGGTGGAGGAGAAGAAGGTAGGCCTAATGCAACAGACTGAATCGAGAATGATGTCACCAACTCACTGGACAAAATAGTGCCTACTCCACTAACCTCGATGGTATTCCTCTATCTAAGAAACATAATCATCTGCTTAACTACTTCAAATCAAAAATAAAAACTTCAAAAAAAAATCTGAAAAAAATTTAAAAAAAAATTTCTACTTTTTCCTACGCTACTCAGGATCGACCTAACTCTCGTCAATTCTAGACTCAACTTTGGGAACTAATTCGGGCCCACGTTGGGCGCCATCTGTAACGTAAAAATATAAAATCAGATGGAAATTCCAAAGAATTGCTAAGTTGGAAACAGAGTTTGGCAATTATAAGCGAAGCTCGAGAACCCACGACTCCCTTAATCATTGCAGATGAACACCTGACTTCCCCCTAAATACCCTATGGATACCTAAGACTCAACCCCGATGTCTACCAACAATGTAAACCAGAGAGGAAGCAGGAAGAGACAAGTGCATATACCTCCTTGACTCCTATACCAAGGACCAGTATCTCCATCACCTCCTACTCGTGTATCGGTGTATCGCATACTCCTCCTAAAAGGCATACTTACACTTCGCTAACACTAAACACTCGTTCTCCCTTCTCCTCTCCCCATTCCTCCAACTTATTAACCCTTCAATTCCATCCCCATCACAGAAGCGCAAGCCATCTGGCAGCCCACCCCGGGTACTGACCACAAAACACCGTAGAACAGCCTTAGGTATATCTGCCAGCATGCCTGCGCCTATCCACTACGAGTAATAGATGTTCTCCTCGTGGCCATGTCATGTTGTAGTTCACACCAAAAACCAGGGATTCTACTGTACCTTGTACTCATAACTAGGATCGTGATGCAGCTTAATTAGTGTATCAGTTCTTTCCCAGAGGATTCACTCCAGGTTGCACCTATCACTCTAGCTATGACTATCTACCTCTATCTCTGAAGGGATGGTATTGATCCTTTGCCGGCAACGCCCCCTTTCCTGTGAATAGTTCGCTAAAACCATCCGCAGGAACGGCATGCGACAACGCAGAACCATGGTCGAGATCGACCGTCGTGGTGGCCGGCAGCACCCATGCCTCGACTAGCTCAGCCAGGCCATGGGCACTTGCTTTGGGATCTACACAACCGGTGTTACCTCTTATTATCCTGCCGACCGTTGAGCTCAAGGTGGGAGAGCTCGAATAAAAGTATTAGAATGCTTATTGGCCCTCATAATTCACAAAGAAAAGACCTGAAAGAAATGATTGAAAAGAAATTTCGATCCTAGGATGCACCTCAGGAAGGAAAGTAGGAGTGAACGTTGGGATAAAGTAAGAAATCACGTTTGGAATGTTAATTCGACCTGCAGTACGACACACGTAAGTATTTCTAAATTAGCTAAACATAGGTGATCATGTTTGCAGTGGCTTTTAGAACCTTCCATCCATTCTGCTACCACGTAGCTCTGCAGAATATGGAGGATGAGGTGTCTAACTCATAGGGGAGGGAGGATCAAAGGTGTTAAGGTGATCCCCCAGGTCTCTCAACCCGCCCAACACAATAGTAAAAATCATCTCTCCTACTACTGACCAATGGCTATCCACGGACCTTATGAGTCCCCAGACTCAATGATGATTTCGGTAGCCCCTAAACATGATAGCAAGCAAAAGAAACTTACTTGCCAACTATAACCCTATAACTAAACCATGGTACCTATCAGAGAATACTGCACCAAAACTACTCAAACTCCATCGTTGCACTACGAATACCTCAACGGTACTTCATCACTGCCCCACCTTGTTCCATTCGAAGATGAGTGAGGATTACCAACCAGCGGCGGATCTAGGATTTGTTCAAGGGGGGGCAAAAGTTGAATTTGGCGCCCCCCCCAGCAATTTTTTTTTCTTTTTTAAGTTTACGTACAAAACTTGAACTCGTATCATTAACCTGTTTTTATCTTTATGCTCTAATGCTTGATGCTGTTGACAATAGCTTATGTACGATACATGTCATAAAAGTCTGTGTGAACCAACCTAAGAAAATAAGGTATTGCTAAGGGTTCTCATGTTACTGATTACTCAAAATGCAATCTTGGCGTATGTGCAAAATAAAACCTTTGGGGTATGTGCCATAATCCATAATTGGAGATGGAGGGGACGCAATTCTTCTTTCTGTCTTTTCCCGTTCTTGTTCGTAATTGTCTAGGGTCTTGTTCGTATTGTTGTGGTATTAGTGTTTGTCTCGTTGCAGTTGTTAATAAAATGTCATGTGTCGGTCGTATGTCAATGCTCGTTTTACCTTTATCCCACATATATTGAACTAGTAACTGAGTATAGTAGATAGTGATTGTAAAACCCGTGAGGAAAATCGTTTCTCAATACAATTTCGAAAACTAAATTCGACACAAAACAAAACAAAAAGTATCTTTATCAAGATCTTTATGCGTAACTACACAAATGAACAATGAAACATGTAACTACACTGATATAAGGAAATATTTTTAAAGATTCTTACTTACTTACTTAAGGTGGCGCAGACAGTCCATTGTGGACCACGGCCTCAACCAACAATCCTCGCCAGCTAGGCCGGTCCCTAGCCAGTGGCCTCCAGTTGCGCACACCAAGTTGGTTGAGGTCGTTTACCACTTGATCGCGCCACCTTAGATGGGGTCTTCCAGAACTGCGTCGGCCCTCCGGGTTGGAATTGAAGACTCGTCGGGCAGGAGCGTTTTCGTCCATACGCTCCACATGGCCCAGCCATCTAAGCCGCTGAATTTTCAGCTTCTTAACCAAGTCAATGTCGCTGTATAGCCCGTACAGTTCGCCATTGAATCTTCTCCTCCATACTCCATTGATACATACAGGCCCGAATATCACCCGAAGAATCTTTCTCTCAAAGCACCCCAGCCTGTATTCATCCGATTGTGTGAGTGTCCACGCTTCTGCCCCATACAGCAGGACTGGGATGATAAGGGTCTTGTATAGTGTCTCCTTGGTCCTTTGAGAGAGGGCTTTACTACTAAGATGCCTTCTTAGCCCGAAGAAACAGCGATTGGCAGAATGATTCTTCGACTGATCTCTTCACTGATGTTGTTCTGAGAGGTTATAGTGGAACCCTTGACAACCTCAAAGTTATATCTGTCCATTGTGACGTTTTGTCCGAGCCTACGGTGATGATCTACTTCACCCGAGGACAGCATATACTTTGTTTTATCTTCATTTACAGCCAGACCCATTCGAGCCGCTTCCACTTCAATACTTGCGAATGCTCCACTGACAGCGCGCTTCGTTCTTCCAATAATGTCAATATCATCAGCATAGCCAAGAAGCCGACTGTGTATCTACAACGACATTCCCACCCTCGTCTCTACAAGCTTCCGCTCGGGCTTTGTAACCCTTGGATGAATGCTTTACCCTTTGGTAGAACTTTCGAACATTGCTTCTGCCGTAGCACCCCTCAATTGATTCAACCATTCGTTTTTCCAGTTCTCTTTTTTTTCTTCTGAAAAGCCAATGTTCCTTTTTCCTCTTTTGCTGGTACACCGCACGGAAAGCGCTCTTGGCAGCTCTAGTTCTGGCATTCAGAACTGCATGATAGGCTTCGTCTTTGGCCAAGTGTGCGAGCCTGCACTCATCATCAAACCAGGTGTTTCGTTGTGGTCGCCTAATGAAACCCAAAACATCCGTGGCAGCGGTTTTGATGGCCATTTTGCAATGTTGCCACTGGGCCTCTGGGTTTGGCGCAGGCGCCGGGCTTGTCAAGAGATAAGAGGAGACATGATTGGCAAAGGTTGTGGCGTTCTCTTGCGATTGTAACTTCGCAACATCAAACTTTCTCACAGTGGCTGTTCGACTCTGCGGACTGGTGGAGATCCGCATTCGCACTATAGCTACAACAAGGTAGTGGTCCGAGTCTATGTTGGCCCCTCGGAAAGTGCGGACATCCATGACACTGGACGCATGTCTGCTATCAATCGCAATGTGATCAATTTGGTTGACGGTACTTTGATCAGGAGACCGCCAGGTCCCCTTGTGAATATTGAGGTGTGGGAAGTATGTGCTAGCTAAGACGACACTTCGCCCCGCAGCAAAGTCGATTAGCCTGTGTCCGTTACCGGAAGTGTTGTCGTGCAGGCTATGCTTTGAGACTGTCGAGCCAAAGTTACCCTCCTTTCCGATTTTGGCGTTGAAGTCACCAAGAATAAACTTAGTGTCGTACTTCGGGCATTCATCATACGTCTTCTCGAGAAGATCGTAGAATTCTTCTTTGGTCGTGTCATCTTTTTCCTCCGTGGGGGCGTGAACGCAGATCAGCGAGATGTTGCTGAATTTGGATTTAATGCGGATTGTGACAATGCGTTCGCTTATGCCACGAAACCCCAAGACTTCTTGCCTAAGCCTTCCTCTTATCAGAAATCCGCATCCAAATAGCCGCTGTTTCCTTGTCCTGTAGCACTTGCCGTAGTAGATGTCACAGTTTTTCATCCTCCTTGTGCCTTCACCATCCCATCGCACTTCTTGGATGGCTGCGATGTCGGCTTTGACACCATCTAGGGCTTCCACTAATTGTTCGGCTGCACGCGGTCTGTTAAGGGTCCGGACATTCCACGTGCAGAACCGAAATTCGTTGTCCTTGTTTCGTTTGCTAGGGTCGTCATCAGTAAGGTCATCCATATCCGAGGCAATTGGTTGTTTCGGAACTATTGGTTTTTTTTTACGTGGTAGGGAAGTTACCCCGACGCACAACCCCCAACCTGGGGGACCAGGCCCTATGCTGCTCTCCTTGGACAAAAGGAGCTGGAGAAATCCAGAGGCAGTAACCCACTACGGAGATGTGAGAGCTACCGTTGGTCCTATATGGGCTCATCCGCCACCTTCTCTATTTCACTACCCTAACTAATAGTAGTGAAAGGACCCAAAGACCTGAGCTCCGAATATGTCGAAGTAGCTCAATGGGGTGCCTACCATATTGTCTGTAAGCGTCGCCGTTGGTTCACTTAATTGGAAGCTCATCCGCCGCTCGCTTGCTTTCTGAGGGGTTCGTACAGAATAAACTGCTACCCAACAAGAGAAACAGAGGAGTTTTATGGCAGGGCAATTATAGTGTTGCTATTTTTCTGTGATCAACACTCGCGCTTATAAGTTCAGCAAGTGAAGTCCGGGTGGACAAGACCAGTACCCGATGGCTACCACTTGGAGGTAAAATAAGCACAATTGATGCGTATGAGACAGTTGCAACGCTGGGCATCGCCAAGTTGATACCAATCAATGAAAAACATTGATGCGACGGAGACAATTAAGCGCTTGGAGTGCATTTTCGCTCGTTTTGGATTACCAATTTCCGTAAAAGCGGATAATGGTCCTCAGCTGGTATGTGAGGAAATCAAGAAATATTGTCGCATAAACAACATTACTCTACAAAGTACGACACCATATTGGCCACAAGAAAATGGGGAGGTGGAGCGACAAAACCGTTCATTATTAAAAAGGCTAATAATTTGTCAGCACGAGAAAGGAAACTGGCGAGAAGATTTGCAAAAATTTTTGCTGATGTACAGATCAACTCCCCATTCGGTTACTTTGAAGACACCGTCTGAATTAATGTTCAACCGAAACATTCGTGACAAGTTACCGTTTATTAGGCAACATAATAATCATATGGAAATTGATGATGAGTTGCGTGATAGAGACGCAGAAATGAAGTTCAAGGGAAAAGAATATGCAGATCGTAAGCGTCACGCAAAAACGAATGATGTTGAAGAAGGGGATGAAGTGGTGGTTAAAAGGCAAATAATTACAAATAAATTAGCTACCAAGTTCGAGCCTACAGTTTATAAAGTCATGGAACGGAAAGGATTGCAGGTGACTGTCGAAAATGCTGGCACCGGTACCCGGTATCGAAGAAATGTTGCACATGTTAAAAAGATTCCACCCACCACATCAAGTCAGCCAGTAACAACAACAACAACGATAGTAGCTTCACCAGATAGAGTTGCACGAAAGAGAAACATGCCATCTCATCTCCAAAGCTATGATTTGTCTATGGATCATTAGGTATATATATATATATATATAGAATTTAACTTTAACTTTATTTTAAAACAAATAAATTAAAAAAAAAAATAATAAATAAAAAAAAGTTTTCATTTAGTTTTAGGAAAAGAAGAGAAGATGTAGTGTCTGGTAGTATTGTAGTAAATACAATACATGTGTTGTCTGGCAACACTGTAATGAACTGTCATTAAGTATTTGGAAATAATAAATGACAGAAGGGTTTTGACTCAGTTGACTAAGAACCGGACAGTAGAGCAGTTGTCACATTGGGAATACTACAGGTGCCAAGACGGCACCTTTTGCCATTCTTTGGATTTCTTTGAGCCATTCAGTACATTTTAATATTTTTGCGCTTCCGAATTTTGTATTAAATTTAAATTGAGATACTTTTGCCATTCTTTGGATTTCTTTGAGCCATTCAGTAGGTAAATTTTAATATCTGTATTTTTCATATTTATCAAAAATGCCTCGACTGTGTGAATTGTCGGTTGAGGAGGCTGTGGAAATAATTTTAAAATTTGCTGATTGTCTTAAAGAAAATATTCCGTCTTACTCCGATAAAGTTTGGGATGATCTTAGGTTGTCTCATGATGGATGGTCTAAAAAATCATGGTACACCAATATTAAAGATAATAGAAGAAATATATTATTAATAGCCCGACAAAAAATGGGTTTGAATATTTCAAACAATATCCAATCTTCAAGTAGTCTAACTTTAAATTCATCAAAATATTTTGTTGTACAACCAGAAAAATCAATAATTGAAGACATTGATTCTACAAATCATCAGACTCCAGTTGTACATCTGAAAATAGTTTTCTTATCACGCAGGAAGGAGAAGAAATATTTGATTTATATTTATCTCCATACGAATGGAATAAAATAAAACCAAACAACATCGATTCTGACAAGCATAATAAAACTTTAAAACCCTTTGTGTGGCCAAATATAATTGCGATTGCATTTTGGAAGCAACATAGGTTGCCTTGTGCTTTTTCTTTTAAGAGTGCGCATGTGGATATATCACCAAACCGCAAATTTTTCTTTAAAATCAAGGGGGAATGTCGCAGTCAAAACTGTAAGAATGTTTTTGTGGGATTCGGGTACAAAGAGCCCGAAGATAACATGGAGTGTCTTATTCGTGTAAAAACACGAAACACAATATATGAAGATCATGAAGACAAAAGACGTTTTTTGAACGGGGTTTTAAGAGAGGTTATTGGGGATCAGTGTGCATCCGAGGGTTGCAGCAATGTCTTCAAAAAATGGCTCGGAATCATTTGAATCGAGGTGACTTAGCTCAACCTATTATACCATCTCTTAAGTCTCTGCAACACTCTAAAAGTGAACAAATCAATCAACAGCTAGGGATTAAAAAAGAAGATAATTTTGACTTAATAAGAACATTAATATTAATAATATGCAGTATGAGAAAGATTATCTAGGCAGCATTCAGGATGTTTCTTCTTCCCCTTTTTATATTTTTTATGGAACATCTGAACAAGTGTACATATATCAAAAATATTGTCGTACTACAGGCAAAGTGTCAAAAATAAGCATTGATGCCACAGGAAGCTTAGTGCAAAAAATAACGAGACCGAAGTGTATAAAATCAGCCCATATATTCCTGTATTGCATAGTTATAAATTTTTACAAAAGCATTCAGTCAGTTCACACCATTACTCTGTGGCTAAGCAGGTTTATTAAAAGAACCAATAATAAAAACCAAAAGAGATTTCTGTGGATTATTCCCGTGCGCTCTTGCGAGCTTGTGCAATGGCATTCAATGATATGTCGCTAAATATGTACGTTGAGATGTGCTTTAAATCCATAATGGGTCAAGATTTTTTTTCAAATGGATCGAATTTCATTCAGACCTATTTGCGAGTTGATGTGGCGCATTTAATGCATCTAGCATGTCGTTGGAAATGTTGGAAAAAAGTTCAACAAAATCTGATAAGAAATTTTTTCCTCAGATGCCTAGCCTTTGCTAATTGATTGTCAAACCATAGAAGACTTTGAAGAACTTCTTGAACTGACTTGCATTATGGCCTTTCAGTCATTCACCGATTCATTAGTAAAATTAAAATCATCTAAGCTTAAAATCGAAAACATAACAGTTAAAGAAGTTTATCAAAAACTACAATCTTATATTATAGCCTATCGGCATATAAACATAGAAAACCACCTCAATACCTTTCAATCCGAGGATTTAGATAATATGGATAGTTATAACTATTTAAGTGACAACGACGCTGACGTATCAAATCCAAATGTAGAAGGTGTTTGTAGTTACATAAGCAATATCATGTACAGTGCTCAAACCGTAATTGCAGAAGGAAGTGATATTAATGCATTCTATATTCTGGAGTTTGGTAACAATCTTATACGCATTAGTAAGGAATTTCCGTTGTGGACAGGGGTAGCCATGCCCTATGTTAGTGAACACGCTTCTTCAAGCTGTTCCGAAACTAATTTTAAAGATATTAAAACACTCGTTTTAAAGAACTATAACAAAAATTTACGTGTAGACAAATTCGTACGTATCCATTTGCTTGATTTAATTGGGGAACAAGAAGAATGGACTCAAATTTGAATTATTTCATTTAAAAGAGATGTGCTCCTCCTCCTCCTTCCCCCAAAGAAAAAAATCTATGCCCAAAAAGAGCTAAAGAAAACGAAGTTGATATCTCGGATGTAAATGATCGGGAAAACTGGCGGAATAAATCCGATGTTCCAACGTTTCACGATATATCTTTTGTAGAATTACCAAATGGTACTGAACAAGATTTGGATGCTAATGGTCCAAATGATACAAAAAACAAAAAGAAAAGAAAATAATGATAGGAGAAGAGAAACAAAATCAAAAATATTTGAATGAAAACAAGTGTTCTAAATTTTTCAGTAATCACCCGGAAATTGTTTTTACCGATTTAACGTCACCAAAAAAAATTAAAGAACAAAATATTTTCTTGCCTAATGGTGGGCTTTGTCCACCAATCAGAATTAAGCCCAACAATTACCAAACATTTATTAGAAATACATGCCCTTTTGACACTATTGCTACCATCATAGCTACGGCTGCAAAAGATAATCCCACATATTATACAAAAATTATAAATAACGCAGAGGATATCGGAATATTTAAATTTGTAAGAACGGTATTAGAAAAAGGAGCTGCCTCCTCAACTCTACAGGAACGGGGAAATCTACTATACACACTTTACGAAAACACTCTTAGTTGTAAAACCGTTAACAACAATATTATTGCTTCAAATATTGACTGTTGGGATTCGCCCCTGAATGTATGGAATCACTTCTTTTCCACTTCATATCCGTCTGCAGTAGTAAAGAAATTTTGCAATGCATGCCAAAAAAGAAGTGATTTTAAATGTCCTGCACTTACAACTAATCATGGAATTATTTAAAAAAAAACTTTCTCCGAACTAGCAAGTGCTATAAATTATAGCAAAGTTCAGCATAAACGTTGTGAATGTGGTGAATTTGCAACAGAGACAACAGACCTAAGTGAAGAAATATATGTTGAACTAGACGTAAGAGATATGGATCATTGCAACAGAATTTCCCAACAGCCCAAAAAGTGTAAGCTTTGGGAAATTCCTAAAATAATACTGCTAGGTGATATAAATTATCGGCTCGCTGGAGTTATCCATTATGACCCCAGTCATTTTACTGCTTTTTGTTGGCGATCGAAAAATAGTTGGGAATGGTACAATGACTTGGCAAAACAAAAAGCTTCAACAACTGAGTCGCGGATCATCAAGCCAATTGGAATAATATATATTAAATTTGAAATATGAAATATGTAAATGTATGTGCCTTCATAATAAAAACAATTCAATTGGATTTACCTAAATCCTATTAAAAAAAAAATTTAAAAAAAATTACAAAACTAAAAAAAAAAAAAAAAACGAAGAAAAAAAAAATAATATAAAAATATAAAAAAACAGAAAAAAATTGAAATCTGAAATAAATGTATGTACCTACAGAACTACATTTGAATTGAATTTATATCTGTACCTTCATTTTATTAAAAAAAATTAAAAAAAAAATTTAAAAAAATACAAAACACAAAAAAAAATTAAAAAACAAGAAAAACAAAAAAAAAGTATAAAAAATATAAGAAACATAACAAATTTGAAATCTGAAATAAATGTATGTGTCTACAGAACTACATTTCAATTGAATTTATATCTCTACCTTCATCTTATTAAAAAAATTAAAAAAATTTAAAAAATACAAAATACAAAAAAAAAAACAGGTAACTACTTACAGCTCCGGGCGTTGATTAAAAGCCAAAATTCGTTTTTACCTTACCTATCATTGTAGCACAAGAGCAATTTACATTGTCTGAACTTGCTATAAGTTCTTGTCATTGTTTGCCATTTATGGTCAACATTATAGGTACCTACCTACCTTCCTCTAGGCTGTCACAAAAAAACTAAGTCTATCACAAACGATTTCTTTGCTAAATTCCAATTTTAGAAACAATTTTCAATGTAATGAGTAGGTACACATTTAAACCAGCCATTACGAGCTTTGGAAAATAGGCTGTCACAAACAATAGGAACGATTTTAGTGGTAAATTCGAAATTTGTAAACAATTTTCAATCGAATGGTTTCACCGTTTTTTTTAATAATAAATTCAAAATTTAAGCTCCATATCCCATCTTTTAAGTAGAAAGAAACCCTATATTTTATTTTAAGCTAATCCAAAGATAATTATAACAAGTAAAGATGTCGCACGTATAGAACGTAGAAGATGTGGTTGAAAATTTCAACCACCAGATTTTATTCTTGGATACATGTTAGGACCTATAACATGTATCCTAGAATTAAATTGCTTAGCAACATTTTAAAATTCTGCGATTAATGTAGTAGAAAAGAGAGGGTTGATTTTAATAGATGAATATATTATATGGAAGAGAGCGAGATAGTTGATACCAACGAGGAAAAAAAAACATTTCTCTGCGAGGAGGTGCCTATGAAATAAGTTTTTTTCTCAATTTATTCACAGAAACTAATGACGACACATACATAGGTATATGTAGCTTAAAATAATAATTTAAATAGAAACAATTATTTTATCTTTTATATGTGACAAGTATAAGAGCAAAATGGTGTGAAAATTAATTTCAACCCTCAAATTGTCAATAGGTCCAAAACATAGGTAATAACGCAGAGATCATCATTTAAAAACGTTCTTACATACATACCTACATAATGTGTGTACCTATAGGTACATTTTTATAATTTAATTTGTTTTCCTTTTCTGTAAAAAAGTCATATAAGAGTTAGAATTATGTCGATTTTTATTGGTCACGTTAGATCAATCTCGTCAGATTGATTTTTTTCCCAGATTTTACTGTCAAGATTGATTTTTCTTGTGCAAATGAAAAACAGAAACGAGATTGATTTTTTTGTAATTGTGTGTGTGTGTCAAAATGACAATGTCGCAACAAAAGTGAAATTATTTGTTTCCAAATTCCAATTCATGATGTCGGAAAATATTAATGAGGACGAATTAATTAATTATTCCGTTGTTTATGTGGGAAATGAATTGGTTTATTTGAGTTTATTTCAATAGATAGTCCTCAAATAATAAAACCACCTGGAGATGATCTACTGGATTCAACTGAGGCTGCTAAAAAATCAGCAGACGCAGCAGCTGAAAAAGAAAAGGAAGCATCACAGTCCCAGTGTCCAAAGCTTATTGAACAGTTGGTTTTCCCCCACATTGATCTCGTGCGAACAGGGAAGGAAAATCAAGAATACTGTCTGATTCTGACCGACGATCAAAACTGCAAGATCTACGGCTATTGCAGGCGTGTTTTGCCTGAAAATTCGGATACATGTCTTCCGCTATGTTACTGTATTATAAGCGAATGTAAAGCTCTGGGACTTTATCAGAAGCTACTAAAGGAAGTTCAGTCCCGACATGGACAGACAGAGACTGAAATGAATGTGCTATTCAGTAATCTACAGAGCTGATATTCCACCCGCTGGCAAGTGCTTACACATAAAGATTCCACTTTTCTCACGTCCTGTGATCTACTCCACAAAACATATGAGTTTGGGAGCAAATTCCAAGGGTTTGAAGGAGTCGGCGACACTAGAATCTCTATCAGAGGGTTCATCAGCAACTCTCCAAGATAGTAGAAAAAGTTTAGTTCTTGCGAATGAGAGCCAAGGGAAGCCATATGACCCGTTGGTTAGTCGAAACCTAATCAGGGATCCCCGCTATGATGAAATATTTATCCGGCGACCGACTGACTTGCGCCTGGAGAATACGGAATAAAGTGAACTGCTCATCTGCCTAGGTCCTGAACTGCTAATTGATGTCTTGAACGAAAGGTCATCCTACAGAGTTGTAATATTTCTCTGCTCTCAAAAGCAATTCTGGCCCGGCAGACAATGCTGTATCCATTTCAGTGGCCTTACATTATTGTGACTATTGACACTATTGCCTGTAGGCCCGCTACTTTCTGCATCTCTCCCGTTAAACAAACACTACCGACAAATTAAACCTACGCCACTTCTTTCACATCTCATGGACATTTTGATAAATCTATTCAATTCCATATACTTCTTTAATGAAAATATAATAATCATAAACAATTAAAAAGAATTTTCTTTACCAAAAGAATTGAATTCTCGCAATAACAAAAACAAAACTTCACTTTATAATTAGAAAGAATTTTATTTTGCCAAAAATAATTGAGCTCTCGCAATGCCAAGAACAAAACTTCACTTTATAATTAAAATAATTCTTTTACCAAAAACAAAACTTTATTTTATAATTAAAAACAATTTTCCTTAACACCAAAAAATTTAATTTTCACAATGTCGCAATGCCAAAAACAAAACTTCAAAAACAGCTGTTCGAGAGTATTGTGATGGTATGCGTTAAATCTCGAAAAAAAATGAGATTTAACATATTGATCTCAGATCGAAAAAAAAATCGATTTCTTGACCAACATAACAAAAAAATCTAGCTGTCAGATCGAAAAAATCGATCTAGATCGAGAAAGATTGATCTCACGTGACCAATAAAAATCGACATTAGTTTTTTTTTCTCTATTTGAGTGATCATAAAAAAAGAATCGTTTTGCCAATACGGATACCTTTTTTTTCATTTGGATTGTTTCACATAACAGGTGCCAAGACGGCTAAATAGAAAGTATGTATATGACAAAGGACAAAAATAAGTTTCATTGGGAACTAGGTAGGTTAGGTATCTACGTATTTACATAAATATTCGATCAAATGAGTTTATGCAAGCTACCTGCATCTATTGTTATTGGACAATAAAAAAAAAACACTAATAAATCCATACAAGGACGAAAAATATCGTACTCAAACCAGTGCCGGATTAAGCCAGCGCGGGGCCTGTAGCAAATTCTATCAAGGGGCCCTTGGATTGTTTTAGGTTATCAAGTTTAAGGTATTAAATAAATCAAAACGGTTACGAACTTACTTTCCTTGATTTAATTTGAGCAAAATTATAAATAATATTGTTAATATCAACTTTTCGGAATAAATCATATTCAATGTTCATTAAAGTGAGGTGATTCAGACGTTGTTGGCTCATCGTGTTCCTCATCTCATTTTTAACACGTTTTAACTTTGAAAAAGATCGTTCACCACTGCAGTTGGTGATATCATGAGAGACAAATAAATGGGATAAGCAATTTCAACGTTCGGAAAACAAGATTTTAAAAGAATTATTTATCAAAAGCTTGTAAACTTGCAGTGTCAGAGCCTCACGATTCTTGCTGCTAATAATACTACCAACGAACTGGACTAATTCGTCGCCCAGGCTGTCCTCCTAATCATCTGCGTCAGCACCTACGATGATTGCAGATTTTTTCAAAATTTCTTCTTGTGGAAGAGATTTCAGCTCCCGTTATGTTCCAAAAACGCCAGAAATTTTATGATAACTGTTCATACGATTACTTAAAGCAGTGAGTACGTTATTAATGATGACAATAAACACCTCAATTTCATATCGTTGTCCCTGGTATTTGGTTTTCAGCAAAGTCGTCGGGTGTATTTGAGCCGCTATCATTGTCTTATTTTGTACTAGCTTTTGCACGCTACTTCGTACGCGTGGATTTTAGTATAAAGTAGGTATCTCAGTATATTTTTGTTTTTGCACAACCGGTTCAAAATGCGTGGTATGCGTGGTATGAAAGCTACATACTTTACCAACTCTACAGCAGTAAAATTTTTGGGTTCTGTATAACATTATTTCGAAGTATCATAACGGTTTAAATTGCAAAGTTGGAGATTTAAGTTCTGAAGCAATATACCTAATTGGAATGCCCACTTTCAAAACGATGCTCCGCGCCGATACTGCTATTTATGACAGCTCCGCTTCACCAGTTTTGGGCGTAAGTATTGCTCGTTCACCATTCTTTATGGTTACATTATTTTTCGGTTTCTGCTTTCGCTGAATGAGACATTTTCTATATGGTTGTAAATAGCGCCATCTATGATGTTTTTGATGTAACTTCTATTCAGAACGACTAACTTATTTCTATTCATGTATATGTAGGTAAGTGTGGCGCTATTTTTATGATTTCCAGCGCCATAATGTAAGTGAGACGCTAACTTCTTTAAAATCTTTTAATTTTGCGTTAAGTTCATTGAATAACGTTCGATTGCAGCAATATTAAAAAAACAACCAGAATTATATATTTTCTTTCGATAAAATGTAGCCTTTATTTTAAGTTGGCGTACTACCAATAAATCTGCGAAAACTGCATTCAATTCCATGCAGTAGTTTTTGCGTGATGCGCGTACAAACATACAGACAGACAGACAGACAGACAGACAGACAGACAGACAGACAGACAGACAAAAATTCTTAAAACGGTTGTTTTGGCTTCTGTGGGTCTAATAGAGACTCCCCAAATTATTTTTGCATCTATATCTTCAATGTACAGACATCGACCCATTACAATTTTATTATATGTATAGATTTCGCTTTTTACGTCTAGAATTTTCTTGCTGATATGCCTCACAGCCAGTTAGATCTTTGGCTTTCGCCTCAATATCTGAAAATGTAGATCGCAGTGCTCGAACGTATGCACGTAATAATACATAAAGGGCGTATCTAGTGTTAAGGTTTTGATCATCCGATTCAAGCACTAGTCGATTGCAGACATTCTAGGATTATATTTCACAATATCGTCATTATTCCCGTTTCCAACTAATATAAAATAAATTTTCAATGAAATCAAAGAATATTAATGCTTCTGTATTTCTTGGTAATTATATTCTTTGATATAACCCTTTTAAAATTGGTCGGGTTACTGCGATTAGCTCGACAAAAATTTAGTGAATTCCCCTGTTACAGTTTTGCAGTATTGCCAACTTGCGTGTGGTGCGGTGCAAAACATAGTTTTTGGTATGACCAGCGAATAAAAATTTAAATTACATGTATGTATAGTTGAACATTTTGTTGCAACTATTTTCTTAGAAGTAATCGTGGCTACATTGATTGGAAAATTTTTTTCACACTTCAATCTAACCTAAATACTTTTTCATGGTCAGAAATCTTTGGTGTGCGGGGCCCTGAAATGAGCGGGGCCCGTAGCATTTGCTACTCTTGCTACGTGGCTAATCCGGCTCTGACTCAAACGCAAACAATGTCTCTCCCGTCTCATTTGATCGAATATTTATGTACCTACGTACTTAACCTACCTAGATTCCAATAAAACTTATTTTTGTCCTTTTTTCATATAGGTACTTTTTATTTAGCCGTCTTGGCACCTGTTATGTGAAGCAATCCAAATGAAAAAAAAAGCTATCCGTATTGGCAAAACGATTCTTTTTTCATGATTACTCAAATGGAGAAAAAAAAAACAAAGTCTAACATATCCTCTAATATGACATTTTTACAGAAACGGAAAACAAATTAAATTATATAAATGTACCTACGTAGGTACACACATTATGTATGTACATAGGTATGTATGTACATACCTAAATATCTACCTACCATTATCTTACAAAATTCGATTTTCTTCTTTTTTGTCATCCCTCTTTAAAACTAGCTAGGTATCCCGATTCCCGACGCGACGCCTTGCTTGTGTGAAGCAATCAAGCAATCCAATTGTGAAAAAAAATCTATGCTCGCATGAGAAAACGATTCTTTTTGTTTTCATTTCGCACTTAAGAAATGTATTAAAAATAACTCTCTCTTTCCCACTCATAATAAGAACGTTTTTAAATTTTCGGAAGGATCTCTGCGTTATTATGTTTTGGACCTATTGACAATTTGAGGGTTGAAATTCATTTTCACAAAATTTTGCTCTTATACTTGTCACATATAAAAAATAAAATAATTGTTTCTATTTAAATTATTATTTTAAGCTATGTATATGTGTCGTTATCTGTTTCTGTGAATAAATTGAAAAAAAAACTTAATTCATTGGTAAGGTACCTCTTCGCAGAGAAATGTATTTTTTTTTTCTTTTCCTTGTTGGTATCAACATTTAACTACTATCTCGCTCTCTCCCATTCTTTCATACTTAAATTATCATTGCATTATGGTGCTCATCTCAAAGCATAAAAACTCACCTCAGCATCATGTATCAGGTACACGGTACACATACATCAGCACTAACCTTTGCATAGCTCCGCCCATAACAATAAACAAAATAAAAGTGTGGTGAAATTAAATCAGTTTTTCTAATTTTTCTCGAAAACTACGTTGTCACAAACGATTTAATTGATATATTCAGAAGTCACAAACGATTTCTGATCGATTGAGTATAAAAAAGTTTATACTACTACAATTTTCAAAAAAAGAATGGCTAACTGGTAGTGGTAGGTACATTTTTTTAATTTGTTAATAACTTAGTAACTAGCGAGTCACAAAACTTTTTATTGCTGTCACAAACAGTCACAAACGAATCACAAGCGATTGGCATTAAAAAAAATTCGAAAATTTGATTTTTTAAAATTTGGAATGGCTATCTGGGATGATCTCCATATTGGGGAAGGCTCTGGCAAGCAATATCATTCCTAACATAAACGACAAGACCATGGTGGGAAAAAAGTAATGGCACTAAGTTATATCCAACAAACAAAATTCTGATAAATCAGTATTCTGTCCAACCTGGGTTTCACTTAATGCCAAAATAGCTGGCCTGTATTGCACAGTATGGGCGTACACAGAAAAGAAATTCTTTCTTAGCCCACAAACATTTGAATATACAACACAAAAATCACTTACCATTTTGAAAAACTAAACACAAAAAATTCAACTTTGACGAACCTAAGTTCAGCCGTGAAGTATAGGCCCATATTAATTCCAATTATAAACAAACTGTAGAAGGTGTTATGCCCATAAAATAATTTGCAAACGGGAATTAATATAAACTAAAAAACACAGTTAAACTATACATCAAATGCTGCTCTTCTATCCAGTACAAACCTCTTGCGATAAGCCTCACAAGAAGCTTGCATTGCATAGAAAGCAACAGTTATGGGTGGCGCGGGTGGAGAGGTTGGGTATTGTTGGATGCTGTGCTGCGAATGCGAGCGAGGTATTTGGTGTATTTTCTTTTTTTTTTTTCTTATTAATTGATTCACTGATTCTATTTATTTTTTTCGAGTTTTGGGCTGAGTTTTATTTATGGTTTTAAATTTATTGCACTATGGATGGTATGTGAATTGGTTTGGTTTTTTTAAAATTTTTTTTTTGGGTGACATACGCGCACAGAAGCAACGCGACCGCACACGACGAGTAGTTGATCGACACTTATCAACCCTTCAAAGGAACTGTCTTTTCATTCAGGATACCTTGGGCTCGTACTTCTTCTTGGATGGTTTTGGAGTCTTTTGGTGCTGATATTCCCAAACTGTCCACCGAAAAAAATTCTTTGACCAATTGATGAAGTTCAACATCCGGCTGGCATTCGCATACGTGACAACGTTGCTCAAACCCTGATGCATCATCTGGCCCATCATTGGTCACCGAAAACACAGTCCATCCGAGTCGGCACTTCACTGCGATTGGATCTTCTTCTGTTGCCTCTCGAATTTTCAGTTGAACCGCTACGTGCCAATTCTTCGGTCCAATAAGTATGCATGGGTTCGCATTTTCGTAAGATTCGACTGGCAAGCCTTTAAGATGAGGGAACCTTCTTGCCATAAATTGATAGTCCAATGACTGAACGGGCAAATTCAAGCTCTGGACGGTCCTAATGTTGGAAATGTTGAACCTTGGAGCGTTAAGATGAACACCCGAGATCTTTAATGAGACCCTCTGCGACCGTCTCTCTTGACGTGAGGCAGTTCCACTCTACTTTAAGCACAAAGGTGCACTTTCTCCGTCTAGCTGTAACTGCCTTGCAAAATTTTCATTCAATAATGTACTAGATGACCCTTCATCCAAGAAGGCATACGTCCGGACGTGTTTTTCATCATTTGACAATATTCTGGCAGTATTCTAAAGTGGAAGGATGAACAAGTGATGTGAATCATGATGTTTTCATTTGTTGTTTCTGCTTGCTGTGGATCTTGACGTGTATTATGCAGAAGTGGGTGGTGTCGACCGTTGCAACCCGCTTGAGAACATATGACTGGTGCCGTGCATTTGTATGGGTGCCTCTTGAGGCACTGACGACAAAGTGTGGCTGCTTTTACAAAGTCCCAACGTTGGTTCATATTCCACTCAATGAAACGCGAGCATGTTGAGTTTGTCTTACAATTGCCCTAGCACACTTGGCACTTTTTGTTGGAGTGTGAATTTGCGTTTTGTTGCATGGTGTGAGCATCCGCATGGATATTCATGTGTTCATTTTTGTTCCTGGACTTCGTCGAAAACTTTTTGGGATGGAACCATATCTTTTGTAGGCATGACGTTACAGATGTCTCCAACAAGAGACTGCAACCAGTCTCCCAGAACGCAAATGTTGTTGAAGTCGGTGCAGGGAAATAACTTCACTGGGAAATAACTTCACATGGGAAATAACTTCACCACCAGTGGGAAATAACTTCACTTTTTTGATGTGAGGTTATTTCCCACTTTAAGTGGGAAATAATATAACTTAAAATTTGGTGAAGTTATTTCCCACCTTGTTTTCTAAGAATTTTTTGATAAAAATAGCAAAGAGTAAAGGGTTTTTCTTTTTAATAACAATTTATTTGTAACAGTATCTTGTGGCTATAAACAATTGTTAATTGTTCATTTTGCTTACATGTTGTAGTAATAAGTATACTTATTATTTTCATGTAATGATCCGCATGATTTTTTTTACAATTAGGTATACATACTTTATATTTAAAATTTTTTTTTTGTATATACATAATATAAAGTAATTGTGAAAAATTCGCGCGAATTTTCGGCGTCGTCCCTTCCTATAGATACCACGGAAGCAGTTCCGCTTGCTGACAATTTTTCTAGAAGCTCTTGTCGCTTTGAATTCACTGCATGTCGCTCCTTCAGAATGCCAGTAGACGTAGCTGTTCACGGACTTTCTCGGATTGATTTGACTTGTTTGTTGCTGCTTTGGATACCGCGGTTTGGGGCGGGAGATTGCTTGCTTTGAGTATATGGCACATTTCCATTTATCATCTTCCGCAACTTCGTCCCCAACTCACAAATACATAATGAATCCACTTGCAACATTTGGTACATTCTGCCATATTGGTGGATGAATATGCCTTCTTGCAAATCGGGCAAACTTGGTCCACCATAGTTCTAGCGTTCGTTTTCGTAGACATTTTTCTTTTATATGAATGCAAATTTTTTTGAGAAATGTTAAAAAACTTTAACTTCAATAAATCAAGATACTTTTGTAGTATTTATTACTTGCTTTTATTGCTTGCTTTAATTTTTTATCTTAAAAATGAACATAAATTATCATAATTAATTAATAGTAAAACACAGATATATTTTTAGCTTAGCAAAAAAGAAAAACTAAAAAAAATTGTCCTGATTTTTCCGGCGTCTACAAATCGAATGGAATCTTCTAGAACAATTTGTATCTTTGGTGTATCTGTTGGATACGACATTTTCTACTTCTCTCCTTCTATTGTTCCGACATCTTGTATTTTGTTTTGAATAAATTAAGGGGCGCTGACATCAGTGTTTTTCTTAACAGATGCCTTGCGATATCGGTACGACTCAAGTCTGTACGATGATTTTAACGTGAATTTCCTTCTTTAGACCTAGCCCAATTCATGCTATTCCCATACAATTTGTAAAAAAAAACAGCCTTACCTTAGTTTCCTAAGTTACCTAGGACGCAATAAATTGCCTTAAGCTACGAGCAGACTGCATATAAAAGCCGCAAATGTTTGCGACTCTGACGTCAATTTTACGTCACGTCCGCATATGCTCGCAAACCATGTGCGGATGATGTGCGAAAACCAAGTCGCACATTAGCTTGCGACTTTTTTGCATATCGTGTGAACACTCTTGCAAATAAATTGTGACAATTTGCAGCCATTTGCGGTCGTCCCAATCATTTGCAACTACACGAAAACAGGACATTGCAAATGTGTGGGTCACTCAAAGCTTTTACTCTATGCTGATGATGTACAGTTGTTTCTTGATAGACCTCTGGGTTTGATTGAAGATGGGGTGAGCTGTATGACTGACGGTCTAGCATCAATCAACTCATGGGCAGTAAGTAATTGTCTTAGAATTAACCCCTTGAAATCTTAATGCATAGTGATAAGTAGAGTTTCATGTGATACGCTGGATTTTCCCCTGATCTCTATGAATGGTGTTACTGTTCCGTATGTTGACTCAATTAAAAACTTGGGACTCACATGAAATGATCACATGAGATGTGTTATTGGTAAAGTGTACGCGGGTCTTCGGTCTCTTTGGGCGTCAAGCTTTTATACCCCCGTTGGTACACGTCTGAAACTTTCTCGTGCTTGGTTGGCTCCTTTAATTACTTATGGATGTGAAGTTCTTAGCAACCTCGATTCATCAACCTTTATCAGGCTTTCAATTGCGTTTAACTCTATTTTAAGGTATGTCTATAGTTTACGTAGATTTGATCACATATCTCCTGTTATGAATTCGATCTTTGGATGTGACTTGAAAACATACTTAAATTTCAGACTCCTAATAATGCTATCGAACTTGATTAAAAACAGGTGCCCTATGTATCTATATGAAATTTTAAGATTCTCCAGATCATCGAGAACACTTACTTTGATTTACCCTCGAATGCTTTACATGAATTCAAGACGCCAGTTCTTTTTGTATGCTCTTCAACTCTTCAACTCCTTACCCAATTCACTAAGAATATCACTTTGGTCGGACACATTCAACTCATACAAGAGTAACTTATTCTCACATTTAAAATCCTTATAATATAAATTATAAACAAGGTAAAACAGTCTCTCGACTGCTTTTTTACGAAATGGCTGCGTTTTTTTTTCTCTAATATGAATGTTATGAATTGCTACAAATGTTTAAACTTCATTCCCGAATCGATTTTTTTATCGTGTGATATATGTGGTTATGTGGATTAAAGTCACATTTTGAATGTTCAAATGTCAATAAAAATGATATTAAAGTTTAAAGGTCTTATAAGAACTTATTTTTTAAATGTAAATTGTGCAAACATATTCCACTGCAAAATTGTGCTAAAAAATTGCGAGAACTTTCAACGTTATTAAATGGCTCTCTCAATAATTCCGTTTGTCAGAGTGCACTTGCAGTAAAGTCTAACACAAATGCATCAAATTTGAATGCAAGTCGCAATATTCGTGGTTCTACTGGGAAACAGAGAATATGCCAATAAAATAAAAAAACAGCCTTCCACCTCAGTTGATAGAAGAGTTGCACTTGCGACTTCATCTACTCCTCATGGTCACGTCTCTTTGAATCAAAGAGTTTCTTTAAATGATTGTCTTTCTTCCGCAAATTCTGTAGGAATTACAAAACAGACAAAAACATTAATGTCTCCTACCATCGCGGATGATGTCAATACTGATGCTCAGAAAAAAGAAAATACCGTGTCTCCTTTACTCTCGTTGGATGGATGCGGTGACAATTTGGAAGCCAGCTCAAGTAAAACCACTGCTGCTGTAGTGGTCATTTCTAATATTGATGACACTGGTCACTGGTGTTGTTGTTGCTGTTTCTAATTATGCTTATGAACACGTTGCTGCCAACGACAAGTTTTGTGTGCTCTAAATTGGTAAAAAATGATGCAGACATTTCATCTTACCGTTTCATTAATTTTAAACTGGGTGTCCCGGCTGGATCATTTAATGCTGCTCTTAATACATCTATCTGGTCCGTTGGAGTCCAGATTAAGCAGTTTATAAGTCTTCCAAAAAACGAGTTGCACCCAAATCAACAACATCCACCGACATAAACAAAACTTTTGTTGATGCTGCCTCTGATGAATGCTTTTCCTTGTATTACCATAATGTTGGAGGTATGAGAACAAATCCAATGAATTTTGTATTTCTGTTGCCGATTGTTGTTATGATGTTATCGCTCTGACCGAGACATGGTTAAATGATAGTTTTCTTACAACCGAATTCTTCACATCTGGTTATATATGTAAGGAAATTATTTTATCTGATAGGAATATTGAGCAATTATGTATATGTGTAGATTTATCTATTTTACCTGCTTATAAAACTATTCACATTTATTTTTTTGTTTCATACATTCCTCCAATTTCTGTTTATGACGCTCACATAAAAAATATAAAAGATATTGCGAAAAACAAAGATGAACATTCTTGTATTATAATTCTTGGTGATTTTAATTTACCTAAAATGGTTGTTTTCAAATGATGAAAAGCAAATTTTTCCTTGTAATGTAGGTATCTAAAGATTTTGAATATAATGTAATTGATAGTTTAATGGCTTTGAATATGTATTAAATTATTAATGTTTATAATTCTATTGGTCGTATATTAGATTTGGTTTTTATGAATAAAAATCTTGAAGCTCAACTAGATGAAGCTAGTTTTAAGTTATTAGAGAACACTATTCATCACAAAGCACTTGAGATTAAATTTAATTTTTCTGTTTTAATAGAATCACAATTTTCTTCCAACTTTGTTCAGAAATATGATTTCAAAAATACTGATTTTGTCTCTATGAATAGATATTTTGAAACAGTAAATTGGGAAACAATTTTGAATTGTACTAATTAAGAGATAGCTTTTACTATGTTTCGGAATATAATAGACTATGCTGTTTTAAATTTTGTTCCTTTAAAGACTATAACAAATTCAAAAAAACCAATTTGGTTTAATAAAAGTTTATCCAGACTGAAAAATGTCATGAAAAAACTTCAGAAAAAGAGTAAAATGTCGGTTGCTTTTTGGGAACAATTTTATAGAACTAGGAAAGAATAAGAAAATTTACATATAAGCAATATATCTGGGGTTGAATCGGCTAAAGTGATTTGTGATAAGTGATCTAAATAGCTGTCACAAGAAAAATTCACAAAAATGTGATTGTCACATGTGACAATCATCTAGCCAGACGAAATTTGTTGATTGTGACTATCACTTATCACAAATCACCTTAGCCGATTCCACCCCTGGTCTCTCGAGTCGAAAATCAAGGGAAATTCTAAATGTTTTTGGTCATTTTTGAATACTAAAAGAAAATCAATTGGGATTTCATCAAGTGTATCTTATAAAGGGGTTTCTTCTGAGAATGTAAGTGATATATCGCACCTCGGGTAAAATAACGACGTAAATGCAATTTTCTGAAATGTTGAGAAATCAAGTTTAAAGATTGCTTGCTTATTCAAAATGCAAAAACGCCCTAAAATAGACCTACAGGATCGACTGCAAGAGTCCTAAAAATAATTGACTATTCAGTCGATTTTACCACATATAAAACTTGACATTTGGGAAATTATGGCGTTTTTAACTCAATTTCAGAAAAAACTGCAATTGTGTCGATATTACACTGGAGATGCGATATGTAATAATTTTGCGATGTTTTTCCAATCAAATTTCTCTGACCTAAGAAGAAATTATAATCATAATTTTAATAATTTTAATTCTATTATAAATGCAGGTAGCCTGTGTTTATCTATAGATGTTGCATTGACAGCTTTGTCATCTAAGTATCGTCATTTTAAGTATCGCAGGTCTGATACTCGGACGATTTCTATGCGGAAAAAAAGAAAAGAAACAAAAGAAGGCCGTGGCAAAACCTAACCTTAATTACGAAATACCTCTTCCTAGAATTTCAAACCCCAATATACAAATACACACTCCCAACATTCCAAAACCAAGTACACCTCCACCACCACCTCCCATAAATAAACCAAGTAATTCAGGGATCATACCACCACTCCCTCCACCAATCAATCTAGTCCCATCCACAAAAAATCAAACTCACAAACTTTCCACCAACCTTAAACACTTAAGTCCATACAGAAAACTACAACTAGCCTAGAAAGCAAATTTATAATCCTCATAAATTACAGACAACAACAACGACAACATGTACACCAACATCAAAAACATCAACAACAACAACGAAATGCCCAACAAAATGGTAACCTATGAACAAATGCATCATTACTTATACAATATCCAAAGGAATAATAACAAAGATAACCAATTACCAAACATCCTCAATATGTAATCAATATCAACATCGATCCTCCGAGACGGAAACTATGGCAACTGGACAAACAACACTGACATCTTTTCCTATGACATACTTTTCATCCCGATAGAAGTAGTGGGAATGCACTGGAGCCTCAAAGTAGTAAACAACAACAAAAAACCATTAAAAACTACAATGGACTAGGAGTATCCGGATGGGAGGCACTATCGGCCATAGAAAGGTTCATAAACAAAGAGTGGAGAAAGAAGAACAGAATCCACAATTCACCAACTTACCTACTAAAAACCGTCACCGTACCCTTACAATTAATGGGCCTGGACAATGGTGAATTGACGTGTATGATTACAAGCCACATCGCAAAAGGGAAAAACCTATTATCAACAGAACAAGGAATGAAAGATTTCACAAAAACACTACAAACAGAGCTGAGGAATTATCCAGACTTCCGTTAAATCCCGATTTAAAAAAAAAAATTATAATTAAAAAGAAAAGAGGGAAACAACCCCAACAAAACAATAAACAAAAAAAAATATAATAATAATAATGAAAAGAGGGAAATAAATCCCCAATTACACAAAAAAAAAGACAAATAATACAAGAAAAAGAGGGAAATAAAACCCCACATAAAACAAAAAATAAACAAAATTTTATATATATATAAAAGAGGGACATGAAAAAAAAAATTAAATGAAAAAAGGTTCCCCAAAAATATCACACAAAACAAATTCTTAAAAAAGTAAAATACAACAGTAGGTACATGCTACATAAAACACACTTAAGGTTTTCAGAAAAAAAAATACATTTCGTACAAATAAACACAAACACTACACAAAAAACATCTCACCACCTCATTAATTTTGATAATATATCTTTTTATTGAGTTTATTAATTATTGAAAACAAATTTTATGTGTCACTTATATTTTAGAAAACAAGTATGTATAGAGTAATAAGAAGCTTTAATAATATCCCTTAAACAAAATATTCTAACTATTATTTGATTCAAATTTTTTTTATAATAAATGTAATCTGAATCTTCACATCTACATAAACATAAGTACATACAAAGTTTTGAAAATATTAATTAATAAAAATAAAGATTGGTTTACGAAGCATTAATTTTTAAATTTTATATAAAGTTTTTCTTAGATTGATCTGAAAATGTTATAAAAAAAAATAATAAAAAACTAGTTTTAATAAAAAATAAAAAAAAAAAAAAAATGAAAAGAAAAGACAAGTTTGTTAAACAGAAAGATTTTTAGAAATTGTTACAACGGAAGAAGACGACTGTTGGACCCGGCATGGTAGCAGACAAAAAGATGACCGTTGGACCCGTCATAGACAAAACAAAAGACTAAAAGTGCGTGTGCTGCAGAATTAGTATTAAGCAAGTTTTTATTGAAAATTATAACTAGGTTAAGAGTAAAAATGTTAAGTTTAAGAAGTGGGGTATGTAATATAAATACTGTCCCAAAATTTTAAATAAAGTGCCGTGGTACGAGAATAATTACACACTAAAGACGCGTTTTATTTAGCTGCAGACGATCCCTTTCAGAGAAGGAATATACCCAGGAAATCTCCAGAACACCGCAAAACCATCATCAAGAGAAAAGGATATACCCAAGAAAGCCCCAGCTCATCGCAGTTCTTTTCATTGTTTTTATAAACTCACTTTTTCTTCAACCTTTCCTGGGTAAAGTGACTGCTTTTGCAGATGATACAGCGTTGTCTTACTCAGACTTCAGCTGTCTTAATTTATGCTCTTTCATTAATTATGATTTAGAAATTTTAAGGCATTGGTTTTACTCTCACAAACTTGTTATAAGTAAAAAAACTAAATTTATGTTGTTTAACCTAAGTGGTAATATTTGTGAAGATCTACCTTTACTTTATCATTCACCTTGTTGTACTAAACTCCCATTTGACTACTTGTGTTGTCATAATACTATTGCGGAGTATTATAGCGATGCTACTTTATGCTCTGAAAACTGTTTTGTGATTGAAAAAGTTGATAGTTTTAAATACCTTGGCATCATTCTCGATGTAAAGTTTGGTTGGAAAGAGCATACTTCTTCTCTGAAGCAATATCTTAACAACGTTGTGAGACATTTTGTCCATCTTAGTTTATATTGTCAGCTACCTTTCCTAAGGTCAGTCTACAATGGTTTAATACAATCGAAATTACTATATGGTCTATCTTGCTGGGGAGGGACGCATTCAATTAAGTTAAATCCTCTTTTTATTAAACAAAAGCATGCCATAAGGATTATGTTTAAAGTACATCGTCAAGCCCATAGTTTTGAACTTTTCAAAAATCTGAAAATTCTCCCTTTGAGGCATTTATGTGTTTACAAGGCTCTAAAAATTTTCTTTGACAATTCAGGGTATAATGTTATCTATAAGACTTTATTCTAGTCACAATTTAAGAGTTAACAACAGGAACTTAGTCACTGAGCCTAGGATCCAGAAAACAAATTTTGCTTACTTTTATTTAGCTAATGCTCCTCGGCTTTTTAATAAACTGCCTGATGATCTAAGATGAGAGCGAGTTAGAACTTCCTTTCTTAATAAACGAAGACTTGGCTTTTTAATATCGACCATACGCAAATGGTACACATTTTTAACCCAATAGCCTAATTTTCTTTTGTATTGTTTTTGGTAAATCACAATGACAATCTCAATTGCTTTTTCTTTTCAGTTTTGAGGCTTAAGATTAATGAATACTTTGTAGTTGTTTTTCTTTTTTATATTTTAATATTTTTCTATATTTTTTTTTTCAAACCTTATCATGTACTTTTTTAAATTGCAGTTCCCCATTAATGAATTTTGTTTATTTAAAAAAAATTGTATTGAGCATTTGCTACTTGTCCTTATGACAACAAAATGCTTGTATCTATTTCTTGTCAAATACTTTCTTTCTTTTTTTTATTCTCATATTGCTTTTTTTAAATCAGCTTGTAATATAAGATTGTATTTTATCATGAAATAAAGAAAATAATAATAATAATAATCTCTTGACAATAGTTTCTCTGTTGCACCAGATAATATTCCACAACTTCTCTTAAAATTTTGCAAATACAATCTAGCAGCCCCACTGTGCTATATTTTTTATATGTCTTTACGACAAGGTATTTTTTTGGATACCTGGAAACATTCCCTGATAACTCCTCTGCACAAATCTGGGTCTAAGGGACCTGTAGAAAATTATAGGCCCATTGCTAAACTTCAGCTTATCCCTAAAATATTCGAAGCAATTGTTAAAAATAAAATTTATAGTTTAGTTCCAAATCATATTTCCCAGCACCAACATGGCTTTATGAGTGTAAGGTCGACGATAACTAATTTATCAATTTTTACAAATTATTGTCTTTGTTGTTTAGAAAACCACTTGCAAGTCGATGTTATTTATACCGACTTTTCGAAGGCTTTCGATCGTGTACAACACAATATTCTAATAAAAAAAACTTGAGATGTTTGGTTTTCACTCTGCTCTTCTTAATTGGTTTGAAAGCTATTTGGTTGGACTAAGGCAATATGTCAAAATTGGCGATGTATTGTCAAATGAAATTCAAAACTTTTTCGGTGTACCTCAAGGCAGCCACCTTGGACCACTCCTTTTATTAATGATTTGCCATGTCATATTTCTCATTCTAGGTGTCTTTTGTATGCCGATGATCTAAGGATTTTTAGTTGTGTAAAATCTCCATTTAGATGCCAGTAAAATTCAAATTGATATTAATTGCATTGCTGACTGGTGTAATATAAATGGGTTATACTTTAATATTAAAAAATGCAGTGTTGGAACTTTTTTAAAAATACTGAATCCTATTTCTTTTGATTACAAAATTGAGAATCATTCATTAGAAATATTAACGAGTCAAAAAGATTTTGGCGTTATCTTTGACTCTAAAATGAGTTTTTCTCTTCAAATTGACCATGTTATTTCTAGAGCTAATTCGATTTTGGGTTTTATTTCTAGAAATTCAAAGTCTTTTGAAGTCCTTATACTCTTAAAACCTTGTACCTATCCCTTGTCAGACCTTTGCTTGAGTATTCTTGTATTATATGGAATCCCTTTACACAATCAAGTATCCATAGGATTGAAATGGTTCAGAAAAGATTTACTAAATTTGCCTTACGAAAGATTTTCAGAGGTTCTAGTTTTCCGTCTAATGAGACCAGATGTATATTAATTGATTTAAAACCTTTAGTAATGAGAAGAAAACTATATTCGGTAATCTTTGTTTTCGATGTTCTTAATGCAAATATTGATTGTTCAATTTTGTTATCAATGTTTAATATTTATGTACCGTCTCGTAGTTTGCGACCTAGAGATGGTGATTTTCTATATGTTCCATTTCACAGTGTTAATTATGCAAAACACAATCCAATTACTGGTTCATGTATCGCTTTAAATGAGTTTGATCGTATTATTGATTTCAATAAAAATAGGACGGTTATCAACTATCGGACTTCTTTGAAACTGTTGTAGGTGTAAAGCAAGGATGCAACCTCAGTCCTCAAGCATTTGTAATGTTTATCGACGACATAACAGAATACCTTTGTGGTGGTGTCAGAATCGGCGGAACTCTTATAAAAGTTCTATTGTATGCAGATGATTTGGTTCTATTTGCAGACACACCAGAAAACTTACAAAGAATGATAAATCAGCTGCAAAAATACTGCGAAGAATGGAGGCTAAAGGTTAACATATCAAAGTAACATGAACATGGAACATCATTTGAAGGAGAAGCTTACATCTGCTAAGTCAGCCATAAGTGCTGCGTGGAAAAATTGTCTGGAAGATAAACAGATATCGATGAAAATCAAATACCAAATATTCCAGGCTGTTTCTAAATCGATAATGATGTATGGAGCTCAGGTGTGGGGCTATAGGCCTTATGACACAGTGGAGAAACTACTACGGTTTTTCTTAAAACGGATGTTCAAACTACCACAATGTACGCCAAACAACATGTTATTGGTTGAGACTGGTCTCAACCATCATTATTTGTGGAAACATTAAAACACCACTTTGACTACATTGTGAAAATTATGACTTTAGATGGAGAAAGGTTGACAAAACGTATAACCAGGCATATTATTGAGGCAAAGATATTGTTTTATGAGGAATGGCAGTCACTGGCAGAGTTCTGTGCATACAACTTAAGAATAAATACTGGAAACGTTATTCAATGGAAGGAAGAGTTTACCAAATTACTAAAGGCGATCGACGAGAAACTACACGCAGATAGCATTGAAAATGTAAAAAGTTCAGTTCATCGCGAAATAGGTATATGTAAGTATTAATCACCAGCTATGCGAAACAATTATTTTAACGAAAAATACTCAACCGAAACGATATCTACAGTTTTTAAGGCCAGGGGCGAAATGATGGACTTAAACTATAGTATATAGTGTGCTCTCTGTGCAATTTGCAAGAGAGAGAAAACATTTTTCACTTCCTGGGAAAGTGTCCAATACTATGCGAATTTAGACTTATGTTCTTCGGGAAGCGGGTCCTTGATGAATTGGAGATGAGGATGATTTTAAACGGCACCGATTGGAACAAACTGCACAACTATTGCCTAAAAGCATCAATTTATAGAAGAACGATAATGGAAGAATCTTTTTAAACACATATTTTATTAACTTGTCAAACTCGGGCAGACGGCTTCAAGCCATGTCTAAAAGTAAATGTAAGAAACTTTTTGTAAACTAAATGTTAATAATAAAATTAATTAATCTAAAAAAAATCTAATAAAAATAGGATAGATATTAAGAGTGATTTATTGAAAATTATGTAAATTTTAAAAAAGTATTTTAATTATATTATTATTATTATTATTATTTTTCTTATAAATCATATTTAATCTGTAGTCTCTATAAAGTCATTGTAACTTGAAAGACGAAATAAATAAATAAATAAAAAAATAAATTTACCTTAGGAATTTCGAGCATAATTTTGCCTATTTCCAAGCAGTGTTATGCTTCAAAAATAATATCCTTAGGCAATTTTACACCGATTTTTTCTCGTAGTGTTGGTAGACCTGACAATATTGTAAGACCTGACAATCGTACCTACATAGCTTTGTTTCTAATTAGCTTTCCTCCACTGTAGATATTTATGTAGGTATACCTACCTTCCTATTATTAAATCAGTTTCAGTTCGGGTGTCCAAGAGCTATTGAAAAGAAGCACAAAAAAAAGGAAAAGCTCACCGCTCATGTGGTCCTAGCTATTGAAGGTACCTACTTAGAATATATATATGTACATAGTAGGCTAGGTAAGCCAGGTTTTACCCTATGAGCTATGACAAGTTCATACGACCCTGTTTGCACCTTATTTTTGAACACATTGGTTTTTTGAAAATTGGGTGCGATATTGTATTAAATAAAAAGTTAAGTCAAGTTGTTCGACTAAAAACCTTTCTTTCAATGTTACAAATTATAAAATAGGTATAGGTAGGTAGGTACCTTACTATAGGTATAATGTGCATTATTATGGCTTCAGAAAAGAACCTATTAGGTAGGTACCTTCACTTCAATTTAATTATTGTGGAACTCATGTCATAAGTTATAAGAGTTATGTTATAACTACATACCTATAACCTATTTACATCCGTCGACAAGAATGTTAATCTTAACCTTTTATTAATATTTCACACAAAGAGAAAAACAACAAAATTACACGAACTAGGTAAGTACCTACGACCTACCTAGGAAGATACATATATGGGTAGTTATGTGTACATCAATAATTTTAATAAGGCTCGACAAAAAATATTAGAAGAAACTCATCTGCCTGTTATTACACAATGTAATACACACATTACTAACCATACCTACCTACCCTATGTAGAAGTGCATTAAGATTAGGTACTGGTGTAAAATTGATTAAAACCAATACAATAACGCTTTGCTTACCTATAACCTATAGGTAGTTTTCAAACAAGTATTGAGCATTTACCCCCTGCATTTGAGTTGAGTTCCATTCCAACTCAAAAATAACTCAAAAACTACCCCCATCAAGCAGATTGCACACAAAACACCACCAACAACAAACAACACAGCCATCTCTCTATATACTTCTAGTGTACCCCTGAAATAAATATACACGTAAATAATGCTCTTAAAGCCGTTCCATTTATGTATGTCATTTTACATTTATTTGTATTTTCATAAAAACAAAAATAGCTAAATATTAGCGGGCACATTTTTCGTTTGCTTTGAAATGCGGATTCTGATTTTGAACTATCTACAATCTACCTATTCCAAAGTCAAAAAAAGATTTCCTCATGCTCATCGTCATCGTAAAAAACAATCAAGCAAGCAAGCATGCAGCACAAGCCCAATACAACACAACATCTGAATCGGATTCAGATGGATAGGACATTGGACACATTGGTGGTGTTTATTGTATGCTCAGAGTCAGAGACCAGAGAGCCTCATTTTTTTGTTAGGTTATTTTAAGGGGAAGTCATGTACTACAGAACACAGTCCGACCTGCCCGCCACACATTTTCATGTTCACTCAGTTGAATTATTCGTGAATCTTTAATTCATTGGGAACAGTTTTTTTTTGTATTCTGTCGCGTAAAATAAAAATTCTATAAATATTAATTTTGGGAAAATTATTTAAAAGAAAAATATACATTATACATACATATTTATTTTACTTAAACACATTGTTTGGGTAAGTCAGTGATTTTGTGATCGATTATAAAAAAAGGACGCGCAATAATAAAAATTGTGGTGAACCTTTGTTTAGTTTATTTAATTATGCATTGTCCGCAGGAAACACGTACATATATACCTAACTTCATAACTAGTTAAAATATTTTAAAATTTATATTGATAACCAATAAGACTTAATAATAACAAATGATTTCGGTAAGTTCTTAAGTTCTTGAAATAATATTTTTGTCTTCAGTTTTTCAATTTTTGAAAAGAAAGAAATATGCCGTATGCCATCTTCTCGCGATCTATTTTTATAATGCACTTTCCAAAGACGAAAATGTATTTTTGTAGAAAGTCGCAATAGTAACTTGGTTTCGTTTCGGATGATCTTTTAGCCAGCAACTATTGCAAATGCACCCAAGGATAACGTTTTATATGACTATAGGATAAAAACGTTTATGAAAACCGTTATGGGTGCGTTTAACATTTCTACCCTACGAATTTAAACGACAAAAGCTATGATGTGCCCTAGATGCGGTTATGAAATCTACATACTTCAAAAACGTTAATTTTTGACATAATGTACCTATGTATATATGAAATAAACAACAAGCGGCCTATTAATTTTGTGTTTTTTTTACATAATTATCTTTTAAAATTAGATTTTCGCCAAAATATTATTGCAAAATGTTAGAAAAAAATAAAACCGTAGCCATTCCAATTTTTGACATTATATTTTTTACTCTTCCTCTGAGCTCAGTGTCTTTTTTGTTTCAATCTGCTTATCTATTTATAAAATCTCAGAGGGGGTGAGTGAGATAGTTCGAAAATCGTTTTTTTTTGTTAGTAGTATTTTTTCGTGTCTTAAAATCGTCCCATTAGATTGTTTCTATATTTTGTTTTCAATTAAATTGCGACTAGACTAGCAATGATATATTTTGCAGCAGATACAAATATGTATGTACCTACCTACCTACCTACATATGTTTTTAAACTCCACACGCGACAATCATTATGTATATCTATCTATATGTGCATATACCTATTTATAAAGGTTTTCGAATAAACTATTTTAAATTATTTAGAATGAAAATGTAATTTAAAAAAATATCGCAAATAGGTACCTACCTAAATGGAAATAGAGACCGAAAGAGTTTGAGAAACTGATTTAAGCGAACCTTTATCGATTTTTGTACATACATATACAATGTGTAGGTACAATTTTTGTTATAATTAATAATTAATTTTGATTTTTGCTAAAACTCAAAACACTAAGTAGCTACCTACATATACCTAACCACATTGGGCCGTATTCATAGATGATGTTTAAGTTGTTGCTAAGCTAAACTGGAGTTTACCTGATGAAGTTTCCATAAGCTAAACTCCAGTTTAGCTAGCAACAACTTAAACATCATCTATGAATACGGCCCATTATGTCTAACAACCTTACTCATACACGAAATGTTAGCCTGATTTAGGCGTCAGTTATAGCGACCAGTAAAACGCATCAGTAAACATTTTCTTTTGTAGTATTTAATATGTTTGAATGCGTTTTGAAACAAAAAGTGTGTACCAATCGGTGGCGAATAACATAAATTAATTTATTTCAAAAAAATATATTGATTCGGTAATGTATTTTTTACGGAAAACCAATAATTAGATTTTACTGGCAAAAACTCATTTTACGTATCAGCTGATTGTCATGTCACTCAAAATGAAACAATAATTCATTCTAGTTTCTTACTGTTTCGTTCATCCGGAATAAATTCGTTCATCCGGAAATAAATTACTGGTACATTTGCGACCAGAAAGAAGAAGAAAAAGACAGGATGCCTTGCTATTTCCATTTTTTTACTGATCGCTATAAACGACCGTCAGTAAAAAAGCTCCAAATTCATTTGTTTTCGACTTTTACTGATGCTTTTTACTGGTCGCTATAACTGACGCCTAATGTTGTCATTCGTACACAGTAAAACATACAAAATTATATGTACGCATCTTTGTCTAAAACACAAGATCATTTGTTCATATTCCTGCACTTTGAGCACCTTTATTCGTAAAATGCCAAATTTTGAATCAGAAGGCAATTGTTAAAAACAAAAATACCTAATAAGTTGTCGGTATGTTTTTGTTCTATAAAAAGTTGCGCATGACATTATAATTGTAAATGCTACAAGCATCCGTGAGCGATTTTCAGCATTATAAGGCTTCTAGAGTTTTAATCACTTAATTGTCAGATGTTTATTTCAGAAAAGAATAAAATGCACGACTGGGTCGCACGAACTTGCTCTAATGAGTGACAGTGGTTTATGGGCTTGAGATTTTGATAAAAATAAAATTTTCAAAATTCTTAAATAAATACTTAAACTAATTTGAGCTAAAAAAAAGTACGCCATTTTATTTCTTGGATAAATTTGAATTTATGAGAATAAATTTAGGAAAATCTGTGGAGCGGTTTTTGAGAAAAAAAGTTTTTTTTGAAAAACTTTTTGAAAAAAATTTTCAAAAAAAATTCAAAAACGCCAGTTCATAGGTATTCAGCAAATACATTTATTTAAAATTTTTTAAAAAAAATTTAATAAGCAGTTTTCAAAATATTAATTTTTTAAATTTTTTTTTTAAAAATGCTTTTAAAAATACAAAAAAATATTTTTCAAAAATATTGGTATGCAATACAAATTGAGCTACCTACAGCTATATGTGTGTGAAATTTCGAAAGAATCGGTTGAGTCCTATGGAAAGTACCGGTCCTATGGAAAGTACCGTTCTTAGCCATTTTTTAAAACTTTTTTTTCAGCCATATGATTGGTCGTACCTAAAAAGCAACACTGATTTTTTTAATTAAAAATCGTTAGAGCCGTTTTTGAGAAAAATAAGCTTTAACGTAACGGTTGTATGGCAGGTACCGTTATTTTTTGAGCTAAAAAAAATTTCAATTTCCTTTCTGTACAATACCTAAAAAAGTCTATATACTAAGTTTGAAGCAATTCGGCCCACCCGTTTGGGTTTAGGTCTACATACAGACAGACAGACAGACAGACAGACATACAGACGGACAGAATTTTTAGACCATCTTTTTTCGTCTTCGCTATCATCGTAATGTCATGTTTGATTGTTATCTCAAAACTTTTTTTTTCGACGAATGCATAACTTGCCTTATAGTACCCATAATCGCAAGTAAAATAAAATGCACGACTGGGTCGCACGAACTTGCTCTAATGTGTGACAGTGGTCTTGGGGCTTGAGATTTTGATAAAAATAAATTTTTCAAAATTCTTAAATAAATACTTAAACTAATTTGAGCTGAAAAAAAAGTACGCCCTTTTATTTCTTTTATAAATTTGAATTTATGAGAATAAATTTATAAAAATCTGTGGAGCGGTTTTTGAGAAAAAAAGTTTTTTTTGAAAAACTTTTTGAAAAAAATTTTCAAAAAAAAATTCAAAAACGCCAGTTCTTAGGTATTCAGCAAATACATTTATTTAAAATTTTTAGAAAAAAATTTAATAAGCATTTTTCAAAATATTAATTTTTTAAATTTTTTTTAAAAAAATGCTTTTAAAAATACAAAAAAACATTTTTCAAAAATATTGGTATACAATACAAATTGAGCTACCTACAGCTATATGTGTGTGAAATTTCGAAAGAATCGGCTTAGTCGTTTTCGAGTTAGTCGAAAACAAAAAAAAAACGGTCCTATGGAAAGTACCGTTCTTAGCCATTTTTTAAAACTTTTTTTTCAACCATATGATTGGTCGTATCTAAAAAGCAACACTGATTTTTTTAAATAAAAATCGTTACAGCCGTTTTTGAGAAAAATAAGCTTTAAAATAACGGCTGTCAATTTCCCCTCTGTACAATACCTAAAAAAGTCTATATACCAAGTTTGAAGCAATTCGGCCCACCCGTTTGGGCTGTAGGTCTCTATACATACAGACAGACAGACAGACAGACAGACAGACAGACAGACAGACAGACATACAGACGGACAGAATTTTTGGACCATCTTTTTTCGTCTTCGCTATAATCGTAATGTCATGTTTGATTGTTATCTCAAAACTTTTTTTTTTCGACGAATGCATAACTTGCCTTATAGTACCTATAATCGCAAGTAAAAATCGTGTTGAAATAAAATATTTTGTTTTAAAGTAACTAACTACCTATACATAACTAAATTGCTGGTATTTGAAATGCATTATTTAAATGTTTGCATTATGCTGTTATAAATATTTCCGGTAGGGTTTTGTTACTTTTTTACGAAGAATGAATTTCTTTTTGTCTAGGAAATATCAGAAGCCAACACAATGTTATTTTTAAATTTCTATGCACGTTAACTCAGAAATATTGCAAAACAGGCTACAGGCTTATATTGTGGTCTATTGCGATAACTAAGTAGATAGCAAAAAGTTAGAAAAAAATCTACTACATACTTTTAACAAAACATCGAAACAAAATTCTGGACAACTTAGTACAATCTCAAATGACCAAAATCTAGAAATTATAGGTATTAAATGTATACAACTCAAATTTAAGAAAGTTTCCACATGTACTACAGTGGTTCAGCACTGAACCACGGTTTAACTCGTTTTCAAGCTCCTGATCCGTGGATTAAGTGGGTCAACTCTCAACTCTTAAACTTGGATTATGCAAGCACCAAAAACGGTAAATAGTGTTAGCGTTTTGATCCACTATTACACAACTGGTCCATTATTTGTATGTGCATTATATAGATATCAGCAGATCTAATGTATATTTATTTTCTTTTTTGGGACACTCCAGAATGAGGTATGCAAATGTAGCCATCCAAAGTTGTTCTTTATTTTCCTAACTTAAGGTTTATCATCTCGCAGAATTTCGTTTCGCCAATTTTTGATTCGCAATCCGATTACACTGGTCAACACTATTTTTGTTTCTGGGTTCTGGATATGATTTTCTTGTTTTTCCTATTACATACTTACTATGTAATTATAAAACACTTTTACCTGAAAAAGTTTGATTTTATAGCTAGAAATTTGATATTATGGATTTAAGGGAAAATATTTTTACTTTTGTTTTTCTTTTGGAATGTTAAAATGAAACAAAATGTTAAAAGGATTTCAAATAACTATTTCCATCAAGTAACTCAAAACGTGGTAAAGAATGTATAGAAATATTAAGAAACTAGATGACCCGCCGAACTTCTTTCCGCCAAAATTAATTAATGCATTGAAAATAATAATTCATTCATATGCAGTAAAAATTACAAACACACACACTTTATTTTTACTTGCGATTATAGGTACTATAAGGCAAGTTATGCATCCGTCGAAAAAAAAAGTTTTGAGATAACAATCAAACATGACATTACGATGATAGCGAAGACGAAAAAAGATGGTCTAAAAATTCTGTCCGTCTGTATGTCTGTCTGTCTGTCTGTATGTATAGACACCTACAGCCCAAACGGGTGGGCTGAATTGCTTCAAACTTGGTATATAGACTTTTTTAGGTATTGTACAGAGGGGAAATTGAAATTTTTTTTTAGCTCAAAAAATAACGGTACCTGCCATACAACCGTTACGTTAAAGCTTATTTTGCTCAAAAACGGCTCTAACGATTTCGATATAAAAAAATCAGTGTTGCTTTTTAGGTACGACCAATCATTTGGCTGAAAAAATTTTTTTAAAAAATGGCTAAGAACGGTACTTTCCATAGGACCGTTTTTTTTGCTTTCGACTATCTCGAAAACGACTCAACCGATTCTTTCGAAATTTCACACACATATACCTGTAGGTAACTCAATTTGTATTGCATACCAATATTTTTGAAAAATATTTGTTTGTATTTTTAAAAGCAGTTAAAAAAAAAAATTAAAAAATTAATATTTTGAAAACTGCTTATTAAATTTTTTTCTAAAAATTTTAAATAAATGTATTTGCTGAATACATATGAATTGGCGTTTTTGAATTTTTTTTGAAAATTTTTTTCAAAAAGTTTTTCAAAAAAAACTTTTTTTCTCAAAAACCGCTCCACAGATTTTTATAAATTTATTCTCATAAATTCAAATTTATCCAAGAAAGAAAATGGCGTACTTTTTTTTCAGCTCAAAGTAGTTTAAGTATTTATTTAAGAATTTTGAAAATTTTATTTGTATCAAAATCTCAAGCCCCTAAACCACTGTCGCTCATTAGAGCAAGTTCGTGCGACCCAGTCGTGCATTTTATTATTTATGTGTATGATACTGTATGATTTTCAGTTAAATCGGCCCATAAATAAAAATTAAAAAACAAATATCCCCAGCACCACCTAAGGGTAGCTAACAAATTAATATAATTTAGAACATCAGCTATCTTCCCATGAAAGTCTTGTCAAAATCGGTGTACAAATAAGAATTTTTGAAGAATGCGACCCTTAAACCCCTTACTCCTTACAACGCCAGCTACCCCTTAGTGAAAGTCCCGTCAAAATAAGTCAATATATGTATAAGAGTTTTTGAAAAATAGCTTAAGTTACTCCTTACAACATCAGCTATCCACCAGTAAAAATCCCGCCAAAATCGATACAGCAGTTTCTGAGATCAGCCGGAGCAAGCAGACAGACAGCAATTTTTTTTAAATTGCGTTTTTGTTATACGTACCGTATATACTTTCATTATGCATTAAGTAACGGGTGATTTTTTAGCTGGTTTGGTTTTGGCAATACTGGTTTTGACAGCTGACGTGTGTTTAGTACCTTGTGTCACTGTCAAACAGCTTCAGTTTGGTTTGCAATTTAACCATGGATCGTCTTACAAATGAACAACGCTTGCAAATTATTGAATTTTACTATCAAAATTCGTGCTCGGTTCGAAATGTCGAAATATCGAAAAATTGTGTTCAGCGATGAGGCTCATTTTTGGTTGAATGGGTACGTAAATAAGCAAAATTGCCGCATTTGGAGTGAAGATCAGCCAGAAGCATTGCAACAGCTACCAATGCATCCCGAAAAAGCCACTGTTTGGTGCGGTTTATGGGCCGGCGGCATTATTGGGCCATATTTCTTCAAAGATGATGCGAATCGCAGCGTTACTGTCAATGGTGAACGCTACCGAGCGATGATAACAAACTTTTTTTTGCCCGAAATGGAAGTTCTTGACTTGCATGATATGTGGTTTCAACAAGACGGTGCCACATGCCACACAGCACGCGAAACAATGGCGCAATTGCGAGGCGAGTTTGGTGAACAGTTAATTTCACGTTTCGGGCCGGTCAATTGGCCGCCTAGATCGTGCGATTTGACACCATTAGACTATTTTTTGTGGGGGTATGTCAAGGCTAATGTCTATAGGGACAAGCCCGCTTCGATTGACGCACTGGAAGCCAACATCCATGCATTCATTCGTGAGATACCGGCCGATATGTGTGAAAGAGTATGCCAAAATTGGACTCAGGGGATGGGCTACCTGAGACGCAGCCGCGGTCAACATTTGCATGAAATTATCTTTAAACATTAAATTGCAAGGTTCAAACTATCGATTCAAATAAATATTTCATTCATTTTTTCGAATTTTTTGTGTTTTTTTTTTAAAAAAAATTTCTAAACCTCTTAAAAAATCACCCGTTACAAATCTGATATTTTGAAATTGCAAACAGTAACTTCATTTTTATTTATTGTGTAGGTATATATGAATATTTTCTTTATTTCTTTTGTGGATGTATGGACTTTCTCAAATAAGACCCCAAATATCCCTGATTGAGCTGTTCAAAAACAAACTTTAAAAAAAAACTGTTTTTAAGGTATTTTTTAATACCTACAAAAATTGAGAAAATCGCCATTTATACAGAGAAACAAAAAAAATATTTTTTGTTGACCTGTGTTATTTTACACTAGCTTTTGCCCGCTACTTCGTACGCGTGGATTTTAGAATAAAGTAGGTATCTCAGTATATTTTTGTTTTTGCACAACCCGTTCAAAATGGGGGGAATGCGTGATATGAAAGCTGTATACTTTACCAGCTCTACAGATTTTTGGTTTCTGTATAATATTATTTCGAAGTATCATAACGGTTTAAATTGCAAAGTTGGAAGGTTAAGTTCTGAAGCAATATACGAATATACCTAATTGGAATGCCCACTTTCAAAACGATGCTGCGCGCCGATACTGCTATTTATGGCAGCTCCGCTTCATCAGTTTTGGGCGTAAGTATTGCTCGTTCACCGTTCTTTATGGTAACATTATTTTTCGATTTCTGCTTCCGCGGAATGAGGCATTGTCTATATGTATGTTGGTAAATAGCGCCATCTATGATGTTTCTGATGTAACTTCTATTCAGAACGACTAACTTATTTCGATTCATGTATACGTAGGCAAGTGTGGCGCTATTTTATTATGCAAGTGAGACGCTAACTTCCTTAAAATCTTTTAATTTTGTGTTAAGTTCATTGAATAACGTTCGATTGCAGCAATATTAAAAAAACAACCAGAATTATATATTTTCCTGCGATAAAATGTAGCCTATATTTTAAGTTGGCGTACTACCAATAAATCTGCGAAAACCGCATTCAATTCCATGCAGTAGTTTTTGCGTGATGCGCGTACAAACATACAGACAGACAGACAGACAGACAGACAAAAATTTTAAAAACGGTTGTTTTGGCTTCTGTGGGTCTAATAGAGACTCCCCATATTAGTTTTGCATCTATATCTTCAGTGTACAGACATCGACCCGTTACAATTTTATTATATGTATAGATTATTAGATTCTAATAATAATAATAATTTTAACTATATGCCTGTAAGACCCAAGGTCTTTTGAATGCAAACTGCACGGCATTAGTTAGAAGGAATAGAAAGATAGGAAAGATTTTTTGTTGGTACAACGGATTGAGAATAAGATGATATTTATCTCAAGAAAATCCCACAGGTGGCGTCCAGTTGAAACTGGGGGAATAAATAAAAATCGCTGCCCAGGCTGGGGCTCGAACCCACAACTCTTAGGTAAGCAACCAAGCACTACATCCACTGTACCATTGCCACCCGCCATTCGCATTTTTACTTGCTCTATAAGGAGAGTATTGGTTACGTGCAGAAAAAACAATCAAGGTTTAAATCAAACATTACAATACGATGATAGAGAAGTCAAAAAAAGTAGTTTTCGCCATGCCGTCCCCGCGTCTGTCTGCGCTTTTGCATGTCAGGCTACAGCAGCGTTGCCAGACGTCCCGATTTTTGCGATTTTTAAATCAAAAATATATTACTTTTAGAAATTTAAATAAAAACTGCGGTCAATCATATAAGAGTCGCCTCTTTTTATTTCGAAAAACTACCAATTAATAAACAAATCACACAAATTATAACTAACCTAATACTATACTACCCGGGCCGGAATTCTTTCTTTCTTTAAAAAAAAAATAATAAAATATCTTTTCTATTGAAATTCAATATGTTTTCCATTTCTATAAAAAACACGGTTCCTGTATATGCTATCCCATGCATTTTTCCGGGATACAAATAAGCCTATGGCACTTTCTGACTCCACTGCCAGTACCACCTATACAAAAATATATGGCGATCTTTTGCTCTAATACAAATAAGAGCGAATCTATCCCACGGGAATAAAAGTAGCCTGTAATCTATCTCTGTGCCAAATTTCATTCAGATCCGTTCAACCATTCTAGTGTAATTCGAAAAAGTAAAACAAATATATCCCACGGGAACCATACATATAACTGGGATAATTTGTAGCCTATATGATATTCCAGACCAGAATCTATCTCTGTACCAAATTTCAACCAGATCCGTTCAGCCGTTAAATAGAAACAGCTCCGAGTTTGATAATTTTTTTTTGAATATTCTTTTTATTTATATTGTTCAAAATCAGAAACATTTCTGGTGGGGGAAATAATTAATTATATTGTTCAAACAATATGTTTGTTTATAAAAATGGTGATTCACCCTAGGTGCCCCAAAGCGTGTGACAAGAAAAAATTTTTATTAAGGGGGTGGTCTATCCCCCCCGTTTAGGCGGGAGGGCAATTTTATAAGAAAATTACTTCCATTGGAAAAAAATTATTTAAAAACAACGGTGACTCCTACAATGCCGTGCTATACCTTTTTGAAAAGCCAACAATCTATTCTTTTATTGTATTTTTAACTTAAGTTCTTTTAGTGGACCGTTTTTGAAATTTTATTTTCCAAACCCAAAACCTTGAAAAAAGTAAATAATAAAGTGCACGACTGGGTCAGACGAACTTGCTCTAATGTATGACAGTGGTCTTGGGGTTTGAGATTTAGAAAAAAAGCAGGGAAAAAATGATACTTATGTAATTTTATTGGTCACTTGAAAATCGTTCGACAAGTGTTTTTTTCAAAAAACAGTTTTTTTGAAAAACTTTTCGAAAATATATTCCACATTTCTTGGAGTATGCCAACTTCTAGCAATTCGTTGTTTTTATCAGAAAAAATAAATTAAAAAAAAATAGATCAAAGCGTTTTTGGAAAAAAAAAAATTTAATCTTTTTTTAAAAACTCAAATAAACTTTTTTTTTGAAAAATCTAAAAATGTATATTATTTCGTCTATAAAAAGGCTCCTATATTAAAAATTCATCGAAATCCGACTGACAGACAGACAGAATCGTCGGACCCACCTCTTACGACTTTTCTATCATCGTAATGCCATGTTAGATTTTTAGAATTTTTTTTACGAATGCATAACTTGCCTTAAAGTACCTATAATCGCAAGTCCGTCCATCACCAGGTTGTCTCTTTTCCTCTTTAGAAGTAAATTCGTTTTATGAAAAGTTCAGAGCACTCTGAACGTCTGAAACAATTAGTTCAGAGGACGTTCAGAGCGAGCTCGATATACTCGAATTCTGTTCAAAGCTCTTTTCTGAATGAAAAAAGAAAAACGCCTAATGTAACATAACGTTCGTATCTTTCTTCGGACAAAGAACCGTACTTTTTCCTCAAAAAGGGAAAAAAGCAATCGATTAAAAAAAAAAACAGTATTTTTGCAGTATTTTGTATTTTCGTTTATTTTATTCCCACAAGAAAATAAGAAAATTAACCATCACCAAGCGATTCATTTTCATTATAATCGTCTTGCATTAAATATATTTTTGCCTTTCGGCACTTTTTACTCCGAAAACAAAACAGAATTGACCCTTTCTAAAACACAGCTTTGTGTTAGCGTTTCACTTTTATTTTTTACTAGCCTTACCCGGCGTACGTTGTTACGCCCAAGAATTTTAAATTAAGTACTTTATTCGCGATTGAAAAAAACTGAGTTTATTTTATCAATGACAATGAAAATATTTATCTATATATATAAAAATGGATGTGTGTATGTGTATGTATGTATGTATGTTTGCATGTTGCATATGGACTCCTAAACCGCCCAATGGATCTTTATGAAATGTTCAGGGTAAATAAAGTTTAGTCCAGGGATGGTTCCTGCGAAGGTTTGGTTCCGATCGGGTGGAAGACAAAAATAAAATGCAGGCTTTTAACATTTTTTGGTCAATTTTTGTTTTTGTTTTTTCATAAATTTTTTAGCGGTTTGAAACATCAGCGAAAACTCCACAATGGCCGATCGGGTGGAAGACAAAAATAAAATGCAGACTTTTAACATTTTTTTGATCATTTTCTTTTTTTGATTTTTGTCATATATTTTTTAGCTGTTTGAAACGGTGACACGCCTCAATATCCGCGGACAAAATATCCGGGTCAAAATATCCGCGACAAAATATCCGCATACACCCAACCTCGCACCTACCCCAAGTCCTATAGTGTGTCCAAGCAGGGGGGTTGCAGGGGGCAGCATGCCCCCTTACATAGGTCATTGCTTATACACCGTAATATTTTGCGTCGCGGATATTTTGTCCGCGGATATTGAGGCGCGCAGCCGTTTGAAACATCAGCGAAAATTCCGGAATGGCCGATCGGGTCGAAGACGAAAAAATGCAGGATTTAACCAAAAATATTGTTTATCCGCATTGCATTGATATGAAATAAATAAATAAATTTAATTTCACATTAAATAAGTGGTTTTTTTTAGCGTAGCAATGCGCGCCGGGTACCGCTAGTTTGAAATAATTATATATAACTACAAGTATGTATTGTATACAATATTCTTGGTTTTTTTATTTGGTGCAAAAATTACGTAATAATTTTTCCAGCGTTCCAACTCTGGAGCAAGCAACATTATACATAGCTACAGCAAGCGATTGTCCTTTACCTTAATTAATTATAATCGCAAAGCTAGGCGAACAGGAAATTGTAATGGCATTAATTTCTTAACGGAAAGTCTTGTTCCGTTGCATAGCTTTAGTCGATCCAAATTTCAAAGAAGCATGATTGGTGAGCCTACTTTCAAAGAAAATAGGTATATGTGGTGGCATTCCAGACAGCTCTATGCGTGTGTGTATAGAGTTCAACCAACACTTTTGCTTCATTGTTCATAAAAAATCATGCAAATATTGCGAATTTCTTCATGTTTATGATCTTCTTTTCCTTTCGATTTTTTTCTTATTATATCATTTACTCCTTTTATGTGTCAAAAATTGCTTTGACAGCTCAATCGTTCCAGAAGTGTAATTTTTGTGTGACTCGGGTGGCTCATTTAGTCATTTGATTTTATCATTCGAACAAAACATGTCACTCTTTCTAAAACTTCAATACAAACAGACTCTATCCATCTATCACACGTTTTAAATTACGGGTAGATCTTCCAATAGATGTCTTTTTCGGTGGCATTTGGTTTAATTTTTCGGTGGCTGGGTGCTGTATGAATAGGGTAGATCCTGATTGGTATCAACCTGGCGATGCCCAGCGTTGCAACTGTCTCATACGCATCAATTGTGCTTATTTTACCTCCTAGTGGTAGCCATCGGGTACTGGTCTTGTCCACCCGGACTTGACTTGCTGAACTTATAAGCGCGAGTGTTGATCACAGACAAATAGCAACACTATAATTGCCCTGCCATAAAGCTCCTCTGTTTCTCTTGTTGGGTAGCAGTTTTTTCTGTACGAACCCCTCAGAAAGCAAACGAGCGGCGGATGAGCTTTCAATTAAGTGAATCAACGGCGACGCTTACAGACAATATGGTAGGCACCCCATTGAGCTACTTCCACATATTCGGAGCTCAGGTCTTTGGGTCCTTTCACTACTAGTAGTCAGGGTAGTGAAATAGAGAAGGTGGCGGATGAGCCCATATAGGACCAACGGTAGCTCTCACATCCCCGCAGTAGGTTATTGACTGGATTTCTCCAGCTCCTTTTGTCCAAGGAGAGCAGCATAAGGCCTGGTCCCCCAGGTTGGGGGTTGTGCGTCGGGGTAACTTCCCTAACACGTAAAAAACCCTTTGTTCCGAAACAACTAACTGCCTCGTATATGGATGACCCTACTGATGACGACCCTAGCAAACGAAACAAGGACAACGAATTTCGGTTCTGCACGTTGAATGTCCGGACCCTTAATAGGCCAAGTGCCGCCGAACAATAAGTGGAGGCCCTAGATGGTGTCAAAGCCATCCAAGAAGTGCGATGGGATGGTGAAGGCACAAGGAACACGAAAAACTGTGACATCTACTATGGCAAGTGCTACAGGACAAGAAAACAGCGGCTATTTGGATGCGGATTTGTGATAAGAGGAAGGCTTAGGCCAGAAGTCTTGGGGTTTCGTGGCATAAACGAACGCATTGTCACAATAAGCATTAAATCCAAATTCAGCAACATCTCGCTGATCTGCGTCCACGCCCCCACGGAGGAAAAAGAAGACACGACCAAAGAAGAATTCTACGATCTTCTCGAGAAGACATATGCTGAATGCCCGAAGTACGACACTAAGTTGATTCTTGGTGACTTCAACGCCAAAATCGGAAAGGAAACTTTAGCTCGACAGTCGAAAAGCATAGCCTGCACGACAACACTTCCGGTAACGGACACAGGCTAATCGACTTTGCTGCGGGGCGAAGTGTCATCTTAGCTAGCACATACTTCCCACACCTCAATATACCCAAGGGGACCTGGCGGTCTCCTGATCAAAATACCGTCAACAAAATTGATCACATTGCGATTGATAGCAGGCATGCCACCAATGTCATGGATGTCCGCATTTTCCGAGGAGCCAACATAGACTTGGACCACTACCTTGTTGTGGCTAAAGTGCGAATGCGGATCTCCACCAGACCGCAGAATCGAACATCCACTGTGAGAAAGTTTGATGTTGCGAAGTTACAATCGCAAGAGACCGCCTCAACTTTTGCCAACAATGTCTCCTCTTATCTCTCGACAAGCTTGGCGCCTGCGCCAAACCCAGAGGCCCAGTGGCAACATTGCAAAATGGCCATCAAAACCGCTACCACAGATGTTTTGGGTTTCATTAGGCGACCACAAAGAAACACCTGGTTCGATGATGAGTGCAGGCTCACACACTTGGCCAAAGACGAAGCCTATCATGCAGTTCTGAATGCCAGAACTAGAGCTGCCAAGAGCACTTCCCGTGCGGTATACCAGCAAAAGAGGAAAGGGGAACATCGGCTTTTCAGAAGAAAAAAAGAGAACTGGAAAAACGAATGGTTGAATCTATTGAGGGGTGCTACGGCAGAAGCAATGTTCGATAGTTCTACCAAAGGGTAAAGCATTCAGGAATGTCGTTGTAGATACACAGTCGGTGCTGAGGATTTAGAAAGAACACTTCTGCAGACTGTAAAACGGCGAAGACAACCAACTAATCGCTGTCAGGCAGAATGATTCATTCGATTTGGATGATGATGAACAAAATTTCCGTCCTCCCGACCAAGAAGAAGTTCGGATAGCAATATCTAAACTAAAGTCCATCAAGGCTGCTGGAGCGGATGGCCTTGCGGCTGAACTCTTCAAAGCAGCAGGATATGACTTGGTGAGGAGCATACACCAACTCATCTGTATAATCTGGTCGGATGAAAGTATGCCTGACGAATGGAACCTCAGCATTGTGTGCCCTATCCGCAAGAAAGAAGATACTCTAAGCTGCCAACTACAGAAGTATAAGTCTCCTAAATGTCGCCTATAAAATCTTGTCGGCCATTCTGTGTGCAGGTATGAACCTTTTCGCACGTGAACTGTTTGGCCCCTATCAGTGTGGTTTCAGGCCCGGTAAGTCAACCGTCGACCAAATTCTTACACTTCGGCTGGAAAAGACCCAAGAATTCCAGATCGATACTCACCACCTCTTTATCGATTTTAAAGTCGCCTATGACAGCGTGAACAGGAACGAGCTATACAGAGCCATGTTACTTCTTGGCATCCCTGCTAAACTCGTTCGATTGTGCAGGATGACTATGGAGAACTCGCGCTGCTCCATCAAGTTTGGTAAGAATACCACCGACTCATTTAATGTCGAGAAAGGCTTACGACAGGGTGACGCGCTGTCATGTAACCTCTTCAACATCATTCTTGAGGCAATCGTACGCAACTCGCATGTCAACACCAGCCAGCGGTACGATTTTTTTTAGATCCGTTCAATTACTTGGCTATGCTGATGATATTGACATTATTGGAAGAATGAAGCGCGCTGTCAGTGGAGCATTCGCAAGTATTGAAGTGGAAGCGACTCGAATGAGTCTGGCTGTAAATAAAGATCAAACGAAGTATATGCTGTCCTCGGGTGAAGTAGATCATCACCGTAGGCTCGGACAAAACATCACAATGGACAGATATAACTTTGAGGTTGTCAAGGACTTTGTCTATTTGGGTTCCACTATAACCTCTCAGAACAACATCAGTGAAGAGATCAGTCGAAGAATCACTTGCCAATCGCTGTTTCTTCGGGCTAAGAAGGCATCTTAGTAGTAAAGCCCACTCTCAAAGGACCAAAGAGACAATATACAAGACCCTTATCATCCCAGTTCTGCTGTATGGGGCAGAAGCGTGGACACTGACACAATCGGATGAATACAGGCTGGGTTGCTTTGAGAGAAAGATTCTTCGGGTGATATTCGGTCCTGTATGTATCAATGAAGTTTGTAGGAGAAGATTCAATGGCGAACTGTACGGGCTAAACAGCGACATTGACTTGGTGAAGAAGCTGAAAATACATTGGCTTAGATGGCTGGGCCATGTGGAGCGTATGGACGAAAACGCTCCTGCCCGACGAGTCTTCAATACCAACCCGGAGGGCCGACGCAGTTCTGGAAGACCCCATCTAAGGTTGCGCGATCAAGTGGTAAGCGACCTCAACCAACTTGGTGTGTGCAACTGTAGGCCACTGGCTAGGGACTGGCCTAGCTGGCGAGGATTGTTGGTTGAGGCCGTGGTCCAAAATGGACTGTCTGCGCCACCTTAAGTAAGTAAGTAATTGGTTTAATTTTCACTGTTCACTATCAGCAACTAAATAGAATATTTATGTCCTATATTTTACGTACACCATTTATGACAGTGAAAGTCACCAAAAATATTTACCATGCAAATGTGTTTTGCTTCTCAACATGAATTATTATTGATTATCAATTTTTGTTTATTGAAATATAAATAACTTTGTCGTTAAGTCAATTTTATTTCATTGTTCAATCATCACAATTTTGATTGTTCATAAAAAATCATGCAAATATTGCGAATTTTTTCATGTTTATGATCTTCTTTTCCTTTTGATTTTTCTTCCTATTATTTCATTTACTCCTCTTATGTGTATACAAAAATTGAAAAATTCCTTTTTTATATGAACGTAAAATTCCACGCGATGATACAATACCAGCACCACCTATCGGCAGTGGTTCGGACCGTTCTATAAACCTTACTTATGATATGACTTGTACTGTAAATTTCCCTTAGCAGTCGAGAGGGTTGTGTGAATACTTCTCGAGACTATAGCGTAAACACACAAATTTTGAATTTTATATATAGACTAGCAGACCCGGCCACGCGTTGCTGTGGCTAAGGTAGGTAAATTATTATTTTCGAATAATCATGAAATCGTTATAGCGGGTATAAAAATGATTGAAATTTGAATTTTCGTAAAGTTGATAAGGCAAAAATCAGCATTATTAATCTAACCTACCAAGTTTGTAACAAATGAGTAAATTACAAAGTTGATACTTAAACATGTAACATTTAATTTTAGAAATGAAGTAGGTAGGGTAAATAATTCTTTATTCTTAACAGTAATATTTATTATTTTGAATTATAAATACTTGTAATTTAATATTAGTTCAACACTAATCATTGCACAATATTCTTTGTTAATCTGTCTCTAGCTAACACAAATAGATTCGATGGTTTTCCCACACGTGAGCATGAGCATGCAACATAAAGTTGCCCATGGGAAAAACATTAAAAAAAACCGTCTTCTATCATTTAACATCTGCAACCTTCTGCCATCTAGAATCTTCTACCATCTACCATCTTGTTATATCTACCATCTGCTACTATCAAAAATCTTCTATATCATCTACCATCTACTGCCATCTTCCATCTTTAAACATGTACCATCTTCTACCATTGACCACTATCCACCATTTACGATCTTCTACCCAACTTCCATCTTCTACTATCGACTATCTTCTACCATCTACCTTCTTATTTAATCTACCATCTCCTTCTATCTACCAACTTCCATCTTTTACTATCAACTATCTTCTACCATCTTCTACCAACTACCATCTTCTAACATCAACCATCTTCTACCATCTAGCATCTTTTACCTTCTTCCATCTCGAATCTTCTCCCATCTACCTTCTTGTTCTATATACCATCCTCTTCCATTTACCATCTTCTAGCATCTACCATCTCCTGCCATCTGCTATATAATGTCTTCTAACTTCTACCATCTTCTACCATTTACCATATCCTACCATCTACCATCTTTTACCGTCTACCATCTCCAGCCATCGGCCATATACCATTTTCTTCCATCTACCATCTACCAACTACCACCTTCTACTATCAACTTTCTTCTACCATCTGCTACCATCTACCATCTTCCATTTTCTCCCATCTACCATTTTCTCCCTTCTACCAACTTCTTTCATCTACCATCTTTTAACACCAACCATCTTCTACAATGTACCACCATCTACAATCTTCTATCGTCTACCATCTTCTACCTTCTCCCATCTAGAATCTTCTGCCATCTACCATCTTCTACCATCTATACCAAGTTCTACCACCAACCATCTTCTACCATTTACTTCTTTAAAAAAGTGTTTCTTTAGAAAGCTTTTTGAATTTTCTAGAATACCTATACATATGTACATACTTTTTGAAGTTAAATTTTTTTAGAATACCTACATATACATTATGTATTTACATCATTTAAATGAAATCTGTAGCGTTCAGAAATAATATAACATACTAAACAATAAAACAAAATCGTATAACACAAACACATACATACATATCTTGTTTGTGTATGTAACGATATTTTGTACTTCAAAACAAAAAACAATACACTAATATAATCAAATTCTGACTGATAAATATTTCAAATAATTGACACTTTTATACTCCTTATTTTTTTTAAATTTTTGCACTCAAAGTTGGTCGTCGTAATTTTTCGTTACACCTTCCCTGATTTTCAATAAATATTTCAAGATAAAAATTTCCAAAATTGGTCCAGCCATTCTCTTCTTCCTTAGCAGATGCTACCAAAAGATTTATTACCATATTAACAAAATGCACTAAAATTGCTTTCGTGGTACATAGATGTACTGAATTTTGACCAAACTTCATGGAAACCTTCGTAGTCATCCTTAGATATATTCTAAATTAACGAAAAGATTAATTACTAATTTAACAAAATGCACTGCAAATGCGCTAAAAATGCATTTGTGTCAAACCGTTTTATAAATTGAGAAATAAACTATCCTATCTTTTAAGTTGGATCAAACTGCACACAGTTTTCAAAATTTGATTAAAATCTGTTCATTAGTTAAGGAGTTCATTGCGGACAAACAACGTGACACTCGATTTATATATATTAGATAGATAGATAGATAGATTATTTATGAACACTTTTTAAAAACTTGATTAGATACTAACTTGAAGAAGAAAATTAATATTAGTATAAAATTATCCCAGTTTATATCCAAAAATAGATATACTCATATGCATATCTATTGAAAAATGTGTTCAGTACGTACCTGTAGAGCCTAAGTCTTAAAAATCTATACTTGAGTGGAAGAATGTGCATAGCTAAATAATCTCAAGAAGATCTTAGAGATTACCTGTCTTACGAACTTGCTCCATTTCCCATGTCCCTGTTTAATGAAGATGGTATGCGTAAGGGCAACAAATCAACTTTATATGCGACATTCACTCCACTTTCAGCTGACTTTAAACTGCCCAATCGTCGAATGGTTGTAGTTGATGGTGGATATCTTCTCCACAAAGTGGTTTGGAATCGCAATTTAACCTTTGGAGCATTATAGCAGATTACATAAAGTTTATTCAACGGCACTATGACACTGCTGTGATGGTGGTATTTGCTGGCTACCCTGAGGAAACTGCTTTACAAAAATCTAAGAGTGCGAAACGGGCAAGAAGGTGTAAAACAAATACTTCAGCTGACTAAACAACTATCAACCAAGCACCGCAAGAGAAGTTCCTATCCAATGAGCGCAAAAAGAAGCGATTTATAGAACTTCTCGTCACTAAACTGGAGGATGCAAACATCAACACCATACAAGCTGAAGAAGATGCTGTTGTTTTAATAAGTGGATGTGACACCACTTCAAACATCTTTGGTTTTAGAAAAACCAAGTTCTGCCAAATTTTTCAAAAATACCCACTTTTACTTGACGCCGCAGAGAAGTTCAGAGATAAAAATGCCGGGGTTCAGGAAATTACAGAGGCAGGAGAACGTATTTTGGTTTCTGTATATGGTGGGGACCATGGTAAATCGCTTAGTTTGTTATACGCTATTACAAGTTTATAAGCAGTTTAACCAAAATACATTTATCCAAGCTGCCGCCTACAACAAACGCTGCATATTTTCATTTCCTCAGGACTTACCACCAGGCCATGGCGTGGATGGGAGTAAACAAAATCCTCTGGATTTTGGCTGGAAGAAAGGGTTAAAAGGCTTGCAACCCATTAAAACCATACTCAGGATGCTGCTCCCCACAAAATGTTGAAAATCGTATCATGTAAATGTGTGACTGGCTTGTGACTGGAGCTTATGGCTGCAGAAAAGCTGGCTTAAAATACTCCAGCTTTTGTTGTGGTCTTTTTTGGAAAAACCAGCCTGAAGCCATTTTAAATGAAGATGCCAATGACGAAGATCCTATTATTTCGATGCAGAATGATGAAGATTCGAGCGATGGAACCTCAACCTCCCCTCTTATTCCACACCCTTCTACTCAACATCCTATTATTATATTATATATTATTATATAACCGAACCTACTTCTTCACAAAAACACGAAAAAAATTGGCTAAATGATCACTTGTGCCATCCCGTAAGGCTAGATTTTCTTGTTTTTGTGAAGAAGTAGGTTCGGTTATTTTTGAATACCTTGGCAACAAAAAGTCGTAGAGCCATACGGTTTCCAGTGTTGGATTAAAGATTAATGGAAGCATTGAATTTTGAGAACAAAAATTATACTTAATTACGTAAAATTTTGAAAAAAATTAGTTTTAAAATTATTTTTTTTTAATTTTTTTTAAAAATTTTGAGTTTGAAAATTTATATTTTTTAAACTATTTTTTTAAAACAATTTAATTTAAAATTAAAATAAAAGAAGAAGTTTTTGATTTCCAAAAAAGTATAACACGTTGTTGTAAACGAAGCCGTTGATTTTTAATATTTTTTTTTACAAAATAAGTCAATTTTTCAGAAAATTGCCCCTCCTGACTAAACGGGGGGAATAGACCCCCCCCCCCGATACGATTTTTTTCTTGTCTCAACTCAACCTACACGCTCTAGCTTTTTGGCACAACGCTCGTGAATCACCCTGTATAACAGCCACAGAGCGAGTAGATTGGACCGGAAAAGATATTGTTGATGCAATTAAACCAACGGTTGTAAACCAACTCTACACTAAAAGAGCTAAGGGGAGAGAAAAATGGTACGATGAGGAGTGAGAAAGGGCAAGAATAAAATCTTTCTACTGGCTAAAAAAACTACGCAAGTGTGCTGCACCAAACATAAAGGTAATATATCTCCAATGCAATAGAACGTACAAACAAATTTGCAAGAACAAAAAAAAAGTACTATGAAGCTTTAGGCACAAAACTTAAGGAAATACAAAATACTCAAGAATATTGGAAATTGGCGAAGGAACTTAAAACAACAAATTTTGTTAAGGGTAGTTCCATAACAAGTGCTTCTTTTAAAGACTATTTTCAAAGCTTACTTAACCCTTCGATGAGTACGTTTCAAATCGTAGAAATAGCCCCGACCAGTAGCAATTCTATGCTTGATGGAGCTATATCTCCTCCGCAGAAGTATGGGATTTCCTAGGCAATACGAAAAGAAATAAAGCCCCAGGATACGGCAGAGTACCATACGAGTTCTTCGTTAACAGTCCAGAATCGCTCATCTAAAAAATATCCCAGCTATTTAATAGGATGTCAAGTTCAGCAAAAGTGGAATCTGCATTTAAAAAATCACTCATATTCCCTGTGTATTAAAAAGGTGATCAAAACTCAGTACAAAATTATAGAGGGATTTCTTTCATGGACTGCATTGCAAAGATATTTGCAGGAGTTCTCTGGACCAGGCTACAGAAATGGGAAGAGGAATATTGTATTTTGAATGAGTATCAAGCTGGCTTCAGGACGGGCTACAGTACTTCTGAACACCTCTTCAATCTTCTCAATATTATTAATATTAAAATGCATGAAAAGAAGAAAGTTTACTGCTTTTTTATTGATTTCAAAGCAGCCTTCGATTACATAGATCGCAAAGCACTTTTATACAAACTCAAAATAACAGGAATATCCGAAAAACTTTTAAAAATCATAAAGATGATGATGATACTGAGGCTGCCGTTTGGGATGGAGATAAACTCTCAGAATGGTTCAAAACATCAATGGGTGTTAAACAAGGATGTCTTCTTAGTCCGCTTTTGTTTGCTCTATACATATACGACCTGCATGATTTTATTGGAGGTGGAATAGACGTAAATGGTATGATTATACGTCTCCTTATGTATGCGGATGATATCGTTCTGCTTGCTGACAACCCGAAAACTTTACAAGCAATGATAAACAAAATATATGAATACTGCTGCCGTTAGAATCTTAAAATCAATCTTGAAAAATTAAAGGTTGTGGTTTTTAGGAAAAGAGGAGTGCGGTTAAGTGCAGGGGAATGCAGCGGGTTAACAAGTATAAGTACCTAGCTGTATGGCTTACTCCTGGACTATGTTTAACGGAACACTTCAAAGAACGGTCAAAGCTAGCTAGACAGATTATAAACCTAACATGGAACGATTTCATAGTTTGCAAGGACGTCAAATTTTCGTCAAAATTGGAAGTTTTCAATGCCGTGGCAAGGGCTATCTTATGTTATGGAGCCCAAGTGTGGGGTCACTCTAAACAGGATGAAGTTGAAAAAGTCCAAAGGTACTTCTTTAAAAAAGTACTTGGATTGCCAAAAATAATTCCAAATTATATGCTCACACTTGAATGCAAAATGAAGCCATTATATGAATTCACCATGCAATGTCATATGAGCTATTTAGGAAAAGTTCTGAATTCTTATAATAGTAACAGACTTCCCAACTAGCTATTTAGCAAAAATAGCAATAGATAAGAAGATATATTGGTTTGATAGTTGAGAATGTAACCTAAGACAACGGAATATAGAAAACATTGAGGAACTTGTTACAAATAGGAACTTCTTTAACACATATACTGGTGATGTTACAGAAAATTTAGTCAGGGTTGATTACCAGGAGTCGCTCCACAGGGTTCAGCTTACTAGATCACATAGCATGTACCACAGGCTAAATGTTGAAAGTGGTACCAGGTATATGTGTGATGACAGTAAAACCCCGATGATCCGATGGATATTCAAAGCACGGGCAGGTCTTATACAATTAAACGGTACATCTAGAACAGCACGGGATAATACTAATTGCTCGATGTGTAATATGAATGAAGAGGAGTCACTCTTTCATTTTATGGGAGTTTGTCCCATTCTCAGAGGTATACGGCGCCATTTTCTTGGAAGGATCTTACTGGATGAGAGTACTGTAATAAATTTATTGAATGGAGATTTGGATTGGCATCTTCAAACAGCGCTCAAATTTTGACAGGAACTGATAAATGAATTCAACTTCTAAAATAAAATACACTTAACTATAAATTAAATAACTCTATCTAGGGTTTTAAATAAAACGGTGATTGCGACAGACGACGAAAGTCATTTTTGAATTTATCTTTTGTTGTAGAAACACATTATAATAATATTTTTTACATTTTTATAAACATTTAATCCTTGAATCTATTCAATATTGTTTATTTAGGCATTCAAAATTGTTTAAAATTATGTATGTAAATGAAATTGAATTATTAAGAATAACCAATATTTACTACTACTACTACTGCTACCGTACCCATTATGGACGGATTGCCGCGGAAGCAAAACGTATTTTCTTCTGAACAATAAGATGACTGTGACGTCACACACAAAGTCAGCATACCTCACTCTCACTATCATATCCATTCACAGTCAGATATCAAGTTTTCGTCCGTAAAGTGCGATAGCGAGCGCAGTTTACGTCCGTAAACTCAAATGATCGAAACTTGGCGAAATTGAGCAATCCGCTATTTTGGGCATGAGATACAAATTGCTTGTTCTCGCACTATTACAGACGGGCCCGTCCGCACCGTTCTGACTATTATAGTTCAGCCTTTAGATGCAATTGGGGAAATGCTGACCGGTTGCATTACTTTTAATGAGTGAAATCAGTGAACCCCTTCTCAGTGAACCCCTTCTCATATATGAAAATGGCATAAATGATTACACAAGGACTTTTTCATTAAGGAGTAAATTTCCTACTGGAAGATTAACAATGTAAAGATAGAAATCTCCCACTGTCATTCACGTTTGCCTAAAAGCTCAAAAAACTGCTGATTTGAAGCTCTGTATTTCTCAGAATAAAAGCAGTATTTTTGAAAAAAATAAAAACTACGCAATTTTCGAGAGTACAAAACAGTACCTTTAATACAGCGAAAAACAGTATATAGATAGGAAGGCACGAGTACGATAACTGAGGCGACAAGAATTAATAACGGTTAATAACGGTAGAGGAGAGGGTCAAATACAAGTATGTTTTACTATTGGAGGGGGTATACCTCGCCCGATGAGGGGATAAGGCGATTTTCGAAAAAATTTCTTGAATAGATAGATAAATATTAAAAAAACAACGGCAACTTCTGAAATACCTTACTACTTCAAAGCCAGAAATTAAATTTAAATTAAATTATTTGTTTCAATAGTTTCCAAAATATTCGCATTCATATTCGAAATTTTGATTAAATAAAATACACGACTGGGTCGCACGAACTTGCTCTAGGGGCTTGAGATTTGTATATGAATAAATTTTTCAAACTTCTTAAATAAATGCCTTAACTTATATGAGCCGAAAAAAACGCCATTTTGTTTCTTTGATAAATTTGAATTTATGAGAATAAATTTATAAAAATCTGTCGACCGGTTATTGAGAAAAAAAGTATGTGTAAAATTTCGAAAGTATCCGTTGAGTCGTTTTCGAGATAGTTGAAACCTTAAAAAAGGGAGCGGGTCATAATACCGGTTGTCAAAATTCTGTATGACCAAAATTATGTTTTTTTTTTTGAAAATACTGTATGACTAAAATTCTGTATTTCAGAATCCTGTATTTTAAAATTCTGTATGCCATCTGTTTATATAAAATCCTGTTAGTATAAAATTCTGTTTTTCAAAATCTGCCCATGCCCAAATTGCAGAATTTTGCCCATACAGAATTTTTAAAATACAGAATTTTGAATTACAGTATTCTGAAATATATAGTAATTTGTATACAGAATTTTGACCATACAGTACTTCGATCCCAACTCCCGGTCCTATGGAAACTACCGTTCTTAGATATTTCTTCAATTTTTTTTTGTCAGTCATATGATTGACTCTACCTAAAAAGCAACACTGATTTTTTTAAATCAAAATCGTTAGAGCCGTTTTTGAGAAAATGAGCTTTAACGTAACGGTTATTTGGCAGGTACCGTTAGTTTTTGCGGTACAAAAAATTCAATTTCCCCTCTGTACAATACCAAAAACACTATATACCAAGTTTGGAGCGACTCGGCCCACCCGTTTGGGCTGTAGGTGTCTATACATTTTCTCACTTTATTTCGAGCGCACAACAATACATGCTTCAAGCAATGGTTTGTTGAAGCAAACAGAAAATATAAGGCACTGTGCTTGAAGAAAAAAGACGATTACAATAAAGGTGTTGTGAACTTATTATGTAAAACTAGTTCGTCTGCAGAGTTCTGGAAAGCGATGAAATTCGTAAACGGATCCAAACTTTGTATTTGAAGCAACTTAAAGGCAGAAGATTTAAGAAACTATTTTCAATCACTTCTTAACACTGTACACTGAGTGTACAACCTGTAAGTTTCACTACGTGATGCCACTTATTGTAGATGACCTTTTGGACTCAGATTTTTCATAAGAGGAGCTACTTTTAGATAAGGCCAAGGAAAATAAGACGGCTGGTACAGATATTATTCCATCTGAATTCTTTACGTATGTTTCCCTAGAATTTGTAGCCGTTCTTCTGAATTGCTACAATAACATTTTTAGAACCCGTTCGATTCCTTCAGGTTTCTTGTCCTCAATAATTTGTCCGCTTTTCAAAAAGGGAGACCCAACTATTGCTGAGAACTATAGAGGAATATCTTTTTTAAATTCTTCCATGAGTTGTTTTCCAGTATGTTGCTTCAAAGACTTAAGTCTTGGATTAATCATAACTCAAAGCTCAGTAGGCTTCAAGCTGGATTCCGTTTTGGGTACTCGACGACAGACCGAGTATTTCTCTTGTTAAACATTGTGAAAACATAGCTTCACCGTGGGAAAAAACTCTATGCCTTCTTTGTGGACTTTAAAGCTGAATGCGACAGTGTCGATAGAGAAGTTTTTTTTTAATTTTCCAATTGTGGAGTCTTCCACAATTATTTTTGTTTTGAAAACTCTCTACGCTAAGGATTCAATACGTGTTTGGGACGGTGAAAATCTATCTGATGATTTCAGGTCTTCAATGGGGCTAAAGCAAGGATGTGCTCTCAGTACCCTTTTATTCACTCTTCTTATTGATGACTTAGTGGAATTCTCAGATACAGGTGTGCAAATTGCAGGTGAATGCATTCCAGCATTGTTATATGCAGATGATATCGTCCTTTTATCAGAATCTCCTGAACAACTTCAAGAAGCAATTGTAAGGTTAGAAGAATACTGCAATATCTGAAACTTTAATAGTAAACCTCAACAAATCAAACATTATGATTTTTAGAAAAGGAAGGGAAATATATTCTAGCAACGAAAAATGGAACTTTTTGGGACATCGTTAAAGAATTCAAATATCTTGGCATGACTTTCTCGAGTAACCTATGTTTAAAAAAACACGTTAATGCAAAACTTCAGGAGGCTAAGGCTGCCATATGTGTAACATGGAAGAAATGTATTGCAAACAAGTCGATTCACCACTCTGCAAAAAAAAAACTATTTCAAGCTGTTTCCAAATCTGTTATGTTATACGGTGCAGGGCCACAAAGAGTATGATGATGTTGAAAAATAACCTCGTTTCTTCTTAAAACGAGTTTTCGCTCTTCCTTCAACGACACCTATTAAAATGCTTCATATTAAAACTGGAGTTCCACCGATTTTTATCGATACACTTAAGATCCACTTCGATTATATACTGAAAACACTGCAAATGGATTCGGATAGTCTAGTTAAAAAAGTTTACAAATATCTTATTTCAAATAAACCGAACTTTGTTAGTTCATTGACGAGCTTATCTGATTCTTTGGGCGAATCGTTGGACCTAAATATGGAAGATGCTCAACACCTTAAACAGCAGTTTTACTCCATTTTATCTAAACTTGACACAAAGTATTGGGAGAACTTCATCAACCAGGTCAAGTATTCTCAGTATAGTGAGTATTATAGTCGCCTCGAGTATACTTTAGGCGAGTCAAAATATTTCCACGATAATCATTCCACAGATAAGATTTCTCCAATTTTTCGAGCCAAAGAGGAAATACTAAACCTTAACTTTGTTTCTCATAGACCGGATCTGCTTCTTGAATGTCGACTATGTAATTATATTGCATACTTTCTAGGATCATGCTCGGTACTACGTGAAATTCGGCGTGATGTCTTCGACAAAAACTAACTCGATGCTGAAGAGGTTATAAGTATTCTCAATGGCAATAAAAGCTGGGAAAAGCTTAATAGATTTGGCCGAACTGCGATGGCTTATGGAAATAGAATAACAGAATGCTTTTGATTTATCTTTATAAATATTAACTGTTTTCTTCATTTAAACTTGTTTATGCGAAATCTCAATGTATAAATTAGTACCTAATTTATTTAATTTTCTGTTAATTTGACCGACGGACGGTTCTAAAAACAGGTCTTAAACGACTTGCAATCATTATAATTTATTGTAAACCTGAATTATCATATAAATAAAGTCAATTCTAATCTAATCTAATCTAATCTAATCTAGTACCTCAAGTAAAAAATATCTTTGAACCATATATGTTCAAAATTGCGAAATGGAAAATAAAATTTTCGTTCTGTAATGCTCATATCAATTTTTGATCAAACGCAAAAAACCAAAAGCTTCTATGTCTTCTAGCTTTTGAGAAAATTAAAATTTACTAAAACCACTTTTTTATGAGATTTTTGTTTTTGGTACTTACGGTGATCTCACTTTGAGGATTAGTCAACAGTACCAGGCTGGTCCGCTTTGCGGAATCTAAAGATTTTAGCTCCCTTTTTGGGGGCACGACCGCTCAGGCAACTTTGTTGCTCCTCTTAGGGTAGGTTCAACTGTCTGGCAGGCGTCTGTGTATATTTTATTTTTAATTAATAGTACCCGGGTGGACTGCTTCGCGAGATCTAAAGATTTTAACTCCGTTCTCGGGGCCACACCCGCTCACGCAACTTCATTCCTACGCTTAGAGTAGGTCCAGTTGCCTGGCAGGCAGCTTTGTCAACTGTACCTGGGTGGCCCGCTTCGCGGGATCGAGGGATTTTCACTCCCTTATTGGGGGCACAACCACTCACGCAACTTCGTTGCTTTGCGATGGGGTAGGTCCAGCTGCCTGACAGGCGCCTGTGTCAATAGTAGTTTTAATCAACAGTACCTGAGTGGCTCGCGTCGTGGACATTGGACATAAAAGCAAGTATAGCCAGGTCTTATCGATGGGAGAAAAAGTGTTGGTCTGCAATTTTAAGACTTCGATCCTCCCACCGCCGGAACAACCTCAGCTCCTCACCAGTAATGAGGAACTCCACAAACTCAAAAGTACGGACGATGACTTCATTGACGAGACTGACATAACATTTTAATACATCATATAAATTGTAAATTGACTTGTTTTTTATACCCTAATCCATAGAATGGGTATATTGTATTTGGTGTGAAGTTTGTAACATAGAGAAATAATACCGTTAGGTATAGAAAAGTATATATATTCTTACTCAGAACCAGAAGCCTGGTCGATATAGCCATGTCCGTCCGTCCGTCCGTATGTAAACTCTCTAGAGGTCGCAATTTTTGAGCTAGAAAGCTGAAATGTGGTATATATAATCTTTGATTCAAGAGTAAAGATAAGTTTTTAACCGGTAAAATCCGCCCACAAACACGCCCACAAATGCTATTTTTGATGAACAACCTCAATTTGGTAAAATTAAATTATGTTTTTTGTACAGTTACGTAAGCTTTAGGTAAAAGTTCTTCCAATCAAATAAAAATGTTTCAGTTTGGGCGTGGCTGACGCCCATTTTTCATAAAAAAACTATGAATATTGTTTTTATAAAATAAAAATTTTTATATTAAAGCGCCCACGACCACTTTTTGCTAGAAACTAGAAACAAATTGTTTTTGTAAATAAACAGTATTAATAATGAATCCGCAAGCCAAAATTTTGCGTCTCTTAACAGAAACTAAAAAGTTTGTATATGCAAAGAAATTTTTGAATTTTGGGCGTGGCTTACACCCACTTTTCATGAAAGAACGAAAACCGTAGTCTCAAAAATTAAAGGTACTTCCAATATTCAATTTAAACCTAAGTCCTTCCGTTCCTTATTTGAAAAATGTATCTCTACAATTTCTTGTATACATTTTTACTTGCGATTATAGGTACTATAAGGCAAGTTATGGATTCGTGCAGAAAAAAAAATTTGAGATAACAATCAAACATGACATTACGATGATGGCGAAGTCGAAAAAAAGTGGGTCTGGGAATTCCGTCTGTCTGTCTGTATGTCTGTTCGTGCCTCTAGAGCCTGAACGGATGGGCCGATTTGCTTCTAATTTGGTATTTAGGATTTATTTGGCCGTCCCTCGGAACATTTTTTTATTTTTGCTCTAGGTCCAAAAATACTGGCACCTGTCATACAATCGTGAAGAAAAAAATTGATTTTCTCCAAAACGGCTCTAACGATTTTGATAAAACTTTCAGAATACTATTTTTGTAAGGCAAACTATCTTTTAGTTAGAAAAGATTTTTCAAACTTTTTGTTAAACTTTAAACTTTAAACTTTAAACTTTAAACTTTAAACTTTAAACTTTAAACTTTAAACTTTAAACTTTAAACTTTAAACTTTAAACTTTAAACTTTAAACTTTAAACTTTAAACTTTAAACTTTAAACTTTAAACTTTAAACTTTAAACTTTAAACTTTAAACTTTAAACTTTAAACTTTAAACTTTAAACTTTAAACTTTAAACTTTAAACTTTAAACTTTAAACTTTAAACTTTAAACTTTAAACTTTAAACTTTAAACTTTAAACTTTAAACTTTAAACTTTAAACTTTAAACTTTAAACTTTAAACTTTAAACTTTAAACTTTAAACTTTAAACTTTAAACTTTAAACTTTAAACTTTAAACTTTAAACTTTAAACTTTAAACTTTAAACTTTAAACTTTAAACTTTAAACTTTAAACTTTAAACTTTAAACTTTAAACTTTAAACTTTAAACTTTAAACTTTAAACTTTAAACTTTAAACTTTAAACTTTAAGCTTTAAGCTTTAAACTTTAAACTTTAAACTTTAAACTTTAAACTTTAAACTTTAAACTTTAAACTTTAAACTTTAAACTTTAAACTTTAAACTTTAAACTTTAAACTTTAAACTTTAAACTTTAAACTTTAAGCTTTAAACTTTAAACTTTAAGCTTTAAACTTTAAACTTTAAACTTTAAACTTTAAACTTTAAGCTTTAAGCTTTAAACTTTAAACTTTAAACTTTAAACTTTAAACTTTAAACTTTAAACTTTAAACTTTAAACTTTAAACTTTAAACTTTAAACTTTAAACTTTAAGCTTTAAGCTTTAAACTTTAAACTTTAAGCTTTAAGCTTTAAACTTTAAACTTTAAACTTTAAACTTTAAACTTTAAACTTTAAACTTTAAACTTTAAGCTTTAAACTTTAAACTTTAAACTTTAAACTTTAAACTTTAAACTTTAAACTTTAAACTTTAAACTTTAAACTTTAAACTTTAAACTTTAAACTTTAAACTTTAAACTTTAAACTTTAAACTTTAAACTTTAAACTTTAAACTTTAAACTTTAAACTTTAAACTTAAGACTTTAAACTTTAAACTTTAAACTTTAAACTTTAAACTTTAAACTTTAAACTTTAAACTTTAAACTTTAAACTTTAAACTTTAAACTTTAAACTTTAAACTTTAAACTTTAAACTTTAAACTTTAAACTTTAAACTTTAAACTTTAAACTTTAAACTTTAAACTTTAAACTTTAAACTTTAAACTTTAAACTTTAAACTTTAAACTTTAAACTTTAAACTTTAGACTTTAAACTTTAAACTTTAAACTTTAAACTTTAAACTTTAAACTTTAAACTTTAAACTTTAAACTTTAAACTTTAAACTTTAAACTTTAAACTTTAAACTTTAAACTTTAAACTTTAAACTTTAAACTTTAAACTTTAAACTTTAAACTTTAAACTTTAAACTTTAAACTTTAAACTTTAAACTTTAAACTTTAAACTTTAAACTTTAAACTTTAAACTTTAAACTTTAAACTTTAAACTTTAAACTTTAAACTTTAAACTTTAAACTTTAAACTTTAAACTTTAAACTTTAAACTTTAAACTTTAAATTTTAAACTTTAAACTTTAAACTTTAAACTTTAAACCTTAAACTTTAAACTTTAAACTTTAAACTTTAAACTTTAAACTTTAAACTTTAAACTTTAAACTTTAAACTTTAAACTTTAAACTTTAAACTTTAAACTTTAAACTTTAAACTTTAAACTTTAAACTTTAAACTTTAAACTTTAAACTTTAAACTTTACATTTTAAACTTAACTCACGAGCAAACTAGCAGAAGAAGAAAACCACACTTTAACATTGATGATTACATATAAAGTATATGATTAAAAAAAGTATTCTATAGGTATGGGCCTTCAGTGTACATGTACATATTTTTATTTTGGTGAGCAAAGAATTTAGGTAAAAAAAAATAGTTGTATGTGTACCTATGTATGTATACTCTATTCAAGTAATTTGTTCAGTACAGGGAAGATAGGACGTTTGCCTCTCAGTCTGGCTATATTGGCTTGCATACATCGGTCTCAAGTTAAAGCTCTCACAGGGTTTTCGTATTTTGCATAATAAATTGCGGCAAATCGAGTAAATTGAACATTAGGGCTACCATCTCCTGATTTAAAACAAAAAATCTAAAATTATTTATCTTTTTCCACACCACCAAGCGGTTATTGAGAAAGGATACAAAAATTAAATCAAATGACAACACCTCCCTTCAATCAAAAGCTGAAAAAGCTACAAAATCCAAATCTCAACATAGAAATGCAGTAGCGAGATCCCTTTTTTTAAATAATGGCAACACCTTATAGATGTGATTTGTGCGATGACGATTAGGGTTGTTTTTGTTATACCAAGCAAAACGAAAAAAAAATTAGTCTGCTTTTTGCAGTCAAACTGAAAGGTTATGGGTGCCGACAAATTTATAGAAAATCACAACAACAATTCTTGTGTTAGTTCAGTGGTTTGGGTTTAATTTCAGAGGCAGTTTCTGTTTTAGTTTGCCATTAGGATTACCTGCAGGCATCATTGGTAGATAAAAAGCTTCCTCATAAGGCATGTACTGAACGAATTACTTGAACAGAGTATAGTACTGAATTATCCTTTAAATAATATCACCATATAAAATAACGATCGAATCGGAATACTTTCCAACCATAAAAACCACCAAGAATTGTTCCCACTAGTTTATCCACCATATAGTTTTTTTCAACCATATCTGTCGGAGAAATCACCAGTTTGAGAACACTGGCAGTTCCTTATGTTTTGGGTTTCATTAACCGCAACAAAACACCTGGTTCGATGATTAGTGCATCTCGCACACAGGTAGTTTTGCAGTCCACAATAAGGGCTTCCCGTGCGGTATTACAGCAAAAGAGGAAGGAGGAAAATCGGCTCTTCAGAAAGAAAAAGAGAGAACTGGAAAAACGAATGGCGGTATCTATTGAGGGATGCTACGGAAAGTTCTACCAAAGGATAAAATATTCGTCCAAGGGTTACAAGGCCCGAGAGGAAGCCTGCTGAGACGAGAGTGGGAATGTCGTAGTAGATACGCAGTCGGTGCTGAGATTTGGGAAAAAATACTTCTGCACACTGTTAAATGGCAAAGACAACCAACTGATCATTGTCAGGCAGAATGCTCCATTCGATTTGGATGATGATGAACAAAAGCTCCGTCCACCCGCCCAAGAAGAAGTTCGGGTAGCAATATCAAAACTTAAGTCCAACAAGGCTGCTGGAGAAGATGGTTTTACGGCTGAACTCTTCAAAGCAGCGGGAGATCACTTGATGAGGGGCATAAACCAACTCATGTCTACAGTCTAGTCGGATGAAAGTATGCCTGACGGATGGAACCTCAGCGTTGTGTACCCTATACACAAGAAAGGAGATATTCTGAGCTGCTTGGCGCAGAGGAATAAGTCTTCTAAATGTCGTTTATAAAATCTTGTCGGCCATTCTGATGATGATTACGCCTTATCAGTGTGGTTCCAGATCCGGTAAGTCAATTGTCGACCAAATTTTCGCATTTCGACAGATTCTAGAAAAGACCCAAAAATTCCAGATCGATATTCACCACCTCTTTATCAAGCGTGAATAAGAACGAGCTATACAGAGCCATGTGACTTCTTGGCATCCACGCTTAACTTGTTCGATTGTACAGCATGACTATGGAGAACTCGTGCTGCTCCGTCAGGGTTGCTAAGAATATCACTGCCCATTTAATGTCGAGAAAACTTAAGACAAGGTGACGCCCTATCATGTAACCTCTTCAATATCATTCTTGAGGCAATCGCAACTAGCATGTGTCAACATCAGCGGTACGATTTTTTAAAATTCGTTCAATTACTTGGCTATGCTGATGATATTGAGATTATTGGAAGGACGATGCGCGCTGCCAGAGGAGCATTCGCCAGTATTGAAGTGGAGACGGCGAAAATGGGTCTGGCTGTAAATGAAGATAAATCAAAGTATATGCTGTCCTCGAGTGTAGAACATCATCACCGTAGGCTTAGGCAAAACGTGACGATGGACAGATTTAACTTTGACGTTGTCAAGAACTTTGTCTATTTGGGTTCCACTATAACCTCACTGAGAGGTCAGTCGAAGAATCACTCTTGCCAATCGCTAGTTCTTAGGGCTTAAAAAGCATCTTAGTAGCAAAGCCCACTCTCAAAGGACCAAGAAGACACTATACAAAACCCCAATCATCCCAGTCCTGCTGTATGGGGCAGAAGCGTGGACACTGACTTGGTGATATTCGGTCCTGTATGTATCAATGGAGTATGTAGGAGAATATTCAATGAAGAACTTTACGTGCTATAGAGCGACATTGACCTGGTTAGGAAGCTAGAAATACAGCGGCTTTGGCGGCTCGGCCATGTGAAGCGTATGGACGAAAACGCACAAGCCCGAAGAGTCTTCAAGTCCAACGTGTGATTTTGAATTTTTTGGTAACTCCAGCTTACATTTGTCACTCTATCGAAACGTTCATTTTCCCGCCCATCAACAATCACAATATTCAAATCCTGTAAGGAATCTTAATGACTTTTCAAATGCTATTGAAATCGATTCTGATTTACAAGAAAGTCCGGTGAAAAATCCCTGAGATCACATAACGGACTTGTAAAAAATAAAATCGACTTCATAATTGCCAACAATAATCAATGTTTAAGGATGTTTCGGTTCTCAACGCTTAAATTTCGATAGTGACCATTGATCAGTAAGAGGTTCGTTTTAAATAAGTCATAGAATTAAACAATACCACAAACAAAAAGCAAAAACAATAATTCCACAAATATAAGATGAAGAAATCATTGTCCAATACTTAGAAACACTAGAAGAAAAACGTTACTGGGATAGTCTAGATAAGAACTGTTTGCAACTTGAATATGATCAACTGGAAGATGGAATCTTAAAAGCAGCTGAAAGTTATATATTCTTAAAAACTCAAAACAGAAAGCAGATAGACTATAAGCAACGAAAAAACTTCTAGGAGAAAGTGACGCACTACGGCAATAAAAAAAATCAACTCACTGATGTTGAACGAAAAGAACTTAAGAATTTCCCAAAAAAACCAACTCTATAAAAAGGCACAAGAAAGAACTTTCTGACGGAAAAGATTGGACCCTTAAATTTAAAAAAAAACAAGAAATTTATACTTAACCGAGCAGATATATGTTCTACAGCAACAGAATTTTAGGAAAATGTATTTAAAACAAAAAGAAGCATAGCACAGTAAGGCATCGTTGAAAAAAAAGAAAAACTTCTGCATTTTCTTCCATTCCGAAATTGAAAAATTATTGAGATAGTTACCAAACGGCAAATGTTTTGACAAATATAGCATCAGAAGTGAAATGTTAAAAATTGGTTAAAGCAAGTTGATTAACAGTCTCGCAAACATCTTCAACTCATACTCATTGCTGAAGAAGTACCAAATGAATTGAAGGAGTTTTCAATTATTTTACTTCATAAAAAAGGAGACGCAAAAAATATGAACACTTACATGCCTATAAGTCTTACATCCATCGTATACAAACTTTTTGCAAAATGTCTTTTTAGAAGGATTCGTGGTTATTTAGATCAACAACAACCAAGAAAACAAGCTGGGTTTTCGTCAAGGCCTTAGCACTACAGACCATCTTCAGACAATAAATCAAATTATTGAAAAGAGTATCGAATACCAACTTGATCTACACCTGGCTTTCATAGATTTTAAAAAAGCATTCGACACGGTGGAACATGCCACAATCTTTAAATTATTGTAAAATCAGGGAGTAGACAGCGAATTGTGTGAATAATTAGAAACTTTAATACAATCGCAACCGCTTGTCTTTCGAAATAAAAGGATTTAAGTTCAATATTGGCAGAGAAGTTAGACAAGGAGACCCGAAATATAAAACTAAATCTTAAAGAATACAGAATGAGGATATACCACGTATGACAGATTTCGATGACGTTATCCAGTCGGTGGAGCGATACAAATGAAATTGGGCGGGGATTGTTGCCCGGCTCACCGACAACCTCTGGACCAGGAGGTGCACCCAATGGATTTCTAGAGATGACACAGGAAGAGTAGGAAGGAAGCTAAAACGTTGGTGAGATGATCACATAAGTAATAAATGGGAGAATCATGAAAGACAAAACAGCGCAGAAATCCTTTCAGGAGGCTTATATCCAAAAGTAGTTCTCCATTTTTTAAACTTTTTGTATCAAAAAATAATAATATTAAAAAAATAATAGTAATATAATAATCAAAGAGATAAACCAATACTTACAGTAGATCACCCCACTTTTGTAAATACAGTTATATGCAAATATTAGGAAAGCACGTACGATTCCAGCCATATTGGTTATATTCTCTGAGTATGTTATCGGGACTGGCATTCCTGGTTTAATAGCTAATTTTTGTCGGAAACGAATTTCCTCTCATAAAACTTAAAATTTTTAAATATTTAAGAAACCGTTTAGAAAAATTCACAGTTGATATTTATACATACATACAATCTTAAATATTAAAAACTATTGTAATTATTATAATTCCAGTAAAATTCAAATACGGTCTTAGTTATTTCTTGAAACTCTCTCCCACGACATTTTAGGAATTTTGGTGAAAGGAAGGGATTTCAGAAGGAACGTAAGACATATTATTTAATAACATAACTGAATTATTCTTGTATTAAGTAAACTTTTTAATTGTATATAAACCAACTATTTAATTGGTTCATTTATTTTCTTTTTTCGCTCTGAGTTTGAACGATTTAAAAGCCTCTATGAGTTGTTTTCATGTACAATTATTTTCTTTATCTAACTTCGCACTAGCTTATAAGATTTTTGTATCTTAATGTGTATGAGTATCTATGAAATAAATAAATAAATAAAACTAAGGCCAAAGTTACTAGCTTAATACATGAATACATAAACACATAGTCCTTGCTCCTTTGATCCAATTTTAAACATTAGATTTGGGTGGAATGATAATTCATAAAAAAGCTTCTATATGCAAGCTTCACATTTCACGTGTTCATAAGACAGCTAAGCCGGGGTTAATGTACCAAAAAAATTTTGATTTTAGTGGTTGTCGTTGTATCTTAAAAAATCATAATATTGAGCGTGCATACACATAATTTGATGCATAAGTTAAAAACGAGCTTAAGTACAATTTTTGTTTTGTTTTTCATGCACAGGGTGCTAATCTAGTTAATTCATACAAAATGTTAATGGCTGGTGCAACAGAAACAGATACAGCGAGTCTGGCATTAGTGCCGCCAAGAACTGCAACTACAGCTGCCATTCAACAGAGAGATACGACATGGACAAAGTTATTCGTAGGAGGCTTACCGTATCACACAACAGACAAAAGCCTCAGAGACCACTTCTCAGTTTTTGGTGATATAGAGGAAGCTGTTGTTATCACCGACCGTCAAACCAACAAAAGTCGTGGATATGGATTTGTGAGTATATTCAACTATCCTTATTGCTTAATCTTAATATTTTTAGAAACAAAAATTGTAATTACTTGAACAAGATAGATACACTTTTTAAACGAAGGCAGCGTAAAAAGGTTAACAGATTTACGAACGTTTGTAATGGTTGTTTAATTTGGTTTCAACCCATCGATGCCCGATTGCCGTTGCCTATTAAAAGCGTTTGCCGTGTCTTGCTTAACTAATTCCAATTTTAGCCACCTCTTATTCTTCCAAACTTTACACTTTTTGCCGTAAACGATAATATGCTTATTTTATTTATATTTTTAGGTTATAATGGGAGACAGGGCAAGTACTGAACGAGCTTGCAAGGATCCAAATCCAATAATCGATGGACGAAAAGCAAACGTTAATTTAGCAATTCTAGGTGCAAAAGCGCGTATGAATATTGCCCCTGGTAAGAATTTTCAATTCAAGACATAAAGAAAGCATTATTTGTTTCTATACTTATGTACGCATCCTAAATCAATAAGGGCCTAATGTAATACAAGAGGCACAACTAAAGAAATGCTCAATTTTCAAAACCAATCTCACTGTTTCGTTGCGTCGGCAAGAGATGACTACATGATAAACATGGATGTCAGAACTTACCTTCTCATTTTCTTTCATTCGAAGTGCGACTTCGACTTTTGTTTAAACTGTCCACTATTACAGCTTTTAAATTTGAACTCAGACTGATATCCCTTAGACTAAGATTATATGCGTAAATTTTCTTACCACTTATCCTACGACTCACGCCTCGGCGGAACTGTGCATAAATGAGGGGAGGGGTAAATTAAACACCCAAAAAAGGGTATGAAGATTAAAGATTTTCAAAAATGGTCTGAATAAAAGTTTTAGAGCATTGAATTTCTCGTCGAGACTAAAACCAACCTTTTTTTGGTCACCTACCAAACTACATATTAGGCTAAAGATGGAAAAATTTTCCACATTTTAATTCTTTCTTAAATATCTTTGCAAATAACCTGTTTATCATAGAGGTAGTGCATATGAAAGCTGTAGAAAATTTTATTTTGCGTCGAACAGTACCAAAAAGAAATAAATGTGCTGACCATTGGATTGTTGCCACAGCCACCGAAACGATACAGATTTGTTAATCATTCCCACTGCTCTAGCCACATGCACGGGAAACCTTGATTTCCTCAAACTATGGAGAAACAACACCACCAAAAATATTTGTCTACATCAGCTGCAAACTGGCAAGATCATAAATGTTCTCATCTTCCTTCTCGTATTAAGCAGGTGCGATCTGTTCTCTAAATCACTTATAAACTCGTATTTCAATTTGGCTTCCCTACCACCAACCAGAACCTACCTCCAAGTTCAAATGTGGTAAAGGAAAGACATCGATCCACCCCAGTAGGTATGGCACCACTCCAAGTTTAGACTTGCCACAGTTCCTACCACGAAAAAACTAGCAAGTGCAAGTGTAGCAAGGGGTGTGTGAAGCTTGTGGGTTGGGTGTAGAAAGGCAGCTCTTAAATGTTCAATTATGTGTGCAAGTTTTAAGGGAACCTCCTGCACAAACGCCCTCACACTTTCCAAACTTCTAGAAGAAGCCAGAGAGGATGTGGACAATGATCTCAAGTCGCTAAAAAAATTGTATATGATTATTCCCATTAATTTTTTTTTTCTCAAAATCTAAAGCCCCAAGACCACTGTCACACATAAAAGTAAGTTTTTGCGATTTATTTTACATCCGACGGATCGTCACACGGTGGTGGATCGGTCTTGAATTTAGAATTGATTCTACTTGTACCAAGAGTGTCGACAGCTGTTCGTAAGGCAGCATTTTCATGCGGACTTTCCTCTTGAGATGATACTTCATCGATTTTCTAGCTGCTTCGTATCATGAACCGCCATTCTGTACCTTTGTTGTTTAGATATGATATCGTCTGCTCCTCTGACCATTTCCTTATGGCTCTCTTGAATTCTTTGTAAATATGTTCACACCTTCCTCTACTTGCTATAAAGAGCTCAGCAAGCAATAAATGCTAAAGACGTCAGATCAGTAACTAGGTCGATATGCACGACTCGAGTCTTGAGGCATACAAAGATCTCTACCCAGCTCATTACGCATTTTTGGGACCCAATATTTCTGCCTGATAAACTGCATAATAACCTGTACTGCACCATGTTTGGTGCTAGTATGTGCGCGGTGATAAATCATGCCCACCTCGAGCTATTTGGACCTATTACTAGATGATTCATTTCTTATGAATTGCTGCTTCTGTCAGAAGCCCTTTGTGAGGTCTGTACTGTAGTGCTGTCCTTGTGAAGCACGGACAATATAGGTTATTGCCCTTGCTTTTTCTTCTTTTAATATACTGTACATATCTTTGGCTAATTCAATTGCTGTCATGTCATCTGCCTCCCTTGTCACACAGTCGTTCATGTAGAAGTCATTTCTGATCGCAGCTGCTGCCTTTGGGTACCACTTACCTTACAGCTAATTAGTGTGTTAATGATTTAAGCCCAAAACTAGCTTTAGTTAACCAATATTTACGGAGCTGTTTGCTCTCTCCAGAAAATGCGCTGCAGATCCCACTGATCTCTGTTCAGCCGCTCTTGGTTGAACATCTTTTTGATGTCGCCAAATATTGCGATGCGATGTCTTCCAAATCGCATTACAGTGTCATGCAAGTCTCTCCGTATCTTCTCATCTAGCATCTGGATGTCGTTTAACGATATCCCTTTATCTGTATTCGCATCATATACAATCCGAAATTTCTTTTCTATACAGTGATGAGGTATATAGTACCAGTTTATCTGTACTTGCACTGGCATACTTCAGTGGCATCTTGACCACGAATACTCCTCAACTGTTTCTTTAGTGAGAGGACATAAGATGTTGCTCCACAGGTTCTTCTTCCTCCGACCCCTTTGTACTTAGCCCAATCTGGTCTATCTGACAGTCTACTGAAAAGTTGTCTAATTAAATCTTAGCTGAATAGTCTTTTGCTGGATAGGTATTTTCTGCTTCATAAAGGCCAGTATGACTTGAGCCCATTAGCAATATGCCCAGTGAAGACTGTAAGAAAACTGTACCATATGTGGTTCTGCTAACCACTGATATGAGGATTTCGCGAAGATGTTTACGCCTAATAAAATCTATACTTGCCCTGGTTTAAAAAACTCAGGATCACCTGTACGGTGCCTAGTCTGAATAGCCTTCGGTATTGACTGTACTAGGTGGTAGCATTGATTGCCACTGGCTCTCTTCTCGTATTAACCAAATTACTCAATTACATTATATTCGTTTGCGTAAGTTGCATACCATGTCGAAACTTTTAACATAGCTTGTCGACTGATTGCCAGAGGCACTCCTTCTATACAAATCATTCTCCCTGATACTTGCTTAGTTTGTATCTTCATTTCTCTTCTCAGCTTGTCCACCATTAAATTGAGGTGGGAATCTGTGTCAAGCATTGCTCGAAACGGACCAAATAGAAGACCATCGACTTTTACCTTCACCATTGCTGTAGGAATGAAACTTGTGGCAACTTCTAAATGATTAATAGACTGTACATAACCTTAAGCGTTCATTTATTTTACAAATTTTGTTTTAGAATACATTTCCTTCGTCATAATTTTTTCATTTTTTTCGTAATTTTCGCAGCGTCGTCAGACTTTCCTCCTTCTTTGTCAGTAGGTCTATTTCGCTGTTTATTATATCGAGCTTCTCGTCAAATGATGTATTACTTACTGATTTTCTCATTACGATACCTGTACCATATATACTTTTCCTTTGGAATGGATTATCTGTACGACGCACTTGATTTCTGCGACCTATATGCCCTGTGCATAAAGCATTGAGACCGACGCCTCCACTGGATAGTCAATCAGCCTTATTCTTGAAGCGCTGCCTAGCTGTTGAGCCCGAAGCAGCATTACTCTTTCCTTCTTCCATACGACCGGTAGGAACCGCTTAACTCTGGAAGAATCTGAGAGACATAGGTGTAGGCAAACAAATAAACAACAACATTATATCCATTGACTGTAACGAACTTAACAAAAGATTTGTTAACATAAATTCCTCAGATTTTGAAACTCGAACTTTTGATTTTACAGACATCTTAAATAACTGACGATCTCAGACTAGTTTTGGCTTTTCACCTGTTAATGAGATTGATGTTTTAGAAAGTTTTTTAGCTATTAAATCCAATTCTGTTGGAACTGATGGCATCCACCCAGTTTTTTGAAAGCTATACTGCCTCACGTACTCAAGTACATATATAACGTATATATTTAATAATATTTTTATGACGTGTACTTTTCCATCGGTTTGGAAACAAGCCAAGGTAATACCAGTTTCTAAAAATCGCGATACAGATGATTTTCGACCTAAAGCCATGTTACCATTTCTTTCTAAGGTATTGGAGAGACTTATAAACTACCAAATTAGGAAATTTTTAAGCAACAACAAATTGGTAGGCATCAATCAATCAGGCTTCCGATCTAAGCATAGCTGTACTACCGCTTTAATTGAAGTTGTTGAAAACATAAGAAATGATTTGGACAGTGATAAAGTAACCATACTAACGCTCCTGGACTTTTCTAAGGCTTTTGACACTGTCAATCACTTTACACTTTGTGAAAAACTCAAAAACCAATTTTATTTCTCATTGCCTTCAGTCAAACTTATTCTTTCCTACCTTACTGGTAGGTCTCAAGCAGTTTTTGCTAATAATTCTATGTCATCTTTTCTTCCCCTGTACAGAGGTGTCCCTCAAGGCTCTATTTTAGGTCCTTTACTGTTCTCGATGTATATCAATGATCTTCTCTCATGTCCATTTAATTCTTCTGTGCACATGTACACAGATGATGTTCAATTATGTAACAGTTTCCAACTTGGCATGCTCGAGAATGGTGTACATGAAGTTAATGAGGATTTAAATGAAATTCTTATTTGGTCCCGCAAAAATGATCTTAGCCTAAATCCGAAGAAATCAAAATGTTTAGTCATATCTAGGACAATAACTAACACTTCCCATTTTCCAGAGATATATTTGAATGACACAGTTATCGAATACGCCGAATCTGTTAAAAATCTTGGGCTTATGTTTAATAAAACACTAAGTTGGAACAAACATAGTAGGCTTACGCTTGGAAAGATATATGGAGGTCTTCGAATGCTTTGAGCTTCTCATCATATAACACCATTAAAAATGCGTTTAATGATGGCCAAGACGTTAATAGTACCCCTTATGCTTTTCTGTTGTGAGGTTTTTAGTAACTGTGACTTTGAACACAAACGAAAACTTAATGTTGCCTTTAACAGTATAGCGCGTTATGTTTATGGTCTTAGGAGATATGACCACGTCTCAAGTTTTTCTAAGTCCATCTATGGCATTTCTCTGGATAATCTTTTTAAACTAAGGACATTAACCTTGCTTCACAATATCATGCAATCACATCAGCCAGAATACTTGTATAAGAAAATAAAATGTGCGCGATCTGTCAGATCATGCGACCTTATTCCAGTACGATGTACATTCTTAGTATCTGAACGTCAGTTTTTTGTGCATGCCAGTCGACTATGTAACTCCCTCCCTCTATCTATTAAAATGATAGATAAACAGCTCGACCTTGTTTGGTAAATTGCTAAGATAATTCTTCTCCTGATCTACTTTTTTTTGTTTTTACGACGTTGATGGTGATGATGATGATGAATCTGATAATGATTTGTATATACATACATATAAATATTAATATTATTATTATTATTCTTTTATATATATATTATTTTCTTACTTTAAGATTATACCTTGAATGTACTTTTCTTTGAATCAAAATTTATGATTATTTTAATAAATTAAATTTATAACTTTGTTTTCTTCTTATTGTAATATGCCACTTTTAAGAATACAAAGCAAAATTAATGTTCTTAAAGTATTACGATACTGATGTCTGCTCTAGTTTATAAGATATTGTATCTTACTGAATAATGCTATGCTAAGAAATGAAATGAAATGAAATATTTACATCTTTAGAGGGGCAAAGGAACATGTTATGCTTAGGTGCACCTTGACACGTAGCGCAGCCTACGGTGAAACGGTTGCTCTCTTTATGCCCATGCCTTAAGCAATTTTGGCGGATTGCTCGCCTCTATACAAAATCTTTACGGCCACGGAAGAAGAACGCCGAAAATCAGGGCACTCCCAGATCCTAATAGCCTGAAGGCTAGCTACGAAAAATAGTGTACAAAGTACAAATTAAAGGACGCCGAAATCCCTCTTTATAGTCTGCCATTCTGTCATTATCCATTGATCCGGTCAGCTGGCACCTGTTCAGCGATGGGTGTGAGTGGTAGGCCAACAAAAGTCAAAAACCGGGATCGTTGTCGTTGCATATATTGACTTATATTTCAAAAGTAGTGAGCTTAAGACAAAAAAAACATATTTTACAAACTTAAAGTTTAGTAAGTTTGAAATAAAATTGCTTTCAAAAGTTTTCGCATACCATTTACCATTTAGAAATTGTAGGTATTACCTCAAAATTGTATGCAGTTCCCTGGATGCTTGCACTTGTTATGTACCCAAACATCTTCACCATATACGCATCTGCAGCTGCGGGCAGTACAGCCAGGCAGGTAGAGTTAGATAACTCTTTATTTTAATTTGCTTTTTCATTCCGCACAAAAAATGCCACATACGAGCCTGTACGTTCAATATCCTCTACACCTGTACTTGCTTCCGAATATTTATACAACAGTGTGCGTTAAACCTATTTGTGCGTTAAACCTATTTTAGCATCAGAAAGATGTTGCGTTTTGCTTACATAAAAATGGATTATAATTCAATGTTGGTTTTTTATGTGGTTACCTGTACAAGCAGGCTTAGCGTTTTTCTATATAATGACTACTCTATACCAGCGTTGCCGCTGGAAAGAAAATTAACGTGCCACATTTTCTAATAGAGCGTGCCACTACCGTGCCAAAATGGAAAAACTACAATTTTTCAATAATAAAAAAAAACTATATACTAAATTTTTTTGGTATTTTGCTATACAAACAAATTTAAAAGATTCCTATTTATTCATGTTACATTATGTAAAGAAAAAATAAAATAAGTAACTCCTTCGAATCAATTTTCCCAAACTTTTGAATTTTGTCATAACTTGATACAAAAAATATGAACTTTATAAAAAAATAATAATAAATTCAACAAATAGGTACTAACTATTGTATTAAAAAAAAGTGTGCCATATTGAAATTTTTCGTGCCACCGTGCCATGTGAAAATTGCTGTGTCAAAAAAGCACAATTGTGCCACTTCGGCAACGCTGCTCTATACTCTGTTGTCTGTTTTCTTTACACATCTTTAATCTGTACTCATAACAAAAATTGAATTATCAAATTTCCTATACTCATCTGCAATTACCCATCTCTTAATTTTTGGCCGCTACTGCAAACAAAGGTTTTTTTGTATATCTCTGTCAACCGAGTTGTTTTCACACAGTTGTTTATTTACTGCATCAAATTTGGGAAGTCAACACTATATAATCGGAATGTATTCCTCAGTATGAAAGGCACACATTTGCGAGTTAAAAACCTGTTTTTCGGTGCATAAACATATTGGGGAAAGTGGCCTAAGATGGCACACAGCCCTTTTCTCTGTTTCTATTGTATGAATCGATAAAGTCTGAACACATCCTTGCATGTTAAGTTTGTGCGAGAAACCTAACGTGGAAGTTTGTCTATTCAAGTGCCGTAAATTAAGTAAAACAAAATCTAAGAAAAAAAGTTGGTAAACAAAACAATATTCTCGTATTTTGCATGTTCCAATTGGCTATTGAAAAGTGAATAATAAAACAATATTTAAACAGTGTTAAAAATATAATTTTTTCTATAAAAGTGCAAAATGTACTGATTCTCATAAAAAGTCACAAAGGGCAAGATGGCATATCATGTCAATGGACAGAATGGCATCTGCCATCTTACCCTCCTTGAATAAATGTATTTGTTATTTTGCCATACATAAATATTGCCTTATTTAATTTGTTGATCATATGTTTTATTTTTTCAGTGGTTGAATGAAAAATAAAACTCGATCGTGTTTGCGAATTTGCGATTAATTTTAAACAATTTTTTCAATTACTTAAAGCTATAGAGGCATTAGTTATATTTATTTCGTACACTATCGTTGTTCCTGTTATTTTTGTAAAAACTTAAGAAAAGCATTGTTAAATTCTTTTTATAAACTCTTTGTTTAATCTTTGGTGTTAAATTATTTAACAATATGTTACCCTAAATTGTCTTAATATAAAGTAACGTATACCATTTTGCCTAACCTTGGTATGCCACACTCCTTTCGGCAAGATGGTTTTTGGTTGAGTTCTATTCATAAATGTACATTGGTGACACAGCTTTATTTCTAGCATCTTTAAATAAAATGACAACGTATCTTTTTTTATCATTACCCAAGGGCTAAACATATTTTGATAACTTCTATAGCTAAAAACTAAAACGACTTCATCTGAGGCAACTTGCCCCACAATTTGTTAGATATTTTCTTTACTTAAGCCTATACTTGTAGGTGCCATGAACTAAGGCCATACGAATTAAGGCCATAATGGCGTGAATTCATATTTAAGTGTGTACTAGCACCATATCCAAGATATGGCTTTAATTCACTTTTAAAAGGAGAACTATAGCCATAAGTCCAATGTGAACTAATGCCATAAAATGTTTTAATCTCTGGGGTACAGTTAGTACAAGAAAACACCGGACGTTAGGTCGGTGAGGAGATAGACGAAGAGGCAGACGAGGAGGCAAACGAGGTGGCAGACGAGGAGGCAGCCTCCTCGTCTGTTTCCTCGTCCATCTCCTCACCCACCTAACGTCCATTTTTCAAAATGAACTAACGCCATGCGGCTTAAGTTCTCCTTTTAAGTTGAATTGAGGCCATATCCTGATTATGGCACTAATTCGTACTTTGCTGTGAATTTAGGCCATTATGGATGGCCTTAATTCGTATGGCCTTAGTTCATGGCACCCTTGTAGGTGCCATGAACTGAGGCAGACGAGGAGCCCGCGAGGGGGCAGACCAGGAGGCAGATGAGAAGGCAGGCGAGGAGGCAGACGAGCAGGCGGCCTGCTCGTCTGCCTCCTCGTCTGTCTCCTCGCCTGCCTCCTCATCTGCCTTCTCGTCTGCACCCTCATCTGCCTCTTCGTCTATCTCCTCACCCACCTAACGTCTGTCTCCTCGTCTGCCTCCTTGTCCATCTCCTCACCCACTTAACGTCCATTTTTCAAAATGAACTAACGCCATACGGCTTAAGTTCTCCTTTTAAGTTGAATTGAGGCCATATCCTGATTATGGCACTAATTCGTACTTAGATGTGAATTTACGCCATTATGGCCTTAATTCGTATAGTCTTCGTGCATGGCACCTCGTCTGCCTCCTCGTCTATCCTCACCCACCTAACGTCCGGTGTTTTCTTGTACTAACTGTACCCCAGAGATCAAAACATTTTATGGCATTAGTTCACATTGGACTTATGGCTATAGTTCTCCTTTTAAAAGTGAATTAAAGCCATATCTTGGATATGGTGCTAGTACACACTTAAATGTGAATTGACGCCACTATGGCCGTAATTCGTATGGCCTTAATTCATGGCACCATACTTGTATACGCTTGTGCGACCGTAGCAACAGTGATGTCGTTAAGACAAACATTGTTGCGTCATACACGACTGCAATAAAACAAAGTTTTGTCAACCGCTTGAGATGGGCAATGAACATCTAGATTCGAGAACGTTCGCAGAACTATACTCATTGCACATTTGGTTTTACACGCACACACAAAAAACACCACACCGTTCGTTTGTTCTTCTACAATTATCCCGAGCTCTGTACAAATGAGACTTTACTAACTGTTTATTTGCTGTTTCGCTTTGTTTTGTATCATTATAATTATGCCAAGCACTGTACTACAAAAATTATAACACTCACCTTCTTGCTTTTACTTGTATTGAGTAATTTTAAGTTATTGTTCTATATGCTTTTGTTTTTGTTGGTCGTAGTTTTTTTTTCTTTTAATCTGCACCCGTCTGTGTTTTAATCAAATCGGACTCAAAACTTCTTTACCATCACACGGTTTTCCCGTTGTAAAAGCTCGCGCAAACCAAAGCGGATGCGGTGGCGGTGGCGATCACCAAACAGATGATGCACATGTAAACTATACAAATGGCACACACCTAAGCAATATGTGGGTTGTGAATACGATCCACTGCTGCGTTCAGCCACGCGATCTAGGTAGAACGCTGCATGCACCATTTGCCCGCCGCGCCGTATCGCAGCTGCCATTCGTAAAATCTTTTTATTTATTGTTTGAAAGTATTGCAAGCCATTTTGAATATTTAAAAACTAAAAATGTTTTTGAAAAATATAATGAGAAATATGCAAGATACACTTATGCAATTTTTTTTTATTTTTTTGTCTCGTCTAAAAGTAGTAGGGCTTCACCAATTTTTGGGGGAATAATTAGATATTAATTATTAAATATTATTAAATAAATATTATTATTTCAATTCAACTAACAATGATGTTTTTCACGGCTTGGCCGCGACTGAAAATATCGCGTTGGTTTGAGCAGATTTTTGCCCGCCTCTTAATCGCGCGTCCTGCTAGGTCGCCACCGCCACCGCAGCCGCTTTGGTTTGCGCGAGCCTTAAGGCGATCACCAAACAGATGATGCACATGTAAACCATACAAATGGCACACACCTAAGCGATATGTGGGTTGTGAATACGATCCACTGCTGCGTTCAGCCACGCGATCTATGTAGAACGCTGCATGCACCATTTGCCCGCCGTATCGCAGCTGCAATTTGTGATATCTTATTATTTATTGTTTGAAAGTATTGCAAGCCACTTTGAATATTTGAAAACTAAAAATGTTTTTGAAAAATATAATGAGAAATATGCAAGATACACTTATAATATTTTTTTAATTTTTGTCTCCTCTAAAAGTAGTAGGGCTTCATCCATTTTTGTGGGAATAATTAGATATTAATTATTAAATATTATTAAATAAATATTATTATTTTAATTCAACTAACAATGATTTTTTTTTCACGGCTTGGCCGCGACTGAAAATATCGCGTTGGTTTGAGCAGATTTTTGCCCGCCTCTTTATCGCGCGACCTGCTAGGTCGCCACCGCCACCGCCACCGCTTTGGTTTGCGCGAGCCTTTAAGACTCGCGAAAACCAAAGCGGCTGCGGTGGCGATCAACAAACAGATGATGCACATTTAAACCATACAAATGGCACACACATAAGGGATATGTGGGTTGTGAATACAATCCACTGCTGCGTTCAGCCACGCGATATTTCTGGAACGCTGCACGCACCATTTGTCCGCCGTATCGCAGCTACCATTCGTGATATCTTTTTATTTATCGTTTGAAAGTATTGCATGCCATTTTGAATTTTTAAAAACTAAAGATGTTTTTGAAAAATATAATGAGAAATATGCAAGATACGCGTATGAAATGTGTACTCTTGTCTCGTCTAAAAGTAGTAAGGCTTCATCCATTTTTGTGGGAATAACTAGATATTATTTATTAAATGTTATGAAACGATTTCAATTCAACTAACAATGATATTTTTGACGGCTTGACCGGGACCGGGACTGAAAATATCGCTTTGGTTAGAGCAAATTTTTGTCCGCCTCTTTATTGCGCGACCTGCTAGGTCGCCACCGCCATCGCAGCCGATTTGGTTTACGCGAGCCTTTAATTTTTGTTTCGTTTTACGCTCTACTCGTATATACGTTCTACGCATTGACATACTATACATGCATGTAATATGTCAATGTGTTGTGCTCTCTACGTCACGGGAACGCAATGGAGTTTGAAATTTTTCATTGTATCATGCGCAATGCCATATCGTGTTTAGTTGCATCATGGGTACGACCACTGCTGCTATGTGTTTATATGCTTAAACAGACACAACCGCTGCTATGTATGGATTGGATGCGTGATACAACTAATAAAGATATGGCATTGCACATGGTGCTATACAAAACGTTAAACTATTGTCAAACTCCATGAATCTGTTCTTACGTGTGTTCTTATGACGTAGAGTGCACGAAGTAGAACGAAACAAAAGTTAAACGGGAAGGCGAAAACCACAGACCAATATACAGACCGCCAACTCGTACTCCTCTTGCCTGAAACACCCTCGAAATATTTTTTCCTGTCTGTGAATACTTGTACATCTCTCTCTGTGCATTTTGTAATGGCAACTATACCTGCGTATGCCATTTATTTTGTAGGTGTGTTTGCTAAATGGGTTTTAAAAGCTAGGGAGTAGGGAGGGCGTCACACTCTCAAAATACATGGCATATCAGCTGATTTTTAGCTTGTGGGCAAAAAGAGAAACCATACAGTGAGTTGGCGGTCTGTATCTTATTGGTCCGTGGCGAAAACGAGAAGGTGCGAACTTCTGGTTTTCTTGTGACGTAGATGCGCAGAGCAAATCAAAAATGAAAATTGGAAGGCGTTATCTATAGTAGTTGTATCATGGATTGGATATATCCTGTACGGCGCAACGAACGGCTTGACACATTAGGGGTATTCAGGGGCCAGTTATAGCGATTCGGAAAACCAAACCGAAAAAGGTGGAACGGGATGAAAATAATATTTTTATCGGTTTAAGCGTTTAAAGCGATCAAGAAAACGATGCCAGAAAAAATATTTCACTCTGACATTTCACAAAACAGGCGTTTATCTACACGCACGCAGTGTATTAATTTCCTGCATTGTGTAAAAATGAAATTTTCAATGAAGACGAAAAAAAACTACTTAAAAATTATTTTGGGGAGAAACGAAGTCGCATGAGTGAGAGTGAGCAAGAAAAAGGATTTTAAATCAAATTATAGTGCGAATCGATTCTTATGTGATTTTTGTTGGTGCGTGCGTCGGATCATTTTTTGACCCCAGATCGGACTTCAGATCAAATTTAACACACATTTGCACACATACTTCAATAATTTGACTTCTCTCAAGCGTCAATTCTGTTTTTTTTTTTTTTTTTTTTTTAATTTTGTGAAATTCATTGTAGAAAATTTTTGTTGCAGTGTAATGAATTGATCAATGTATTTTTGTGCAAGTGAACAAATAAATGTGAATTAAAATTATTAGTTTTCTTATATTTTTATAATTTATGTATTAAGAACGTCAAAAAAACACAAATAATACAATTACAAAAACAGACCAAATCTGTTCCAATTTCTTTTAGAAGTGAAATCGGATCAAATCTATATTTCCAAGAAAAAATCACATACAACAGATTTGATTTGTTTTTCTTATTGCGTTATTTGTATTTCTTCTGACCTTCTTAATTTATTAACTATAAAAAAAATAAGATAATTAAAAATATTATGTACATTGTACCTATAATGATTTTAATTCACATTTATTTGTTCACTCGCGCAAAAATGCATTAATGAATTCATTAATTAAATTAAATTAATTAAATTATGCTTGTATGTTTCTCCTAAATAAATAAAAATTAAATATTTATTTATGAATCCAAAATTAATTTAAAAAGAATTCATTTACCAAAAAAATCACATTACAAATCATTACGACACTGCGTTGTTGGCGACACTGGTAGCTCGGTGCGTGTGAATAAACAACTTCCTTGATAAATGTCAAACAGAAGTCAGCGCCTCGGTCTCAGTCTGACTTATGATATTTTGTTCAAAAATTGCAACGAAAAACTTTTCATGGCCCAATTTACAACGAAACAAATGTTTTGACAGCTCACCTTCCAGTGGAAAGCGAAAACAATTGGATTGAAACAGCAAAGACTATTTGTTCCATTTTGGTGGAATTGTCAATCAGCTGTGCGAAAAACCAAATTTAACCATACAAAAGAATAAACACATTTTTAACAAAAAATATTAGTTCAATTGAAACTTTTATTAGCAAAAAAAATTCTCTGAGTTATTTAGCATCGATCAGTGTAGCATTTGTGTTTAAAATCGATTTATAACATACAAAATTTTCCATCTGAAATTTTTTCCGGTTTGGGTTTCCGTATCGCTATAACTGGCCCCTCACTATCTGGTGCAAACAAGTATTGTAAAATAATAATTATAATAATAATTTTTAACTATATGCCTGTAAGACCCAAGGTCTTTTGAATGCAAACTGCACGGCAATAGTTAGAAGGAATAGAAAGATAGGAAAGATTTTTTGTTGGTACAATGGATTGAGAAACAGGTGATATTAATCTCATGAAAATCCCACGGGTGGCGTCCAGTTGAAGCTGGGGGAATATTGAAAAGTTGCTGCCCAGGCTGGGGCTCGAACCCACAACTCTTAGGTTAGCAACCAAGCACTACATCCACTGTACCATTGCCACCCGCGATTTGTAAAAGTGCGAAATTTTTTTGTATTTCTTGTAGATCGTGAACTCACTTCTTCCAATCTGTAGCAAAACTCACACAAATGTCAAAATCAAAAGTACAAATTTTGTACCGTTGTATTTTCCTGTTGCAATGGGGTTGAGGTATAGATATAGTGTAAAAGTGTAACAAAAGGACAGCCAGTATATTTGTTGTTGTATTGCAAGAAAACGTAACACTTCTCCACTTTTACAATGATGCAAGACAAGTTACACCAGATCGTGAATACCCCTATTGTTTTTGAGTGAAAAACCAACTAAAAAGAAAAGGGGAGAGATAGACAAAACAATACCATAGACATATACATATATGCAGACCGCCAATTCGTACCCCTCTTGCCTTAAACCCCATTAAAATATTTTGTTCCTGTCCATGAATACGTGTCCATCTCTGTCTATGTGTTTTGTGATGGCAGCCATCCCTGCGTGTGCGATTTACCATTGGCACTGCTCCCATTTTAAAAGCACGGGAGAGCGTAATACCGAAGAGAAAATACTATAAATAGGCCCATCTTGTGCCTTCTTTTGATTTTGCCTACAAGCTACAGCTGTCATCAGTGTCTTTTTTACTTGCGATTATAGGTACTATAAGGCAAGTTATGGATTCGTGAAGAAAAAAAAATTGAGATAACAATCACACATGACATTACGATGATGGAGAAGTCGAAAAAAGTGGGGCTGGAAATTCCGTTCGTCTGTCTGTCTGTCTGTTCGCGCCTCTGGAGGCTGAACGGGTGGGCCGATTTGCTTCAAATTTGGTATTTAGGATTTATTTGGCCATCCCTCGGAACATTTTTTACTTGCTCTATAGGGCAAGTATTGGTTTCGTGCAGAAAAAAAAATCGAGGTTTTAATCAAACATGACATTACGATGATAGAGAAGCCCAAAAAAGTGGTTTTCGCCATACCGTCCGTCGGTCTGTCTGTGCGGATGTGCGGATGTGCGCTTTTTCACGCCATGCTACAGCCTAAACGGCTTGACGGATTTTCTTTAAACTTGATATATAGCAGTTTCAAGAAAATCCATTGTCGAGGTTTTTTTATTTTGTTTTAGCCCGGCTCAAACTGGTACCTTTCAAGTAACGGTTTTTTTCATTTTGGATTTGCTCGAAAACGGCTCTAACGATTTTGATTAAATTTAGAATTTAACTTGCCTAAAATATTTCTAACGGAATAGCGTTTTTTGTTTTTGGCTTAAATGGTCGTAACGAAAATCAGGTTTAAACGGCTTTTTTTCAAATGGCCATAAGTTCGCAACGGCTTGATTGAATTGACTCAAACTTCGTTTGGCATCGTTCTTCATAGTGTTCTATAGGATGGCTTTGTAAATTTTTCAGTGAAGCCTTTCTAAACGGTAGCTCCCATACAACGAGCCGTTCAGTTTTAGCCAACTTTTTTTGGTTTTTTCTAATTTTCTCAAAAATGGCTCCAACGATTTTGATTAAATTTGGTGTGTTATATTCTTTTAGTGTTCTTAAGAGAACTGCGTTTTTAATTTTTGGTAAAAAATGCTAATAACGGAGATCTTATCTTAACGTTTTTTTTTCAAATGGCCATAAGTTGTCAACGGTTGTATCAAATTCAAACAAACTTTGTTTGGCATAGTTCTTTACAACTCTCTATCAGATGGCATTGCATTTTTGTCAGTTACTCTTTTTTTAATGATGGCTCCCATACAAAAAGCCACTAGGTTTTGGCCAAATCATGTAGTTTTGTCTAATTAACTCAAAAATGATTCTGCCGATTTTTATTAAACTTTGTATGTAATATACATAGAATGTTTTGAAGAAAACTGCGTTTAATGTTTTGGCTACAAATGATAATAACGGAAATTTGTTTTAACAATTTTATTAATTTGGCCATAAACGGATATTCATATCATTAATAACAACCAAAAGATGGCATCTCAAATTTAAATATTAATAAAATGCACGACTGGGTCGTACGAACTTGCTCTAATGTGTTAAAATGGTCTTGGGTGCTTGAGATTTTGGGAAAAAAGCGTTGAAAAAATCATATGAAATTTTATAAATCACTTACAAATCAATACCTAAACCGTTTTTTGGAGAAAATGAAGTAAGCTATCAGGTTTCTTTTACGTTTTTGAATTTTTACGAAAAAAATTTTCAAAATCGTTGGACCAGTTTTTTCAAAAAACAGTTTTTTTTGAAAAACTTTTCGATAATATATTCCAAATTTTTTTTGAGTATGCCAACTTCTAGCACTTTGTAGTTTTTATCAGAAAAATAAAATTAAAAAATTGTAGATTAAACCGTTTTTGGAAAAAACTAAAATTAAAAATAAATTTTGAAACTTTTTTAAAAAACTCAAAAAAACTTTTTTTGAAAATTTTTCGAAATATATTATTTCTTTTATAAGAGGGCTTCGACATAAAAAGTTTCATCGAAATCCGTCAAGTAGCTTACGAGAAAATCGGATTTCAAAAAACCGGTCCTATGGGAGGTACCGTTATAAGACTTTTCCCGAAAAATCTATTCCAACCAAAACATAAAGTTTGCACAGAAAACACAATTCAGAAAGTTTTATCAAAATCGTAGGAGGCGTTTTTGAGAAAAATTAAATTTTCACAAAAAATCGTATGGCAGGTACCGTTAGTTTTGGAGCTAGAATGCTAATTCCAAAAACCCCTCTGTAGGACGTCATAATAATACTATGTACCAAGTTTGAAGCAAATCGGTCCAGCCGTTTAGGCTGTAGGTAACTATACAGACAGACACACGGACAGACAGACAGACAGACAGACAGACAGACAGACAGACAGACAGAATTGTCGGACCCACTTTTTTCGACTTCTCTATCATCGTAATGTCATGTTTGATTGTTAGAATTTTTTTTTTTTTACGAATGCATAACTTGCCTTATAGTACCTATAATCGCAAGTAAAAAAGGCTTCTTAAAGTAAGTCCAGTTTATCGGGTTTTCCAGTTTAAACCAAAATTTTGTAGGTTTTCCCAAATTTTTCAAACATGCCCTTTTTCATATTGCTCGAAGACTTTGTTTTCATCGTACTATTGCACCAACAGAGCAAGTACGTGCGACCCAGTCGTGCATTTTTTTATTTTTGCTCTAGGTCAAAAAAAACGGCACCTGCCATACAATCTTGAAGACAAAAATTGATTTTCTCAAAAACGGCTCTAACGATTTTGATAAAACTTTCAGAATGCTATTTCTGCAAGAAAATCTATCTTTTGGTTCGAAGTTTTTTTTCATAATTTGTCTAATAACGGTACCTCTCATAGAACCAGTATTTTCAAATCAAACTTTCTTGTAAACTATACATTCGATTTCAATAAAATGTTGGCCACAGGAAGTCATTTATAATTTTATTTATGGCTTTTCAAAATTTTCAAAACTTTTTTTTTTGATTTTTATAATTTTTTCAAAAAAATGTTTGGTTTTCAAAATATGTTGGAAACGGGTACATTGATTTTTTTTTACATGATTTTTCAAATGTAAACTACAGATTGCCATATATTTGCATACTCAAATAAATTTCAAAATATTTTTTAAAAAAGTTTTTCAAAAATAACCTTTAAAGAAAAAAACTGGTCCAACGATTTTCAATATTTTTTTTTCCTAGATTGACGTAAAGCTTTGAAATTTTATTGCATACTTAGTTTTTCCGAGAAAACTCTTAAACTAATTTAAAAAATAAAAGAATTTTCGGAATTATTTAATTTTTTTTTAATATCCATATAAGCAGCCACTACGCAATTGCTTATCATAAGAGCAAGTTCGTGCGACCCAGTCGTGCATTTTATTTAATGATGTTTGCGTTAAAACCGCATACATAAACAAAATTCCGATTCTCCTCCTAAAATACCAATTTGCCCTACAAGCACGGACCAAGAAGATACAGACCGCCAACTCACCATATGGTCTCTCTTTTTGCCACCAAGCTAAAAATCAGCTGATATGCCATTTATTTTGAGAGTGTGACGCTCTCCCTTGCTTTAAAACCCATTTAGCAAACACACCTTAAAAATAAATGGCATACGCAGGTATAGTTGCCATTACAAAATGCACAGAGAGAGATGTACAGTGTACACGTATTCACAGACAGAAAAAAATATTTCGTGGGTGTTTCAGGCAAGAGGAGTACGAGTTGGCGGTCTGTATATGGTCTGTGCCTACAAGATTGTACACACTGGAATTATTAAGTTGAGATAACACTTCGAAGTATTGTATTACATTATTTCGAAATAAGTGTTATTTTGTTTAATTACGTATTTTATTTTTGTTCACACACTATATTTACAAGAGAAATCAATAAATTTTTTTGAGACTACTGAAAATTTATCAGAAAAAGCTAACAACGGCCTGTAGACAAGCAAAATTACGACTTTGAGAAATAAAAGAGATTATGTCAAATAAAACTTGATTCAATATATAATTTATTTATTAGAAAACTTATTTCACAACTTATATTTTATTTTACGTTCTTCGCGTTTCGGGAATTAAATTTTCATCTTCTGGCACTAATTAACTAAAATTAATCAAGACAATTTAGCTCACTAAGTAGTATACACGAATGTAACACTGAACTGTTATGCATATCTTTAAATTCATATTAATAATTACTTTGAAATCTCTATGACTGCATATCAGCATAATTTTATCTCGCTTATTGCAAGCCAACATCCACTTCAGATTCGTTTATTGATATCTGATACTTTTAAATTCGTTTGTTTCTTTTCTTTCTAAGTGGCCACAAAAAGGCGCACATAAAATCCTTTTAATTTATTGTCGTGATAAAAGTTTATGCATAGCACTTCAATCAACTGTCAATTCAGCACTTTGCGCATCTCATATCGCTTGAGATAATGTATCATGTATCTCAAATGCTCACATGTATAAGTGTAAATAATTCTTATGTTCTTGGTTACATATAATTTTAGAAACGATAAGTTAGTCTTAAGCAAAATTCAGAGTTGAACAGATCAATAAAACAGTGGTTCAAAATTATAAAACGAAGTTGAATTCTTCTTTTATTTTCCGGTAATAAATTGGTGAATAACATAAGTTAATAATTTGGTGCATAACATAATTTGGTGGCAGCGGTAAAGATATGTGATTCGTGTAACTTTCCGAGATACTACTTAAATTCCTCTAGTCGTGTCAACACGTCGGGAAAATACACGGTGACACAAAAAAAAAATTAATGAACATTTTCTTTCTTTTCTTCGTGATATCACTCCTGAGTGTATCAATATAAGTTCGAGGAAAAAAACAAGTTAGAATTAATCATTAAACTACCTCGGTAGTCGGTAAACGCAATTGTGCACGAACCAAAATTCGATCAACACAAGAAGACTCAAAAAAAAAAAAAAAAAGGGCAGATTATATCCAAGACGAAAGCCCTAACGTGTTCGATAAAGGATTTACGGATTGAAAACAATTTCAATTTGGATTGAAAACAGCGTTCCTGTCGTGTTTAAGTTGAAGACAACATAATTCAACGAGGGAAGAATAATAACATTCAACAAACAAAAAAAAAAAATGACTTTGAAAATTTGTATGTAAGTCTACTTTCATTTATTTCAGTAGAAATAATTTTTTTTTTGTAATTTAAAATACTATGTCTGGAAAAGACAATAATATAATATTAACGAAAGAACAGAAATTTGAAGAAAACCAAAAAATTGTTGAGGAAAGAAAAAAATCCTTGTCTAAGAATCACAAATATTTAGTCAATAAAGCAATCAAAATTAAATTGGTTTTGAAACAAGCCCAAGACGAGCGATTTGAGGCATTATTTTCGAGAAAAGAATAAAACTCAAAATATACAAAAAAAGAGGGTTGTAAAATTAGAAAACTGTGTAATTAAACTTTTGTATAAAATATAAATAAAGTTAAAATGGCAAGTTCACAAAGCGAATATAAATTTAATGAAGAGTTTTTATGCAGGAAATTCACGTGTATTGCAAAAGAAAGTGGAAGTACAATTTGTTTAACGTTAGGACAAATTTTAGATAATATAAAATTGAGTCAGAAAGGCATTGAAGAAGAGTACCTAATATTTTACGAGAATAAAATTTTCACCAGAAATTTATTTTTAAAAACGATAGAAGAAGAGGGAAACTTTGCTGAGAATGAAGCGTCACCTACTGTAGTAGATGCTATTAAAAAAATTAAAGATTGTCAAATTAGCACAGGAGCAATACCTAAACAAAAACCTGAAGAAAGTTTTAAAAGCCCAATTAAAGAAACCAGTTTAAGAATAGAAAGTGATATTTTTGAAAATTATAACAGAGGAAGTAATTTCCCTTTAGTTCATAATAATACAACACCTAATGTAGTGAGTTTAGATTTGCTTAGTAAGCTCATCACACCCTTTGATAGTGATCCGAATAAGATCCATCATTTCCTAAGTAACGTTGAAAGTGCAATGTCACTTGCGAGTGCAGAGCAGCGGCACTATTTATTTCCATTGATAAAAAGTAAAATCACTGGCAATGCCGAAACTCTATTTATGAATAAGAGATTAAATAGCTGGGGAGAATTAAAAACTGAATTAAATAGGATGTTTAAAGAAACATATTCTCCTTTGCAGTTGCATATGGAGATGACGCGACTTCAACAAGGCAGAATGGAAACTGCTTTACAATATATTCAAAAGGTCGAAACCCTACAAAGACGTAGAATTCAAGATATGTATATGAATAACCAAAGTGATAGATTGTTCGAAGGACAATTATTCATGATTGAGAAGGATATTCTCAACGCCTTTATTAATGGACTTAAAGAAGAAATTGGCACTTTTGTAAATAGCCAAAGACCGTCAACCTTAGCCGAAGCATCTTCCTTAGCCATTCAAGAAGAAACAAGGTTGTCGGGGAAAAGAGCTTCCCAGACCTTCAGTAACAAAGACTATACGTCAAAAAACCTAATAAAAATTAATCATAACATGATTAAATGTTATAATTGTAATAAATTAGGGCATATAAGTAAAAATTGTAGGGCTCCCAAAAGACAATCTTTTAATCGAACGAACACTGAAAATAAATATGGTCAGGAAAATAACAATAACAAAAAAACCTTTTATCACAATACTAATAATAAAGAAGGAGAAAGTGATAGGAAAAATGATACCAGTAAACGTGTAAATTTTCGGAAAAAGGAACAATAAACGGGGGTATTGTTTCTAACCTCAATGAAAGCCCTCATATTATCCTTAGATACGGTAACAAGAACTATAATTTTTTAGTGGATACAGGAGCTTTTATAAGTTTAATTAAAGCAAAATGTATATATGAAGAAGACGTAAATTTCAAAGAAACAATAAACTTTGTGGGAATCGGTAAATCAAGTAGGTTTAGCATAGGAAGTGCCAACATCACTTTAGAATATGACGACGAAAACCTTGATACGTTTTTAATTGATGTTTCTTTTCACGTTGTAACAAATGATGTTATTGGTCATTATGACGGAATACTGGGCATTGATTTCTTAAAAGAATCTGAGCTCTGTATTAATTTAAAACGTGGAATTATGTACAACGACCGAATAATAATCAAATTATTATTAAACCAGGAAACAAATAGATCGGAAGTTTCAAACTGTAAAGGACAACGGATTGAAGAAAAATCAACTTCAAGCGCACCTTCACGGTCAATGAATTCTAACTATTTAGTTAATTCAAATGAGAATAACAAAGGTACTAACAATTCGTTAAATAAGAAAGTAAATAAATTAGAAGTTTCACACTGTAAAGTCCAACGGATTGAAGAAAAACCAACTTCAAGCGAACCTTCACGGTCAATGAATTCTAGTTATTTGGGAGGAAAGAAGGAAGCTATTAAAGAAAATAATAATGTAAAAGAGTATAAAAAAGATGATAGATTTAATCTTTTGTGGAGTAAGTTAAGAATCGATCACATAAAAAACAATTTAGAATTGAAAGGTCTTGTTGAATTGATAAAAGAGAATGCCAATATTTTTAGCTTAGAAGATGAACCATTAACGGAAACGTCTGTTATTGAACATCACATACGAACGATTAACGAAATACCTATTAATGCTAAAACGTATAGGTACCCCAAAGTACATAATGATGAAGTAAATAAGCAATTGGAAAAACTTCTTAACGATGGAATTATACGACATAGTCAATCTCCTTGGTGCAGTCCTTTATGGGTTGTACCCAAAAAATCAGATGTTAACGGAAACCCTCAATGGAGAATGGTAATAGATTTTAGGAAGTTGAATGATGTAACTATTTCTGATTCCTACCCGATTCCAAATATTACTGATTTTCTAGATCAACTTGGAGGCGCGAAGTACTTCACGACCTTAGATCTAAAATCGGGATTTCACCAAATACCTTTAAGTAAGGAAAGTATTGAAAAGACCGCTTTTTCAACACCTTATGGCCATTTCGAATATACTCGAATGCCATTTGGTCTCAAAAATGCTCCTTCATGTTTCCAAAGAATGATGAACACAGTTTTGTCAGAACTTTTAGGGAAACAATGCTTTGTTTACATAGACGATATCGTTGTTTATGGTAGTAGTCTAGATGAGCATAATGAAAGACTTAAGAACGTATTTCATAAATTGAGAGAAGCAAATCTTAAGATTCAAATAGACAAATCTGAGTTTCTTAAGGAAGAAGTCCAATATTTGGGATACTTTATAACGAACAAGGGTTTACTCCCTAATATAGAAAAGGTTAAGGCAATTGACAGTTTACAGGAACCCAAAAATCCCAAAGAAATTAAGAGCTTTATAGGAATGATAGGATATTACCGAAAATTCATAAAAAATTTTAGTATAGTAGCATCACCTTTATACAAGTTATTGAAAAAAGACGTTGAATTCATTTGGAAGGAAGAACATACTAAAAGTTTTAGTGAGCTTAAAAAACTACTTACAGAATTTACTTTATTACAATACCCTAAATTCGAGAAACAGTTTATTATTACAACTGATGCTAGTAATCTGGGACTTGGCGCTGTCCTATCACAAGAATACTCGGGAAAAGATTTACCTATTCACTTTATAAGTAGAACTTTAAATAAAGCTGAGGTTAATTATAGTACCACGGAAAAGGAATGCCTTGCCATTGTATGGGCAATACAACAGTTTAGACCTTACCTTTATGGACAAAAATTCATTATAAAAACTGACCATCGACCGCTAACCTGGTTATTTAATGTCAAAGATCCCGGATCAAGATTGATTAGATGGAGACTAAAATTAGAAGAGTATGACTACAAAATCACTTATAAGAAAGGCGTAGACAATGTAGTTGCTGATGAGCTTAGCAGGAATATGGTTTTCCCAATATTTGAAAATCAAGGATCAGAAGCTCACAATAATATTATCAAAACTAAATTAAATAAAGAACAAAAAGAAGCAGCTAAAGAAATTTTTGGAGAAGACTTTTTAACAGATGAAGAAGACGAACAAGTGTTAAAACAAATCTACGAAGAGGAATGTGGACTAAACGAACCATGCACTAGTAGTAGTGTTATGAAAAGATTAAATAAAAATATATTACGTGAAAGAGAAATATCCGATAATGAAGTAGAAGAAGAAGTCAATGTCAATATTCACAATAATAACCAGACAGTTGAAGAAAATACTAATGAAGAAAATATAAACGAAGGTTCTTTAGAAAACATTCAAATTGTAAATAATAAAGAGGAACAATTAAAAATAATCAAAGAATATCACGACGGCCTTATCGGGGGTCATGGTGGACAAAAAGCAACTATTAGCAGAATCAAAGAAAAATTTTACTGGGTAAATTTAAATAAAGATGTTATAGAATACATTCAAAAATGTAAACAATGTCAAAAACAGAAAATTAATAGACATATGATGACTTATGAAGGAACTATGTAAGATGTTTGGAATAAAACATTTACGTACTAGTAATGCATACCCACAGTCGAATGGATCAGCGGAAAGATCTCATGCTAGATTAGGTGAATACTTGAGATTAGTCAATAAAGACAAAACAAAACCTGAATATTCAAAATTGTTTAGATATGCCGCATTTTGTCATAATACCGCCATTCATAATAGTACAGGATTTCCTCCATACGAAATGATATTTGGACGAAAGGCTAATATACCAAGTGAATTTACTAATTTAAGTTTTAAAACTACAACTGATTACACCCAAGAATTACAGCTTACATTAGTACGAATGGAGACAGAAGCTAAAAGGACTATGTTAGGAAAGAAAATTAAAGCAAAAGATATGTTAAAAGAATAAATTCTAACGTAAAAGAATTTAAGAAAAATGACTTGATTCTTGTTGAAAACGATAAAAGAGATAAATCAAGCGAAAAGTATGTAGGCCCATATAAAATCATAAAAGTTTTAGAAAATTCCGTTATAATTAGACGAAATAATAAATCTATGAAATATAATAAAGGCAAAATAAAACACTATAAGAACTGACACATTTTATTTACAGATTTTTATTGATTCTAAATGGCGTTTTTGGTGAAATGTGGGAGAATTTCCCCTCAAATGGAATATACTACAAAAATATCGGAGAATTGAGGCAACAAACTGGGAAGGTTTCTATAGTTACTCACATTGATCTTCGTCAAATATCGGACGAAATAGATATCATAACTAATTTTATAGCAAACGTAAATGATGATTGTTTGATAGAAATTCCCGAATGCATAGAATTTATTAAGAAAACCAAAATACAGATTTTAAAATTGAGAAAAGATTTAAGAGTCATATATAATTTATTAGGAGCTGATAGAAGGTACAAAAGAGGTCTTTTAAATATTGTTGGATCAGGGTTAAAATTTTTGTTTGGAACTTTAGATAGTGAAGATGCTAAGCAATATGAAGAAGCAATAAGAATAACTAAAGAAAATAGCGAATACGTTCATAAAAGTCAACAGGAAGAAATCAAAGTTTTAGATGGCTTAAATAAACAAAATTTGGTTCTAAAAGAAGCATACTTTGAATTAGGAAATTTAACGAATACTCTAACTAATACATTAGAACAAGTTTCAAATAAAGTTAATAAAGATAGGAAACTATTTATTTTAAAAGATTATTTTATTGAGTTAAAAATCAAAATATATTTCTTAATTAATCATGCTGAACTACTTATAGATCAAATAACTGAAGCAATTCTTTTTCTACAAGATAGTGTTATACATCCAATTATTATTGAACCTAAATATTTTATAGAATTATTGAGAACTAGTGACAGAGAAAATGAAATGTTATTTACCCCAAGCTTAGAATCTTACAGTCGAATAATGAAAGAGGTAAAATTAATTTCTTACGTAAAATCAGAAAGATTAGTAGTAGTTATATCAGTTCCTTTTCTAGAAAACTCAAGTTCGAAAGTTTTTGAAATGATTAATGTGCCATATTATAAAACAAAACAAAATTTATATGTTATTGAGCAAAAGTTTAAATATTTTGTAATCAAAGAAAACAAAGAAGAATATTTTCTGAGCAATAATCTCTTGGAAGAATGTATGAAAATTGATAAATATTTTATATGTAAACAACTAGAATGTAAGAATAGTGTTTTGAATAGCGATTGTGAACTTACAATCTTTATGAATAGAATAAATAGCGATTGTAAACTTAAGCAAATAATAAATCACATAGAAATTTTTCATAAAATTTCAGAAAATAAATATATATTTGCCTTAAGCGACGAAACTAAATACCACTGTAACTGTTCGGATAATCAAAATGTCGAAGAAGGAATAATTAATAATATTGGAATTTTAAATCTGAAACCTAATTGCACTTTTGAAACCTTGGAAACTAGAATTAAAACTCTCGAACAAGAATTAACTATTGAAAACAAAGATGTATATCGTCCTGCACCTGTGGACTGTTGCTATAATACAAAATTGAACGATTTTAACGATTTATATATAGAAGATGTAAAATTGCCTAAAATTAAACTTAAAAGTTTAACTGAACTACAAGATTTAACTATTGAAATTAGAAATCAAGAAAGCTACTTAGCTAGAAAACTTAAAGAAATACCGCCTCATGTTCAAGGCACTTTATTTGGTATAAGTGGAACGCTAATTTTAATCGGTATAATTTACTGTTCTTTGAAGTTCATTAAAGGAAGTGGCATCACCATTTTCCGTAACTGTTTCAATAAAAGAAATAAACAACCTGTTATAGAAAGAGAAAAGATTGTACATTACTATGATAATAATAAAACCAAAACTGTAATAAGAAGACCAAATTCGAATGTATTTAAAGTTAATGAGTTTGAGGTCGAAGAAAATTAATTTGTTTAAAGAAAAAATTGTAATTTTCTTTCTTTTAAGATGGGAGGTGTTATGCATATCTTTAAATTCATATTAATAATTACTTTGAAATCTCTATGACTGCATATCAGCATAATTTTATCTCGCTTATTGCAAGCCAACATCCACTTCAGATTCGTTTATTGATATCTGATACTTTTAAATTCGTTTGTTTCTTTTCTTTCTAAGTGGCCACAAAAAGGCGCACATTAAATCCTTTTAATTTATTGTCGTGATAAAAGTTTATGCATAGCACTTCAATCAACTGTCAATTCAGCACTTTGCGCCTCTCATATCGCTTGAGATAATGTATCATGTATCTCAAATGCTCACATGTATAAGTGTAAATAATTCTTATGTTCTTGGTTACATATAATTTTAGAAACGATAAGTTAGTCTTAAGCAAAATTCAGAGTTGAACAGATCAATAAAACAGTGGTTCAAAATTATAAAACGAAGTTGAATTCTTCTTTTATTTTCCGGTAATAAATTGGTGAATAACATAAGTTAATAATTTGGTGCATAACAAACTCAAACAAAAATCGTTTGCCATTTCGTTTGTTTTTGTTTTGCAACGCAGCACGTTCATGAAGTTGGAGTCGAGTCAACTTGTACATCAGCTACTTTCTGTGCTGCAGCTGCAACTTCAAATTGTAAAGGCAACCATTGTGCTAAGGCAGTTATTTAGAAAACTTCATGAAAGTAAAACAAAAACTTAAACTTGCCATATGGTCATTATATTTAAGTTACTGAATAGCAAGTTAATTCGCATATTATGTTAATTCATCAAATTTTCTTTTGTATTTGCCGTTACGCGCCTTGCTTGCCAGAAGTTGCTCATGAGGCAGTCGGGTTAGATGTTGATGTACAGTAATTTGTATCTGAATTCTGAAAGCATTTTTTATTTTTAAAAAATCTATGTGCTTTTGATCAAAGTCTTATAATAATAATATAATAATTTAACTTATTCCTGTAAAAACCAAGGTCTTTTGAATGCAAACTGCACGGCATCAGTTAGAAGGAATAGAAAGGTAGGAAAGAAAGAGAATTAGGTTATATTTATCTCACGAAAATCCCACAGGAGGCGTCCAGTTGAAGCTGGGGAATATTGAAAAGGTAAGCAACCAAGCACTACATCCACTGTACCACTGCCAATCGCAAGTCTTCAAATCACACACATTGAAATTTAAGGGTAAATTGTTGAAATTAGCAAATAAAAGTCAATCAGAATTGCTTTCAAACCCACAATCTGTTATGCATGTAAGTAAAACATAAACTGGTTAGGAAACTATTAATTGTTCATGAGCCAGTTGGGCATTTGAATGAAAATAAAAAAAACTATCGGGTGGCTTGCAACTTTTCTTGCACCGGTAACGAAAATTTGTAAAAACTTTCATAATTTGCATTCGCGTATGGGAATTAAGCATGGAGAATTGGGATCCCTATGTAAACCTTCACGATCACGAAATTTGAACTTATACAGATATTGGCTCGCGATCTATTCATAAATGTGTAAGCCCGACATTATCGAATCTCGAAAATAAAAGTTTATATTCTAACCAATTTAATAAACATCAATCACTTTTCCATTGAGATTAATCGCCTTCTAGTGCATTCCTTCCTTTAAAAGATGTTAAGTGTCTTCTCCAAGCCAAATAAAACACGATTTCTGAATTTGTATTTTTGTTGCCCGCTCATTTTCAGAAGATGTAGATGGAGAAATCCGACTCGTTGTTGTTTCACACGGACAATGAATACAATAAAAAAGAGACCACGAAAATCGAGGCTAGTGGAGGATGGAAAGTATGAATGATTGGATTCTTTATATATATCCTCTTTGGTAATACTCTCAGAATAAATGACACATCAGCTGATTTTCAACTTTTAGGCAAAAAGAGAGACAACACAGTGAGTTGGCGTGGCGGTCTGTATCCACGGTTGCCAGTTTGGTAGGATTTTACCAATTTGATAGGTTGCTTAAGCTAGGGTAGGTTGGTAGGCTTTAGTTCAGTTTGGTAGGTTTTTTTTAAATAAGAATACAAAATTAAACTTTTTAACGACAGTTGATATGATACTAAATCCTACTAATATTATAAATGTGAAAGTTACGATGTTTGGATGTTTGGATGTTTGGATGTTTGTTGCTAACTAACGCCAGAACGGCTAAACGGATCTGGATAAAATTTGGCACAGAGATAGCTTATAGTCTGGAATAGCAGATAGGCTTTTTTTTATCCCGGTAAAATGTATGGTTCCCGTGCGATAGATTTGTTTTAATTTTTGAAATAACACCATAATGGATGAACGGATCTGAATGAAATTTAGCACAGAGACAGATTATAGTCTGGAATAGGATATTGGCTACTTTTTATCCCGGTGAAATGTATGGTTCCCGTGGGATAGATTTGTTTTAATTTTTGAAATCACACCAGAATGGCTGAACGGATCTGAATGAAATTTAGCACAGAGATAGATTTTAGTCTGAAATAGAATATTGACTACTTTTTATATCGGTAAAATGTATGGTTCCCGTGGGATAGATTTGTTTTAATTTTTGAAATCACACCAGAATGGCTGAATTCATCTGAATGAAATTTAGCACAGAGATAGATTATAGTCTGGAATAGCATATTGGCTACTTTTTATCCCGGTAAAATGTATGGTTCCCGTGGGATAGATTTGTTTTAATTTTTGAAATCACACCAGAATGGCTGAACGGATCTGAATGAAATTAAGCACAGAGATAGATTAAAGCCTGGAATAGCATATTGGCTACTTTCTATCCCTGTAAAATGTATGGTTCCCGTGGGATAGATTTGTTTTAATTTTTGAAATTACACCAGAATGGATGAACGGATCTGAATGAAATTTAGCACAGAGATAGATTATAGCATGGAATAGCCTATTGGCTAATTTTTATCCCGGCTAAATGAATGGTTCCCGTGGGATAGATTTGTTTTAGTTTTTGAATTTACACAAGAATGGCTGAACTCATCTGAATGAAATTTAGCACAGAGATAGATTATAGTCTGGAATAGCATATTGGCTACTTATTATCCCGGTAAAATGTATAGTTCCCGTGGGATAGATTTGTGTTAATTTTTGAAATCACACCAGAACGGCTGAACGGATCTGAATGAAATTTAGCACAGAGATAGATTATAGTCTGGAATAGCATATTGGCTACTTTTTATCCCGGTAAAATGTATGGTTCCCGTGGGATAGATTTGTTTTAATTTCTGAAATTATACCAGAATGGCTGAACTCATCTGAATGAAATTTAGCACAGAGATAGATTATAGTCTGGAATAGCATATTGGCTACTTTTTATCCCGGTAAAATGTATGTTTCCCGTGGGATAGATTTGTTTTAATTTTTGAAATCACACCAGAATGGCTGAACGGATCTGAATGAAATTTAGCACAGAGATAGATTATAGTCTGAAATAGAATATTGACTACTTTTTATCCCTGTGAAATGTATGGTTCCCGTGGGATAGATTTGTTTTAATTTTTCCAATCACGCCAGAATGGCTGAACTTATCTTAATGAAATTTAGCACAGAGCTAGATTATAGTTTAGAATAGCATTTTGGCTACTTTTTATCCCGGTAAAATGTATGGTTCCCGTGGGAGAGATTTGTTTTAATTTTTGAAATCACACCAGAATGGCTGAACGGATCTGAATAAAATTTAGCACAGAGATAGATTATAGTCTGGAATAGCATATTGGCTACTTTCTATCCCTGTAAAATGTATGGTTCCCGTGGGATAGATTTGTTTTAATTTTCGAAATCTCACCAGAATGGCTGAACGGATCTGGATGAAATTTGGCACAGAGCTAGATTATAATCTGGTATAGCATATAGGTTTCTTTTTATCACGGTTAAATGTAGGTATTAAATTATAAAGCCATAAAAGAAGAAGAAGCTAGATTACGATAGACTATACTCCTCAAGCTACAGTCTACTTCTTGATCAGCTGAAACGCGAGCGAAGCCGCGGGTAAAGGCTAGTATTTTATAAATAAAAGTTCGAGCGTAACCGCAAAGACTAATAATTGAATCATCTCCTAACTTAAGCTTTGTTCTTTGAACTTAATCCAGAATCGACACGGGTTTACTTAACAATTCCTAAGTTGTCAAAAAACCTGGGTTTTTCGTTTCTCAAAAATCACAAAAGGGCTGCTGATTGTGTATTTGTTACAACTAACAACATCAAAAGTTTCCATTTTTCTTAAAATGTCTGATTCTGTATGCATTCAATTGTATTTAGGGGGAGTTGAGGGTTTTCAAAAAACGAATTGTGGACACTTTAGGGTGACTTCGCAGCTCAAAGAACTTTTATTTTCATTGTCTGAAATTAGGGTTGATAGGCCGAATCCAAAATAATATACATTACACTAAAAATAATTCACATTACCTATGTGTCGTGTCGGCAAAAAATTATTTTGAATGAAATTTTTTTAATTAAATGTTACACTACGTTTTCATTAGGGCCGAAATAAGATAATAAGGAAATTTGCTAAAAAGTGTTTCCACCTAGATTTGGTTTGACACCAAGCTATCTTCCTTCTTTTTCTTTTTAAAACCTTTATTCTTTCTTCTTGCTTTAATTTGTTTAGGTACTACTGCCGTTGCCTACGATTTTGTTCCAAAATTGAGATTTTTAAAATTTGACATGTTTTCACATAATTTGCAACCTCTATTTCGTCCTAATACAAAAAAATCTAAATTTGATTTTGTATCGAATTTGGAAATTTGCTACGAAATCACATTTTTGCCCTAATGAAAACGTAGAATTAAGTTTATGTTTGTTTATATTTTTAATTTTAAAACAATTTATAAAAAACGTTTAGCATGAATTTTTTATTTAAATAATTGTTAAAAATTTGCGCGAATTTTTTACAATTAGGTATTTAAATAAAAAATTCATGCTAAACGTTTTTTATAATGTGAGAAAATAATTGTTAAAAACTCAAAAGGGAATACAAGGTCACTTTCCATTCTAATAAACACAAGCTGTTTCCTTCTTAGCAAACTTTCACTTACTAATGAATTGGCCTCAAATTTTTTCTAAAACTATTAACATTTCGATTTAAGAAACGACAAATACTTCCGTTATCTTAAAAAAACAGGTTTCTTTCTTTTAACAATCCTATTGTTTGGTATTAATTTGTTTTCGCAAAGAAAAAAATGTGTTAGATATTATTTTTTTGGAAGTTGGTCTTATTACGCAAAAACAGTTGGCCTTATTGCACTTTGTCGATGTGAAATAAGGCCAACTATTGAAAGTTGGCCTTATTGCACTTTTGGAAAGCGAAATAAGGCCAACTTTTGAAAGTTGGCCTTATTTCACTTGGCGTTATTTCACGGCACCATCAAAAGCTTAGTCGATTTAGCCATGTCCGTCCGTCCGTCCATATGTATACTCTCTAGAGATCGCAATTTTTGAGCTAGAAAGCTAAAATTTGGTATATATAATCCTTGGTTCAAGAGTAAGGCTAAGTTCTTGAACCGGTAAAATCGGCCCACAAACACGCCCATTTTTGATGAACACCCTCAATTTGGTAAAATTAAATTATGTTTTTTGTACAGTTACGATAAAAGCATAACGCTAAAATTTTGCACACGTAAGCTTTAGGTAAACCTTTTTCCAATTAAATAAAAATATTTCAGTTTGAGCGTGGCTGACGACCATTTTTCATACGAAACCATCAATATTGTTTTTATAAAATAACAATTGTTATATTAAAGCAAAAAACATTAAATTTTGTGGGTGTTACTCGCACATAAACATCTTGTGTGTGAAATCAAAAAATTTGATTTTGGGCGTGGCTGACGCCCACTTTTCACCAGAAACTATAAAGAATTGTTTTTGCAAATAAACGGTATTTATAATGAATCCGCAAGCCAAAATTTTGCGTCTCTTAGTAGAAACTTAAACGTTTGTGTATGAAAAGAAATTCCTACTTTTCCTCGTCCACTTTTCATGAAAGAATGAAAAACGTTATTTTAAAAATTTAAGGTAATACCAATATTCAATTTAAGCTTTTTCCCTTCCGTTCGTTTTATGAAAAAATATCTTCATTTTCTTGTTTAATTTTTTTCAATACGCCCACTTTTAAAGGCGTGATTTTGATAAAATACCTTTGTTCAGGTAAGATCGCTTAAAAACTACTCGCTTCAGCTGTAGTTTTACACATATGCCTAAATACTGACTAATAATCAAAGCTTAGTTACTGCATCAAATTTTTAAGACACGCCCACTTTTAAGGGGCGTTTTCGTCAAAAGTCGTATAATGCATTCATTTTTTAACGTTTTTTAACTCTCGGTCGTAGTTTTGAATAAAAAGATTAACACTTAGATTTAATTCCTTGGTAACGTAGCAGCGTGTGGTTCAAGAATTGTTAAAATCACCCATAATAGCTATTTCCATTCAAAATCTAATTTTTAAAATTTAAGTTTTGCCTTGTTTTCTTCAAATCGATCTGCAAGAATAAAATTGAATGTCACTGAGCTCATACTAATTGCCTTGGCAATAAAAAGTCTTAACTTTGGGGGCACACGCCTTTTTTTATTGTACCAGCACTAATTGAACATCACACCACACAAAATTAATGATATTGAATTTTTTACTTGCTCAATAGGGCAAGTATTGGTTTCGTGCAGAAAAAAAAAATCGAGGTTTTAATCAAACATGACATTACGATGATAGAGAAGCCCATAAAAGTGGTTTTCGCCATACCGTCCGTCGGTCTGTCTGTGCGTCTGTGCGTCTGTGCGTATGTGCGGATGTGCGCTTTTTCACGTCATGCTACAGCCTAAACGGCTTGACGGATTTTCTTCAAACTTGATATATAGTAGTTTGAAGAAAAACGGTTGTCGAGGTTTTTTTTATTTCGTTTTAGCCCGGCTCAAACTGGTACCTTTCAAGTAACGGTTTTTTTCAAATTGAATTTTCTCGAAAACGGCTCTAACGATTTTGATTAAACTCAAAATTTAGCTTAATTTAAGCATTTCTAACAAAACTGCGTTTTTTATTTTTGGCTCAAATAGTCCTAACGAAAATCAGGTTTTAACGGCTTTTTTTCAAATAGCCATAAGTTCACAACGGCTTGATTGAATCGACTCAAATTTCGTTTGACATAGTTTTTTATAGTTTTCTATACGATGGCTTTGTAAATTTTTCACTGAAGCCTTTCTAAACGGTGGCTTCCATACAACGAGCCGATATGTTTTAGCCAACATTTTTTGGTTTTTTTTTATTTGCTCGAAAACGGCTCTAACGATTTTGATTAAACTTTGTGTGTTATATTCTTTTAGTGTTTTTAAGAGAACTGCGTTTTCAGTTTTTGGCTAAAAATGCAAATAACGGAGATCTGCTCTTAACGGTTTTTTTTCAGATGGCCATAAGTTGTCAACGGTTGCATCGAATTCACTCAAACTTTGTTTGGTATAGTTTTTTTTAGCTTCCTTTCAGATGGCATTGATTTTTTTTCATTTTCTTTTTTTTAAATGGAGGCTCCTATACAAAGAGCCATTAGATTTTGGTCAATTTTTTCGTTTTTTCTAATTTACTCAAAAAAGGCTCCCCCGATTTTTATGAAACTTTGTATGTTACATATATAGAATACTTGAAAGAAAACTGCATTTTTAGTTTTTGGCTACACATGATAATAGCGAAAATTGGTAATATCAGTTTTATTAATTTGGCCATTAGCGGAAATTTATATCATTTATATCACCCAAAAGACGACATCTAAATTTGATATACTAAAGGTTACTAAACGTTAGCTCCCGTATATCGAGTTTTCCAGTTTTAGCCAAATTTTTTTAGTTTTTACCAAATTTTTCAAAAATTAGTTGTTCTTATTAATCGAAAAGTTTGTTTTCGTCTTACTATTGCACACACAGAGCAAGTACGTGCGACCCAGTCGTGCATTTTATTTCTGTCTGGTAAAGAAGAATTTTGTTTCTGAAACTGGATCATCGGCTGGATGCGGGAGGCGAACTCATACACATACAAAAAAAAAATAGGGAATAGGATATCCAACAGTTCGTTGCAAATGTACTGTAGCTCTACGCCAACTTAAAATATAGGCTATATTTTATCGCAGGAAAATATATAATTCTGGTTGTTTTTTTTAATATTGCTGCAATCGAACGTTATTCAATGAACTTAACGCAAAATTAAAAGATTTTAAGGAAGTTAGCGTCTCACTTACATAATAAAATAGCGGCACACTTACCTACGTATACATGAATAGAAATAAGTTAGTCGTTCTGAATATAAGCTACATCAAAAAACGACATAGATGGCGCTATTTACCACCATATAGACAATGCCTCATTCAGCGAAAGCAGAAATCGAAAAATAATGTAACCATAAAGATTCGTGAACGAGCAATACTTACGCCCAAAACTGATGAAGCGGAGCTGCCATAAATAGCACTATCGGCGCGCAGCATCGTTTTGAAAGTGGTCATTCCAATTAGGTATATTCGAATATTGCTTCAGAACTTAACCCTCCAACTTTGCAATTTAAACCGTTATGATACTTCGAAATAATATTATACAGCAGCCAAAAATCTTACGGCTGTAGAGCTGACTTTATAGCTTTCATACCATGCATACCCCCCATTTTGAACCGGTTGTTCAAAAACAAAAATATACTGAGATACCTAGTTTATTCTAAAATCCACGCGTACGAAGTAGCGGTCAAAAGCTAGTAAACTATTATCCTAATGGCGACTGTACAAGAAGGATCGTGGCGTAAACAGGTCTTGTTCTTGTAGAAAATCTATATACTACTCTGTTGTTGTTGAGGTAGGAGAACTACCTTCTCAGACATACCACATCAAGTTGTTCTTATTTACTATAGAATTACAATTATTTCTGTTAGTTCGATACAGGGGCTATTTGCAAAGATATTTGAAAAAAAAAAATGAACATTTGGGAAATCGGTCCAACTTTGACCCAGTCTAGTTTGGTAGCGGATGGTTCAATCAAAACACGAAGCTTCCATAAAAAAGACAATTCAGAAAGTTTAGTTCAAATCGTAGGAGCCGTTCTTTTAGAAATGTATTAATGATTAAAAATCGTGTGGCGGGTACCGTTAGTTTTAGAGATAGAATGGTAATTTCAAAAAATTTAGTCTCATTGGACTCCAAATTCAATGCTCTATAACTTTTATACAATCCCTTTTTTGAAAATCCTGGGGTGGAATCGGCTAAGGTGATTTGTGATAAGTGATAGTCACAATCAACAAATTTCGTCTGGCTAGATGATTGTCACATGTGACAATCACATTTTTGTGACTTTTTCTTGTGACACCTAAATAGCTGTCACAAGAAAAAGTCACAAAAATGTGATTATCACATGTGACAATCATCTAGCCAGACGAAATTTGTTGATTGTGACTATCACTTATCACAAATCACCTTAGCCGATTCCACCCCTGATTAACTTAAAACATATAAGCAAAACCCAATTTTTGGGGGTTCTATTTACCCCCTCTCCCTCCCCCACTTATGCACAGCTCTGCTGAGGTGGAAACCTAGGCTATTCAATGGGTTGCCAGATTTTTGTTGACGGAACTAGTATTGTAGTTTCAAAAAAAAAGAGTATAAAACTAGGACAAACAAAACATACTTTTTTAAAATTTTCTTTCTTTCTATTCCTTCTAACTTATGCCCTGCAACTTCCAGTCAAAAAGACCGGGTCTTTGAGGTATATATACTACTCAAAACAAAATAGGGCCCAGCCAATATTTTTTTTTAATTTTTACGGCTTGTTGTGATCCCATTTTCACAGAGTGTGAAATTTAAAAGTTCGTTCTGTGAGTAGATATAATAAAATTATCATTTTTCACTAAAGATTATGTAAACTCAATTTCTTAACTCTTAGCTGAAATTATTCCTAGAAAAAAATGAAATTAACATTCATATTAAACTAAGAACTTTGTGGGCCCTATTTTGTTTTGAGTAGTTTAGTTAAAATTATATAAAAAAAATTGCCGACGATGTTGACGATCGTAAATTTTTGGAAAGTTTTTGAAGATTTTAATGTGTTATTCTACCTTTATTTGCATTAATTGATATCATAGTACAATTGCAAATGCAACAGCTCACCTTCCAGTTGCATTTTACTTTTTTGAAGAAAGGAAACTTATTCTTCAGTTGCTCCTTTAAAGTTAATTTTGTTTTCAGCCTTGTATTCAACTAAAATCAATTTATTGAAAAAAGAAGAATTGAACACAAATTTGAAATATTTGTACAATACAAATGGATTTCCTGAAACAGTTTTCAATAAGTTTTCAAAGTTGTTCTCAATTTGTCTGAAAATCTAAAAATAAAATCCAAAACATTTATTTCTTTCCGTATATGTGAAAAAACGTGTTTAGGTACACTTGTAAGTTTCTCTTTCAACCTACAGCTTTCACTTACAGCGCTGTTTACATGAGTAGTTTTTTCAGAAGCTGTTTAGTGAGAAACTTACGAAAGTAAAACCTACATCTGTAATCTAAACGAACTTACCGAAGGCGTTCTTCTTTTTTAATTCACAGGAGAGCCCGATTTGTCAAAAAAAACATGTGTTTCTTTTTTGCTTCAGAGAATTCAGAATTCGTATTTCTTTTCTCCTTCAGAATTTGTTCAATGCTCCAAACAAATAGATGGAGCAGACTGAGCTAAAAGCTGAACAAAAATATAAACGTCAAAAGTGAGATGCTTCCAAACCAGTTCAATTGATAAAAAAAGGAAATAAAAAAAAATAGCCGACGAAGATATTTTATATGTAAAAAAAAACTTTTTTCAGGTTTTTTCAAATGACATGAGAAAAATAAGCAGAGTTCTTAAATTCGTTTCATTTTACGACTTTCAGAGCGAGTTCGTATACTCGAGGTCTGTTCAGAGCTCTTTTCAGAATGAAAAAAGACAAACGCATGTTATAGATAAAAGTGGGTAAACAGTATGTGACAAAACGAAATTTGTTTTTTGCATATTTTAAGTCAGGATACAAAGAAATAAAAGGTGTGGTGACTAAATCGCCATCTTGGTATTTTCTGATGCTTATGTCATCTTTTGGTGCTTGGTATTTTGTTCCTAAAATGAAGCTTGTGTTTAAGAACTCAGAACATAAACGTATTACTTTAAGTTAGTAAGAACATATACTAAAAACCAGCAATTTAATAAATGTATCTATTTTCCTTTCGAACATAATCAGATGATTGTGACCTGACACGCGAAGTCATAATACCTTACGTTCCTGTGTATCTACGGTGTCCTAACTTAACGTCCTTAAACAAAACGTTCCCAAAACTTATATGTAGCAATTCCCTCGAAATATGAATTTTTTGTTCTATTTTTTTTTAATTTTAAATCTACCTTTACCCATATGCAAAATGATTGAAGGTACTTATATATATATGTAATTACAATTGCTGGCTAGGCAAACGTTGTACTGCTTTTTTCGGTAGAAGGCGCTAAGAGCAACCAAAATTAAAAAAAAAATTATAGATATCAATCACACATGACATTACGATGATGGAGAAGTCGAAAAAAGTGGGTCTAGAAATTCCATCCATCTGTCTGTCTGTCTGTATGTCTGTCCGCACCTCTAGAGCCTGAACGGATGGGCCGATTTGCTTCAAGTTTGGTATTTAGGATTGTACCTCGGAATATATTTTTGATTTTTGCTCTTGGCCCAAAAATCACCGCACCTGCCATACAATCGTGAAGAAAAAATTTTATTTTCTCAAAAACTGCTCCAACGATTTTGATAAAACTTTCAGAATGATATTTTCTTAAGACAGTCTATCTTTTGGTTAGAAAATATTTTTCAAAATCGTCTTATAACGGTTCCTCTCATAGAACCAGTATTTTCAAATCAAATTTTCTTGTAAACTAGCATCCGATTTTAATGAAATTTTCGGCACAGAAAGTCATTCATAATTTTATTAATATGGAATGTAAAAATTTTCAAAAACTTTTATTTTGATTTTTAATAATTAAAAAAAAAAAAATTGGATTTCGAAATATGTTGGAAACGCGTATATTGATTTTTTGACATTATTTTTTTAGACGTAAGCTACGGATTGCCATATATTTACATACTCAAATAAATTTAAAAAAATTTTAAAAAAGAACTGGTCAAACAATTTTCAATATTTTTACTTGCGATTATAGGTACTATAAGGCAAGTTATGCATTCGTCGAAAAAAAAAGTTTTGAGATAACAATCAAACATGACATTACGATGATAGCGAAGACGAGAAAAGATGGTCTAAAAATTCTGTCCGTCTGTATGTCTGTCTGTCTGTCTGTCTGTCTGTCTGTATGTATAGACACCTACAGCCCAAACGGGTGGGCTGAATTGCTTCAAACTTGGTATATAGACTTTTTTAGGTATTGTACAGAGGGGAAATTGAAATTTTTTTTTAGCTCAAAAAATAACGGTACCTGCCATACAACCGTTACGTTAAAGCTTATTTTGCTCAAAAACGGCTCTAACGATTTCGATATAAGAAAATCAGTGTTGCTTTTTAGGTACGACCAATCATTTGGCTGAAAAAAAAGTTTTAAAAAATGGCTAAGAACGGTACTTTCCATAGGACCGTTTTTTTTTGCTTTCGACTATCTCGAAAACGACTCAACCGAGTCTTTCGAAATTTCACACACATATACCTGTAGGTAACTCAATTTGTATTGCATACCAATATTTTTGAAAAATATTTGTTTGTATTTTTAAAAGCATTTAAAACAAAAAAAATTAAAAAATTAATATTTTGAAAACTGCTTATTAAATTTTTTTCTAAAAATTTTAAATAAATGTATTTGCTGAATACATATGAACTGGCGTTTTTGAATTTTTTTTGAAAATTTTTTTCAAAAAGTTTTTCAAAAAAAACTTTTTTTCTCAAAAACCGCTCCACAGATTTTTATAAATTTATTCTCATAAATTCAAATTTATCCAAGAAATAAAATGGCGTACTTTTTTTTCAGCTCAAAGTAGTTTAAGTATTTATTTAAGAATTTTGAAAATTTTATTTGTATCAAAATCTCAAGCCCCTAAACCACTGTCGCTCATTAGAGCAAGTTCGTGCGACTCAGTCGTGCATTTTATTTTTCCTAGATAGACATATAGTTTTGAAATTTTATTGCATATTTGGGTTTTCCGAGAAAACTTATAAACTAATTAAAAATATAAACGAATTTTCGAAATTATTTTTAATTTTTTTTAAATATATACCTACATATGCAGCCACAAAGAAATTGCTTAGCATAAGAGCAAGTTCGTGCGACCAATTCGTGCATTTTATTTTAAGTTGATTGGTACAGTACACGCATCGACGTTTATATAAATACATACATACACAGATCTCGAAGGGTGGCCGTATTTGAGATAAATTAGTGAGTTCATATACCTTTGATCAACGCCATGGTATGACCATTGGTCATGCTTCATGCAGATACTTAGTAGTAGATAATAGTTTAAAAAAAGTTAAATATTATACTGCTCCTATTATACCGAAATGTTATTAAGTTTCAAAATGCTTAAGGTCATTAAAAAAAAGCAATATTATCTATGCATGATTTGCTTCATTTTCATTTAAATTGTCCTGCTTTTATTCGAAAACATTAAATCAACATAATCTTGTTGTAAGTTGAGTCACTATTGACAATAATAAGATCAAACTATTAAAACCTCGTTTAAATAGTTTTGGGGAGGTATTTTTGTATAAATACCCATACCATAACGATGTATTTATGTGATGATAGATTTGATGGATATTATCATGTTTATCCAAAATGGAGAATCTTAAATGTTGTTATGTGCTTGTATAAGTTGAAACCAAATTGATTTGGTTGGAATCACAAAACCGTCATGCTTTGTTAACAAATAACTGCCAATGTTTGCGTCCAGTTTTTTTTTTTTTTTGTTTCATTAACCAATACATATAATTTGTGCGAATGGTTCAACCTACAAAATTTACTAGAAGTTGATTTTATCTAAGCACCGCTACAGAAATTATAAAAGCAAGTGAGTTACTTTTTTAAAATTATTGTGTACTAAGTTAAAACGAGTATGAAATGGATTCCTACCAACACCTTAACAGTTGAAATTCCACGAACCATGCAAATATTATAAATTAATTGGCGAGTTGGTAAATTCAAACCGGAAAACCATTGAACCATAAATTTACATTCGATTGCACGACTGGGTCACACATGCTTGCTTTTATGTAAAACAGCTTGGAAGCGAATGATTTAATAAAATTATTGTATGTTTTAGTTATGAACATGTGCGTTTCTTAAACCAATGATTTACATTGTTTCTAATATACTTTTTTGTATTTATTGCCAGAAAGTTGGAGAAAAAAAATTTACAATAAAAAAAATAACTAGGCCGAACGAAAGCTCTCTAGTTTTCAGAGCGTTGATATTAAATAATATACACGACTGGGTCTCACGAACTTGCTCTAATGTGTGACAGTGGTCTAGGGGCTTGAGATTTTGATATGAATTAATTTTTCAAAATTCTTAAAGAAATACTTAAACTAATTTCAGCTGAAATTAATGAAAATACGCTATTTTATTTCTTGGATAAATTTCAATTTATGAGAATAAATTTATAAAAATCTGTGGAGCGGTTTTTGAGAAATTTTTTTTTTTTAATTTTTTGAAATTTTTTTTCATTTATTTATTTTTTAAATTTAAAAAAGCAGATTTCAAAATATTAGTTTCTTAAACTTTTTTTAAAATGCTTTTAAAATACAAATTCAGCTACCTACACCTATATATGTGTGAAATTTTGAAAGTATCGGTTGAGTCGTTTCCGAGATAATTGAAAACAAAAAAAAACGGTACTATGGAAAGTACCGTTAATAGACATTTTTTAAAACTTTTTTTTCAGCCATATGATTGGTCGTACCTAAAAAGCAACACTAATTTGCTTAGCTCAAAATCGTTAGAGGCATTTTTGAGAAAAATAAGCTTTAACGTAACGGTTATGTGGCAGGTACCGTTATTTTTTGAGCTAAAAAAAATTTTTATTTCCCCTCTGTACAATACCTAAAATACTCTCAATGATTTGGTTTGCCTGCTTTGCGGGGTGAAGTATTTTTAACTCAATTGTTCATATTCACAAGTCACAACCACTTAAACAACCTCGTTTCTCTACTAGGACTTTGTTGAGTAGTCTGGCAGACCCCTGCCCTAACCAATCCCTCGACACTGCTAATTTAGCATTCAAACAAAACCGGTTATACTGTAGCGTGCGAATAGACTAATGATTTTCAATATTTTTCGAAGATACCGCTCGTAACTTAATACATACATTTTTCTCTTTGATAAACTAGTAGTTTTTGATAAAACTCCTCAAAACCTACTTGCAATCGCAAGTATGTGAAAACAAACTGATCTTTTGGCACCATCAACTCGTCGATAAAACAGTGTAGTGTTCTCAGAGTATGGGATTTTTACCGACAAAAGAGAGAAAAGGCGAGGTGTATTTCTTATTTGAGTGGGATTTTCACTAAATGTCAAGGGATTTTTTGGAAAAAGTACCTTCAAACACTCACATATTCATGAAACGTCAAACAAAACCTAGTTTTTGTTCAGTGTGAATGCTCCAACTAGGTTTCGTAAACTTTTTGAGTTTTTGGTTCAGTGTGAAAATCCTATAAGAGTGGTTCGTCCGCTCATAAGTTTTGCGAGCGCTCATAGATCAGTTCTAATAGTGCTTGATGAATGGAGTTAGGAGACTCTTTAAGTGTCATATACACTGGTCAAAGTCTCATCAATTATTTTGAGAGTGTGTGCAATACATATACGCCGAATGCTTGAAGAAAAATCAAAATTTTTTGATTTTTCACCAATCATGACGCACACACTCTCATATGCTTGATGAGATTTTGACCAGTGTATATGCCGCTTTGGTTGAGAGCGATTTATAAATACGGGCCTTAAGCCTTTGCTCGCATTCCTCCCAGCTTATCGGTGGGTTGATTCTCAGTCTCAGGAGGTTTTTTGCTGGTCGGAATATATTAAGGCTGTGGATACCTTCGAATGCCGCATTTTTGTCTTCCTCCTTATTCAGTTCTCCTATAGTTTTGGTTGGTATGTCGATGAATGAAGGTAATGTTCCATTTTCACCAATAAAAATCGGGATGAAATTTAAATCTTAGTCTATGACCGAAGCGTATGTATAATCTATAGTACTCCCAATAAGAGGAACGTTTGGTGCGCCATCTATGGAGGAAGTTCACAAACACTTGATTGGCGAGTTTGGAGT